>VZTG01008444.1:290054-307841 GCA_013397845.1 Melanocharis versteri
GGGATCCATCACTCACCACGGGGATCCATCCCTCACCACGAGCTCTTTGGAGCTGTCAGTCCCATGCTCAGGAAGGAACATGGCTTTCAGCTCCAGTGACACTCATGGCTTGTGTCCCTGTGTCCTTGTCCCACAGAGAAGCAGGGTCCCGAGCGGAAGAGGATTAAAAAGGAGCCCGCCACCAGGAAGCCTGGCCTGCTCTTCGGCATGGGCCTCTCGGGGATCCGGGCAGGGTACCCGCTCTCCGAGCGCCAGCAAGTCGCTCTCCTCATGCAGATGACAGCAGAAGAGTCTGCAAACAGCCCAGGTGAGGCTGGGGAGGGGGGTTTGCTCCGAGGGGTGGGCAGGCAGGTGGGAGCTGCAGCGAGCGGCTCCCGAACGCCTGGAATTCATTAGGACCAGGTTCGGGTGCAGCAGCAGGGCTGAGCTGCCACCCCTGGTGTGGGGCAGGGGGGCTGGTTTGCTGCTCTGTGGGGTCTCACTGCTCCCACAGGGCTCTGCAGGTGACTCTGGGTACAGTGTCACTGGGATTTGCACCTGGCTCTGGCTGCCCTTCCTTTTTCCAGTGTCCCTCGGGCCCAATCCAGGCCGCCTCCCAGCCCGCCCTGGCTGCTCAGCTGGAGCTTTGGTTCCCTGGGAGCCTCCTCCACCTCAGCTCTGTGTTTCCCACTGGCCTCTCAGGCTATCTCAGTGAAAGAGGACTGTGAATGAAGACAAAATATCATCCTCTATAGGTCTTCAATGTTTCTTCTCTTGGAAGGGGATAAGATATGTAACCACCACAGCTGTAGCTTGAGGTGTGGAGCAGCTGGAATGTGTTTACCATGGATTTTGTGTTTTAGTAATTTTTATCTGTTGCAAACGTGCCTCCCCCCCGGGTTTTTGGAGGCTCTGTGCTATCCACGTACTCGCATCCACATCCTACACACAACACTGCAGCTTTTAGCCAGAAAAACACCAATCTCGCCGCTGATACTGCTGTTATTTGGGAAAACTAAAAGGGAAAAAGCTGCGGAGCATTCCAGTGTTCTCCCAGGAAATGCACAATCTCCTCCCAAGGCCGTCAGACCTCACATGTGCTTGGTAAAAGGCCACTTCCCTCGGGAATTGAGGTTTGAGGGTAAGGAGCTGCATTGTCTGCTCCCAGATCACGGGATTGCCCGCAGTGTTTGCCAGGACTGCAGCTCCCCAGTGGGTCTGGCAGCCCGCGATTCCCATCTCCGTGGGACACACACAGGCTGCTCTGTTCACATCCACTCCAGAGCCTGGGCTGCCTCTCGCTGCCTTGTGGTGAATATTTTGGGAAGAGCCGAGACGAAACGCGATGCACGAGCTCCCTCTAAGGGCTTAGGAATTCTTTGGAGTGGCAGTTCCCTGACGCTGTTCCTCTCCTCCCTGCAGTTGACACAACACCAAAGCATCCCTCTCAGTCTACAGTTTGTCAGAAGGGAACTCCCAACTCTGCCTCCAAAACCAAAGATAAAGTAAATAAGAGAAACGAGCGAGGAGAGACTCGGCTGCATCGCGCTGCCATCCGCGGGGACGCCCGGCGCATCAAGGAGCTCATCATCGAGGGTGCAGATGTCAATGTGAAGGACTTTGCAGGTAACAGCCCAGGAATCCCAACTTTTTCCCACCTAGCTGCGTGTTCCGCCTCCAAGAATGACTCCCACCGGAAAAAGCAGTTTGTTTCTAACACAGGGTTGTGCCTTGGAAGGAGGGGATTTGCCAGAAATTGTGGTTTTGCTCTTTGAAGAGGAAAAAGTCTTTTTGCCCTTTAAAAAAAAACTAAACAACAACAAAAAGCCACATAAAAAATCCCTCAAAGCATCAGGTCTCTTGTTGGAGTTTGGGAGCAGAATTCCCAGGCTGTGCAGTCTGCTTGAGGTGGTGAAGCTGGGCTGGGCAGGATCCAGAGAATCCCTGGAGTTATTGTGACTCCACACAGCAAAACTGACCAGGCCACTCCAGGCCTGTTCCTTCTGCCCTTCCACGGGAGTGCCGTGTTGGAAGTCTGGAGGGGGATTTGCAAAGGGAGGTGGGCTGGTGTAGCTCAATTTTTTCTTAAAATAGAAAGGATTACGTGCACTGAAATACTGCTGAGAGTGGGTTTGTGAAGTCATCGCTCTGGAGTTGGGGGGCTGACGCCTGTGGATTTTTGGGAGTTGTTTTTAAGGACTGAATGTGGGGGTGCTGCTGATGGGGAGGGAAGGTCAGGCTCCCACCAGGCACCCAAACTGGAAGAGTTGTTGACCATCCTGACCCTCAGCTCAGGAGTAGCACCACCTCCTCCTCCTCCTCCTCCTCTTCCTCCTTCTCCTTGTTCTCCTTCTCCTCAGCAGTGCTGCCAGGCTCCTCCTTAGGGTGGTGGGATGGGATGGGATGGGATGGGATGGGATGGGATGGGATGGGAACAGCCCCAGGTCCTGCAGGGAGAAGGCAGCCATGGGATGCTGGTGGAGGGGTGATGAAGGTGCAGTTTGGTGGGGCTGGATCGGCCTTTCTTCAGCACATCCGAGAGCTTGACTTTGCTCTTTGCTGTTCTCTTTGCACGATTCTGGGGCTATAAATAGACGTGGCTGTTCCTCCGCCCGTGTGATTAATCCCAGTGCCAGACTGAAGTATCAGTTGTGATTAATTCCGGGCACAGGTGCCCCCTCCAAAGGCTCCAAGGGAAGGTAACGGAACGCGCTCCCACGGCGCTATCAGCAAAACACCGGAGCAGCCGCGCCGGGAAACTTCAAAACAGACTCTGCTTAAAAATAGTCTGTTTGAACACGATAAAATATTTTGTTCTGTGCTCTTCAGAGATTTGTTTGAGAGCTGGAGCCGCTGTTACTGTGGAGACCCTGCTGTTTGGTTTCCCCCCAAGCCCAGGCCAGTGTTCCTGTGTTTGGAGAGCACACAGAAAATCTGTGTAAGGGCTGTCTCAAGCCCTGTCTGCAGTTCTGAGCTCAGGCCTGGTCTGGGCACCGGGGTTTCCCTTGTAGGGGGATTGGAACCTAAAGCCCAACCTAAAGGGGCTTAAGAGAAGGCTGGAGAAGGACATTTCACAGGACCATGGAGCAGCAGAACAAGAGGGAATGGCCTTGAGCTGGCATAGGGCAGGGTTAGATGGGATATTAGGAAGAAATTCTTCCCTGTGAGGGTGGCGAGGCCCTAGCACAGGTTGCCCAGAGAAGCTGTGGCTGCCTGGTCACTGGAAGCATTGAAGGCCAGGTTGGACGGGGCTTGGAGCAACCTGATTTAGTGGAAGGTGTCCCATGCAGGGAGTGAAACAAGATGAGCTTTAAGATCCCTTCCAACCCAGTGGTATAAAGGGGACCGGATTTAAGACCTGCCTTTCACATGGCATCAGCAATTCTCTTTATATCCCATATAAAACTTTCCATTTCCAGGGGCTGTGTCAGGTCTGGAAGCTGCTCTGACTGCAGCACATGGCGTGACCAGAGGGAGAAGTGGGGTGGATTCTATGACTGCCTGGCAGGAGTAGCAGGGCAAAGCTGCAGGTTCCTTCCAGCTGTGCCGTGGGGACCTGGGCAAACACGGCCAGCTTGGGCATCAGAGGAGCACAGCCCTAACCACACTGACCCTGCAGGCTCCGAGCCTGGAGGAGACTTTCCCCGTGTCTCAGTGTCGCTGTGGAGGTGGTGCTGTGTCCTGAGTGTCCCTGTCCTTGCAGGCTGGACGGCGCTGCACGAGGCCTGCAACCGGGGCTACTACGACGTGGCCAAGCAGCTGCTGGCGGCGGGCGCCGAGGTCAACACCAAGGGGCTGGACGATGACACCCCCCTGCACGACGCGGCCAACAACGGCCACTTCAAGGTCGGGCTGCTGGGATTCACTGCTGCGCTTCAAACGACTCTTTTGGAAACTCGTGCTTCGAGCAGCCCACGGGGAAAGCAGAGATTTTGGGTGGTTTTGTGTCATTTCCCATGGAACGGGCGGGGATTTGTGCTCAAGGCCAGGCTGGACAGGGCTTGGAGGAACCTGGTGTCCCTGCCCATGGCAAAGTGTGGAACGAGATGGGCTTTAAGGTCCCTTCCAGCCCAAACTATTCCCTGATCCTGTGAATTTCCCTGTCTCAGAGCTGTTGAGTGTTTTACTTGGTGCTCCCCTGCACAGGGGATAGTTCATTCTTCTGGAATTGGGACAGGGGCCTGATTTTGTGCCTTGTTCTTCCCCCTTCTTTCCTGCCCAGGTTGGTTCTTAGAATCACAGGATCATTAAGCTTGGAAAAGACCTCCACAATTATGGAGCCCAACCAATAACCTAATGCTGCCAATGCACCACTGAACCCTGTCCCTAAGTGTTTTTTGAACACTTTCAGGGGTGGTGATTCCACCACTTCCCTGGGAGTGTTGCTGGGGTTTCTCTCTTAAGGTAGTACCACAAGGCATGTCCTGAAGACGCCACTCGTTCAGTTATGTATGAAAATCATGCAAAAAAACCCCTGGAATCAAAACATTGTGAGCATCTTCAAGCCTCAGTTTCTCTTTTCAGGTGGTGAAATTGTTGTTGCATTATGGAGGGAATCCTCATCAAAGCAACAGGAAGGGCGAGACACCTTTAAAAGTAGCGAATTCTCCCACCATGGTGAACCTGCTCCTGGGGAAGACCACGTACCCCTCCAGCGAGGAGAGCTCCACAGGTGAGATTGGCCTTTCTGTGGCCGTGGCAGTGGCACTCGTGGCCTGCAGCTATCTGTTAAAACAGGGACCTTAAGAGGACAGTGAAGTTAGACTCCTGTCAGATGCTGCCATGGTCAGGAGCCCACCCGTAGCTGTAACCCAAATTCAGACAGCGTAACCACCAGCTTCAGCCTGGGGGGCTGTTTGCCCTGGAAGCCAACGTTGAGATCGCTTCCCTGGTGCAGCTGGGATGTAGGATTGGAAGCCAGTTGCAGGTAAATGGATGTCTTACCATTGGAAGGTGGATAATTCCAGTGGAGAGGAGGTTTGCGTGCCCGCCCTGTGCTCCTGTCCCTTGGCTGTCCCAGCACTGGTGCTTCAAGTTCTGCTCCCGGGCTGTCCCTGCTAGAGCCTCTTCCACGAGTGCCACCACTGTGGGACACTCTGCAGGTTTTAATTAGTGCAAATTAGAGTTTCCAGTCTTTTTGGGGAGCATTGACCTACACTGTGTGCAGTCATAGCCCTGTTCCAAAGATCTCGTGATACACCCAGGGTGTTATTTTGAGGAACACCCCATGCACGTTGGAGCTGGAGGAGCTTCCTCTGAAAAAGATCTCCCAGCCTGGCATTCCAAGCTGTTGGCTGCCAGCTTGCAAGGCTGGGGGAGGCCAAAGGGCATCAGGGCTGTTTGCAGGGGTTGGTGTGTGCAGAGCAGTGATGTTCCCTCCCCAAAACCCTCGGCAGTCCTTAACACACTGTTCTCTCCCTGCAGAGACCTCAGAAGAGGAGGACGCCCCTTCCTTCGCTCCCTCCAGCTCCGTTGATGGCAATAACACAGACTCAGAGTTCGAGAAGGGTTTGAAGCACAAGCCCAAGGCCCAGGAGCCCCCCAAAACCATCACCCCGGTGAAGGATGAGTATGAATTCGATGAGGACGATGAGCAGGACCGGGTCCCGCCGGTCGATGACAAACATTTGCTGAAAAAGGATTACAGGAAAGAGACTAAAGCAAACAGTTTCATTTCCATACCCAAAATGGAAGTGAAAACTTATACTAAAAATAACACAATTACACCAAAGAAAGCTGCCCACCGCATCCTGTCGGACAGCTCGGACGAGGAGGAGACCAGCGTGGCCGTGGGCACGGGGGAGAAGCTGCGCCTCTCCACCCACTCCATATTGCCCAGCAGCAAAATCCGGGAGCCCGCCAGCGCCAAGGCGCCCAAGGAGAAAAGCAAAGTAAAAAAGAAGCGGAAGAAGGA
Organism: Melanocharis versteri; assembly: GCA_013397845.1. Classification (NCBI taxonomy): domain Eukaryota; kingdom Metazoa; phylum Chordata; class Aves; order Passeriformes; family Melanocharitidae; genus Melanocharis; species Melanocharis versteri. The sequence goes on from VZTG01008444.1 coordinate 295,948, forward strand.
GACAAAAAGCAAAGAGGTTCGGTTTGGCAAAAAAAATGACAAGTTTTGTTCCTCTGAATCAGAGAGTGAAAACGTGGAGAGTGAGGAGGATGATAGAGACTCTCTACAGAGCTCTAGCTGTGTAAAGGACTCAAGGCTAGTGCTAAAGGAATCCTCCTTGTTTAACTCTCTGTCTGCCTCATCGACCTCATCACATGGGAGTTTAGCATCCCAGAAACATAATCCTAATCTTACAGAACAGCACTCCAAGCACTGGAGGACGGACAATTGGAAAACCATATCTTCTCCAGCTTGGTCAGACGTCAGTTCCCTATCGGACTCCACCAGGACGAGGCTGACGAGCGAGTCAGACTACTCGTCCGAGGACTCGAGCTTAGAGTCACTAAAGCCAGTCAGGAAGAAACCAGAGCACAAAAAGAAAAACACCCCCCACAACACTGTTTCTGAGAAAAAGAATTCATTCCATAGCAATGTGGATGGAGCAATTCCAAAGCTGGACAAGGAGGGGAAGGTTGTTAAAAAGCATAAAACAAAACACAAACATAAAAACAAGGAGAAGGGGCAGTGTCCTGTCAGCCAAGACATTAAAATAATCAAAACATTTTCTTTTGAGTTTGAGGACTCTAAACAAAAGCCTGAGAAAGGCTTGATAGTAGAGACAGAAAATCCAGTCGAAAACAAGTTGAAAGTGTTAAAGCACGATCGGGATCATGGTAAGAAAGAGGAAAAGCTCCCCAAAGGTAAAGCGGAGGAGAAGGAGTGGTTGTTTAAAGATGAGACTGGAAAATCCTCAAAAGAGGAGAAATCATTAAGAAAAATCAAAGATGGTAGTAAAGATCTGAGCAAATCCTTCAGAGAAGGATTGAGTAAATCAGAAAAAGAGAAACCTGTCAAGGAGAAATCTCCCAAGGAGGAGAAGCCGAGAATACACAAGGAGGAGAGAAAGAAGAAGTCAAAGGACAAGCAGTCCAAATCTGAGAAGAAGAATGAGCTGAAGGAGGAGAAGGTTTCTAAACTAGAGAAAGAAAAATCCTTCAAGGAAGAGAAGGAAAAATGCAAAAAAGAAAAACTTTACAGGGACGAGTCTGGGTTTGATGAGTTTAATAACAAAACTCAATTTGCCGAAAGTGAGGACACGAAGTTCAGCCTTTCGGATGATCAGCAGGAGAGGTGGTTTTCAGAATTGTCTTCTGATTCATCCTTTGATTTCAAGGGTGAGGACAGCTGGGATTCTCCCATAACGGATTTCAGGGAGATTAAAAATGACACCGTGGCAAAACTAATCATAGAACCCGTGAAAGAGGAAGTTAAAGACAAGAAAAAGGAAAATAAAATGAAAGAGAAGAAGGAATACAACGAGAAGCGGAATGAAAAGGACACTTTCTTAAAGAAGAAGGAGAGGGATTATGTGGAGAAAAGCTCCGAGAAGAAAAAGGACCAAACAGACAGACACAAAGTTACTCCCAGTTATTTGCCTGAAAAGGATAAGAAAAGGAAGGACTCTGTGGAGACTGGCAAGGAGAGGAAAGAAAAAGACACAGGTGAGACCAACAAAGACAGAAAAGATTCCTCTGACGGCTCTAAGGAGCGAAAAGATCCCAAGACGAAGCAGGAGGAGCCCTATCGAGATGACTTCAAGGAGTACGGCTGTGAAACATTCTTCAAGGATAAGTCTGACCCTGAGTTCAGTGGGAAAGCCCTGGAGAGTTGGGAGAGGCACCATTCTGGGAAGGAAAAGGAGAAGAAAGATGCTCCTGATAAAGAAAAAAAAGAAAAGGTGAAGCCAGAAAAATACAAGGAAAAATCCAAAGAAGGCGACAAGGAGAAAAACGAAAAAGCTGCTCCAGAGAAAATCCTGAAGGACAAAGAACTAGAGAAGAGTTTCAAAGAGAAGAAAGAAACTAAGGAGAAGTACAAAGATCTTCACAGCAAAGACAAGGAGAGGAAGAGTTCTTTCGACCAGGTGAAGGAGAAGAAAGAGAAAAACTTTTCCACAGACAGAGACGATTTCTCCGAGAAGAAGGACGAGAAGAAAGGCAAGGAGAAGAGCTGGTACAGCATCGCTGACATCTTCACGGATGAGAGCGAGGACGAGAGGGACGATTACAGCCTGAGTGGGTTCAAGGTCGGCGACTCGGCCGGCGGCGAGATGCATCGCCTGGACAGCCTGCAGGACAAGGACGACGGCGCGGCGGCCGAGAAGGAGCTGTACCCCGACAAGCACCGCAAGTACTCCTCCGACCGGCAGCACTCGGAGAAGCAGAAGGATAAGGAGTCCAAGGAGAAGAAAAAGGACAAAGGAACATCGGAAGGGGGGAAGGAGAAGAAGGAGAAGAGTTCCTTTGAGAAGCACAAAGAGAAGAAAGATAAAGACTCCAGTGAGAAGTACAAGGACAGGAAGGAAAGAATGTCCACAGATTCCACTCAGGAGAAGAAAAACAAGCAAAAGCTCCCAGAAAAGGTTGACAAGAAACACACCAGTGACGACAAGGTGAAAAGCAAACATAAGGAGAAGCCGGACAAGGAGCATTCCAAAGAGAAGAAGTCTTCAAAAGGAGGGGAGTCGGAGAAGAGCCTGCTGGAGAAACTGGAGGAAGAGGCTCTGAATGACTACAGGGATGACTCCAATGACAAAATCAGCGAGATCTCCTCTGACAGCTTCACGGACAGAGGGCAAGAGCCAGGACTCACCAGCCTCTTCGAGTCTTCTAACCTCTCTCTGACCGATGCCGCTGAAGAAAAGTTTAAGGACTCTCTCCCTTTACCCTGCCTGCAGGACAAACTCAAGGAGAAGGAGAGGCACCGACATTCTTCATCTTCCTCAAAGAAAAGTCACGAGAAGGAAAAAGCAAAGAAGGAGAAGACAGAGAAAAAGGAAAAATCAGAAGAATTCAAGGACTCCAGCAGCAGAAAGGATTCCACTCACTATGAAAAGGATTTCTCCGTGGATGGGGAGGGTTTTGGTTCTTCCTACAACATGAAGGCAGAGGCTGATGAGGAGCCGGAGAAGAGCATTGATTACTTATTTTCTGAAAAGAAGGATAAAAATGATTCTGAAAGAGAGCTGTCAAAGAAGGCGGAGAAAGAAAAGACTTACAGTTCCAGCACCATCAGCACAGCTAAAGAGAAAAAGAAGCGGGATAAACACAAGGAAAAATGGAAGGAGGAAAAGGAAAAGCACAGGGACAAACACACAGATGGTTTCTTTAAACATCACAAAGATGAGCCAAAGTCAACACTCAAAGACAAGGACGGGCCTCAAGTTACCACCTTTAAAGATAAATCAAAGGAGGACAACCTCAAATTCGGCGAATCCAAACTGAAGGAGAAGCTCAAGGAGAATCAAGACAAAGACAAATCCGAGTCCATAAAAATAAGCAACGGGAATGAAAAAATAACCCTTTCCAAAGACAGCGGCAAGAAGGACGCCAGGCCGAGGGAGAAACTTCTGGGAGATGGTGATTTGATGATGACCAGCTTTGAGAGGATGCTGAGCCAGAAGGACCTGGAGATCGAGGAGCGCCACAAAAGGCACAAGGAGAGAATGAAGCAAATGGAGAAAATGCGGCACAGGTCCGGAGACCCCAAGTTAAAGGACAAACTTAAAAGCTCGGAGGATGTGCGCAAGAGGAGCCTGGATCTGCCAACCAAGAAGCCTCTAACGCTGGACACGCAGCTCAAGGACAAGAAACTCAAAGAGCTGGGTCCCCTGACTCCTATTCTGTCACCGGAAAACAAGGCACAGCCTGCTGTGGGGACAGACTCCAAGGACTGGATCACGGGTCCTCAGCTGAAGGAGATCCTCCCAGCATCTCCCAGGCCGGATCAGAACCGGCCCACGGGCGTCCCCACCCCAGCGTCCGTCGTGTCCTGCCCGAGCTACGAGGAGGTGATGCAGACGCCCAGGACTCCGTCGTGCAGCAATGAGGACTACACGGACCTGATGTTCGAGTGCGCAGACTCTCAGCACTCGCTGCCCATCTCCACCATGTCCATGAACGCCTGCTCTCCTTCCTTCTTCGACAGATACAGCAACGTCTCCAGCGGGCTCCCCGAGAACCCCAGTCAGACCCCGACTCGCACCATACCCTCCTCGAACCTCTACCGTTCCATCTCGGTGGATATCAGGAGGGCGCCCGAAGAGGAATTCAGCGTCGGAGATAAGTTTTTCAGGCAGCAAAGTGTCCCAGCAACATCAAATTACGACTCTCCAGTGCAGCATTTAATGGAGGAGAAAGTTCCCCTTCCCTCTGTTCCCGCTGAGAAGTTCCAGTGTTTGTCTCCTGGGTATTACTCCCCGGATTATGGAGTTTCCTCTCCCAAAGTGGAAGCTTTGCACTGCGCGCCGGGAGCCGTCAGCGGGGTCGCCCAGTCGCCCGAAAGTGTCTTCTCTGGTTTACAAGCAAAATCCTCCCCTTCACACAGGGATGAGTTGCTGGCTCCCTCAGTGGAAAGTGCTCTTCCCCCCGACCTCGGCATGCCCTTGGATACCACAGAGGAGCAGCAAGCCACTGCCTCCATCATGCCACCAGAATCCACCTACCTGCCACCCATCGAAGAAAACCATTTTAGCTCGGGAATGCCAGAACAAAACAACATAGACTGGGATAACCCTCCTTCCCGAAACCCGGACACCGCCATTCCTCCCAGCCTGATGGGCAACCCCGCAGAGCACTCTGTCACCTGGTCCATGGGCTCGGAGCTTCTGATTAAATCCCCCCAGAGGTTTTCCGAGTCCCCTAAACACTCGCTCTGTTCCATAGAGCCGATTCATCCCGCACCGGTAGCCTTCATTCCCACAGAGACTTCCTACCCCGTTTCTCCCATCTCTTACCCTCTGTCAGTGTCTGAACCGAGGCTGGAGGAAGTCAAGGAGGATGCTGAGGAAGCAGTTCCAGGGGAAATTGCAAATGCCGAAGAGCAAGCTCCGTACATGTCCCCTACTAGGTTAGACACCTTCTTCAACAACTGCAAGCCTCTTCCAGAAGAAGCACCAGAGATCCCTCCAGAGCCCCCATGTGTGCCAGCAGAACCTCAGGCCGAAGTCGTCCCCGCACCAGAAAACAACTACTTGGAAAACAACACCGCTGCACCTGCGAATGCGGAGGAGGCGGTGACGTGGCCCGACCCCTTCACCAACACCGAGGATGAGCTGGATCTTGGCCCCTTCTCTCTCCCAGAGCTGCCACTCCAGCCTAAGGACGTTGCAGAGACGGAGATGACTGAGGCGGAAGCAGTGGAGGAAAGCCCAGCAGCAGCTTCAGAACCCAGCGCTGGGATCATCAAAGCCGGCGCGTCCGTGATAGCGCCCGGCGAGCCGGAGGAGCCACCGGCCAGCCAGGCAGCGGCCACCCTGCCCACGGACACAGAGCCCCCAGCAGAGGAGCAGAAACCAGAGGCGGCTGCGCAAGAAGCCGCCTCGGAAGCGCTGAACGCCGCTGAGGAGAAGGCAGCGGAGGACTCGGAGGCACAGGTTTTCCAGCAGACCCCATCCGAGCCCGCGCAGGCGGAGAGCAAAGAGGTGGAGGCCGTGCACGAGGAGCTGTCGTCGGCTGGTGGGGGGGCAGAGGGCAGCTCCCAGCCCTGTCCCGTGCCCGTGGCCAGCTCCGAGGGCAGCGTTCCACAGGATGGTGCTGTGGCCCGTGGTGGAAGCCAGGCCCCGCCATCCCAGGCTGACGCACCTCCCGGCAATGCTCAAGCAGAAATTGTTGAACCAGTACAAAAACCAGTAGCAGAAGCTCCCAAGCCACCCAAAATAGAAGAGATTCCTCAGCGGATTACCAGGAACCGGGCTCAGATGCTCGCCAACCAAAACAAGCAGAACGCCGCCGCGTCCGAGAAGGAATTTCCTCCGGTCTCTGCGCCCGTCACGCGTGCCAAAGGCCGCATCACGGAGGAGGACGATTCCCAGGCTCAGCACCCGCGGAAGCGCCGCTTCCAGCGCTCCAACCAGCAGCTGCAGCAGCAGATCAACACGTCCACCCAGCAGACGAGGGAGATGATCCAGCAGACACTGGCAGCTATCGTCGATGCCATCAAACTGGACGACATCGAACCTTACCACAGCGACAGGTCCAACCCCTACTTCGAGTACCTCCAGATCAGGAAAAAGATTGAGGAGAAGCGGAAAATCCTGTGCTACATTACTCCCCAAGCTCCGCAGTGCTACGCCGAGTACGTCACCTACACAGGCTCCTACCTGTTGGATGGCAAACCCCTAAGCAAGCTCCATATTCCAGTGGTGAGTCCCTTTCTCCCTGTAGCCTCAGGAACTGTCCCCCCCTCACTGTTACACTGTCCCCCATGCTCTGTGACCACCTTGCAAATGCCAATATGCCCCAACCTGCCTTTAGAATATGACACCAAACCTGAGCCTGGGTAGTTGCCTGGCTGTGTGGTAAATGCACCCCTGAGATGCTGCATTTTTGCAGAAAAGACCTTGGGCTGTGCTGAGGGACTGGAGGTTTGGTCAGGCTTTAGAGTAAAGTTTGTAATCCACTGGATTTGAGGCTGAAAGGTAAAACTGCTCTTGCAGCAGTGTGGTAACAGGATAATGAACCTACAACGTGGGGAAAAAGATGGCTCTTAACTCCTGCCGTCATTTTCCCAAGCTCTGCTCTTCGACTTGGCACTGGGATCAGCATTTCACTGCTGTGCTGCAGGAGCAGCCTCGGTAATCCAAACTCAGCAATAAACTTAGTGCTGCAGGTGTTAAATCTGGGATCCAGGCTGGAGGAGAAGGGTCAGTGTGACCAGGCTGCATTCCTTGCTGCACGCCCTGCCCTGCAGCACGAGGGCGGGTCAGGCTCTGGCTGTGCCAGCTGAGCTCTGCTCCCGCACTGGGCACCTCTTGCCGAGTTCTCACCCTCACTGAGATCTGCACACCAGCAGGACCTTGTCCTTGGCAGAGCTTCTCCACGGTCTCCGTAGTGACCCCGTGGGATGTCCCTGCTCCCTCTGTGACCAGCACACATTTCAGGGGGCGGGCAGCCCCCGGGCCGTGCCCCACAGAGGTCCTGCCCTCACCCTCTGCCTGTGCCCGCAGATCGCGCCGCCGCCGTCGCTCGCGGAGCCGCTCAAGGAGCTCTTCAAGCAGCAGGAGGCTGTGCGGGGCAAGCTGCGGCTGCAGCACAGCATAGAGCGGGTAAGGGGACACCCCAGCTGGGGAGCAGGCCTCGGATTTCCCCTGCTGGTGAGGCTGGGGCTGCCACACTCACTGCTCTGCTCTTCCTCAGGAGAAGCTCATCGTGTCCTGCGAGCAGGAGATCCTGAGGGTGCACTGCCGGGCAGCGAGGACCATTGCCAACCAGGCCGTGCCCTTCAGTGCCTGCACCATGCTGCTGGACTCCGAGGTGTACAACATGCCTCTGGAAAATCAGGTCGGTGCCTGGTGCAGTGGTGAGGAAGTGTCTCGGGCTGTGCAATATCCTGAGGGAGATGGGCTTCTCTGGAGGGACAGAGGGAAGGATGGAGGCAGCAGTTACTAAGGCTCTCCTTGCTCAGGTCACCCACCACGGCACACAGATGCAGGATGTCACCTGCCCCAGAGGGCAGGGATGGATGGGATATTGGGAAGGAATTCTTCCCTGGGACGGTGGGGAGGCCCTGGCACAGGGTGCCCAGAGAAGCTGTGGCTGCCCCTGGATCCCTGAAAGCATCCAAGGCCAGGTTGGATGGGTTTTGGAGCAACCTGAGATACTGGAAGGTGTCCCATGGCAGGGGGTGGAACGAGATGGGCTTTAAGGTCCTTTCCAATCCAGAGAGAAGCTGTGGCAGCCCCATCCCTGAAAGCATCCAAGGCCAGGTTGGATGGGTTTTGGAACAATCTGAGATACTGGAAGGTGTCCCATGGCAGGGGGTGGAACGAGATGAGCTTTAAGGTCCTTTCCAATCCAGACTGTTCTATGACTTTGAACATCATTTGCCCAATCTGCTTCAGTTCCCAGATGTGTGCTGGGGAAGGAAATAGATCCAGGAATGTGGGATACAGGGAGTTCATGTCTGTTAGAAGCAGAGATGGCTCAGCTTTATCAGTGAGGCTTGGGACCCTCCATCCTTCTTGGTCAGGATCATCTGCACACTGGAAGGGTTTCCTTTACTACGCCCTGGGGTCTCTTCCTGTGGAAGGAAGGGAAGAGAATCATTACACTGCTGCATTGCAGGAGGGATCCTGGGCAGAGACAGGATCCTGGGATTTATTAGCGAGCTGTGTATTGATCCAGGAGCTCTGATTTATCCGTTGGCATTTCCCAGCCAAGTGTCCGTGCTGCTGCGATCTTGGCATGAGTTGGAGGAGTCAGAGAGGAGCAGGTGCTGTGATGGGCTGGCATGGACAGATTCCCTGCAAAGCAAGGAGAAACAGGGAGTATGTGCCCATGGGTGCAGCCCCATCTGAGGCTGAATCCCTGGAAAGGGCTGCAGGAGCAGCTGGCAGCAGTGAGCTCTGTCCTCCCTCTCTGCAGGCACCACGGTTCTGAGGAGTGTGTGCCCCAGCAAGGGGCTTGAATATGGCCTGCGAGACCTGTGACTGCTTAAAGTACAAAACTAATCCCCTGTGTCCCTCCCTTTGCTGTCCTGTCCTTAGGGAGATGAAAACAAATCGGTCAGAGACCGTTTCAACGCGCGGCAGTTCATTTCCTGGCTGCAGGACGTGGATGACAAATACGACCGGATGAAGGTGAGAGCTGCGGGAGCCCCGTGCTCCAGACAGGGTCATTCCAGGAGGATTCTGCCTGGGGCTGGAGCCTGGGAGCTGCCGTGGTGGTTTGCAGCACAGAGTGGGTGTCCAGAGATTGTCAGGGCAGTGTTGGGTGGCAGTGGATGCTCTGGAGTGCTGACAAACCTTTCAAACCCAAACATTGGGGTTTGCCTTGGCTCCTGCTGCAGCTGGGCTAGGCAGACATTCCAGATCCAGATCCTGTGTGTGGCATCCCTTGCTGCATTTAATACTGTGCCTGCAGTGGCTGCACGTCCCCTGCCTTTGCCTGCCACTCAGCCCTCGTGTCCCCTTGTTGTTTCCCGATGCAGACATGCCTGCTCATGCGACAGCAGCACGAGGCAGCTGCCCTGAACGCGGTGCAGAGGATGGAGTGGCAGCTGAAGGTGCAGGAGCTGGACCCCGCGGGGCACAAATCCCTCTGCGTGAACGAGGTGCCCTCGTTCTATGTGCCAATGGTCGACGTGAACGATGACTTTGTGCTCTTGCCGGCATGACAGTTCCAACCCAGGAGACATCACTGAACACTGGCAAGGACGGGAGCGCTCCGAGGTCGGGCGGTCGAGCTCACATTCACCCTTAACCGCTTGCTGATGAATCCCTGGTCAGAGGAGGAGGAAGCAGCTATCGGCAGAAAACAAAACAATAAGAAAAATAATTGCACTTTCTTCACGACGTGTCCCTCGCTTCCGGACTGGCGCGGCTCCGCGGGGCAGCGGGCCGGGCGCAGCTCCTTCCCACCGGCGCCCGCGGCGGGGAGGCTCCGGGCAGCGCGGGCAGCGGGCGCTCAGCGGCCCCGGGACTGGCCGAGGCGCGGAGGGAGGAGGCCAAGGACACCGTGTGTGCGTGTTGCAGAAGCTGCTGAGCGGGGCCAGCAACCACGTGAACCATGTACTTGTGAACACCGTGATTTCCAGCTCTCTGTTTTCCACCGGGCGCGGATCTCCTCTCGGAGAAGCTGCAGTAGGAAACCATGGGGGGAGGGGGGGGTTGTTTGAGTTTCTCGTTCCATCATGGGTATGTCTGAAAAAGAAAAAAAAAAAAAGTATAAAAAAAAAAAAAATCAAAAAAAAAAAACCAATTAGAGACAAAAGGACAGTGTCCGAGTTGGGCAGCGGCGGCTCCGGAGCGGGGACAGCTCCGGGATGTGCCGGTGGCCCCGCAGCAGCCGCTGCCACCGCTGGGGACGGGCAGAGGAGCCGCCGGGGCGGCGCGGCCGGGGAGACGGCGACGCAGAGAAAGGACTTTGCCAACTGTGTTTTTAATGGAGTAAAATCCACGTGGTTTATATATTTTTTCCTTTAATCTTGGGCATTTCGTTTCTCTTTCTGAGAACATAACTTGAAAACACTACAGAGCCAATACTCATATAAAGAAAAATTGTATCCCATAAATGCTGTACAGTTTTTATATACATTAACAATGTACTTTTGCTGCCTTCTAGATAATTTATTTTGCAACACATTACTGCACAGTTGTAAATAACTTATGTACTGTAACATCACTTTCAGTTATGTGTAAAGAAATAAATAAATTAATTAAAATTATCTTTGTATTTATAGTTCACCCCGGGCAACACTTTCCCTGTCAAGGAAAAAGTTGCCCAGAGCAGCTGCCCATGGCAGGGGGATGGAACAAGATGAGCTTTAAGGTCACTTCCAACCCAAACTATTCCATGATTTTAAACATCATTCTTCTTCCTGTTCCATGCCTCTTTGTGTGCAGTGGGATTGGAACCCTCCAGGGATGGGTCATGAGGAGAGGGGATCCCCTGTGCTGGTGAATTTGCTGTCCCCAGAGTGACTGAGCAGGAGGTGCTGTTCTGGGGCTGCGGAGTCTGGACAGGGGTGGGTGGACCCAGGTGAACTCAGTCCTCACTCAGCAGCTCAGGGACGCAGCTGGAGGCAGATCCCAGTGCCTTTCCAAGAGCTCTGTGCCTTCCTTCCTCCTGCTGCCTGGCCTTTCCCAATGGCTGCAGCTGCCAGCCCCGGGCAGGAGTGAGGGGTGGCACCCACAGACCCCCAGTGCCAGCTCTGGGTTCTCCAACTTCCTCTGTTGGGTTTTCCCAGTGCTCGTGCTGGCCGAATGTCTCAGCTGCCACTTCGGGAAGCAAAGATGTTCCAAATGCCGTTTGTTCCTCCTCCTGTGCTGGCGTGTCCTGGCTGGGGGGACCAGAGGGGACCCCTGGATTCAGCTCCCAGAGCCAGCTCCCCCCTCGCTGCCGCCAGCTTTGCAGCCACTTGAGGAATTTTCCACAGTCGGGGCAGGGGGATCCTGGAGGCTTTCACTCCAACAGCAGCAGCTTCAGAGGAGCAGGGAGGATCCCACCTTCCCCTGCCCAAACCCAGCTCCTGCCTTGGCACCAGGACCAGGGCTCACGCAGCCACAGCAGGACGGGCAGTGCCATGTCCCAGCTACAGCCAAAGGGGTTTTTCCTCCCATCCTTGTCCTCATCCCGTGTGGTGGGGCACTGGTGCGAAGGCTGGCACCGGGGGCTGCTTCTGAGTCAGGGCCTTCAAGAAAGCAGCCACAGGTAACGCTTGTTCTTTAATTAATTTCCATCCCTGCTCTTTGTTTTGTTAAACAGCCATGAATTCATCTCTGTAGTCACAGAGAGGTCTTTTATGAGCATATAAAGCTGGAAAGTCCCATAGTTTGATCTGACCACGGTGCTGGTGGCCTTGGGAGTCTTCAGGGTCAGTTTCCCTCTCGGTGCTGTAACTCCCAGACGTGTGCGTGGGTGTGGATCCCTCAGAAGGAGGCGAAAAAAAAATGCGGGTGGGATTTTTTTTAGCGTGATTTTTCAATGTGAGTTTGCAGGTGCGATTTTTGAGGGTGATTTTCAATGTGGTTTTGCAGATGGAATTTTTCCACCATTGCAGGTCCGAAGCTGAGCACCCGAGTGATGCTGCTGCTGCCCCCAGAAATCACGTTTGTGAGTAGATTTTGAAAGGAAGAGGGAAATAAAGCCTGTTTGCAGCTTGGCTGCTCCGTGTGCTCTTCCCACAGGCTCCCGTGGTGCTGGGTGCCAACACGTTCCCTTCCCGGAGGGGGTGTCACAGATCCCGCTGTGAGGTTTGGGGGGACCTGGGTGCATTTGTGGGTCCTGGGACCCCCGGCTGCACCCCGGGACCCCCCACACCAGCTGGGGCAGGGGGTCCCCCAGTCCTGAGAGGGG
>VZTG01008444.1:319738-352166 GCA_013397845.1 Melanocharis versteri
ACAGGGACCGAGACAGGGACAGGGACCGAGACAGAGACAGGGACCGAGACAGGGACCGACACCGGCAGCGGGACAAGGGCTGGCATCGGCACCGGCACCGGCACCGGGACAGGGAGAAGGGACCGACATCGGGACAGGGACATGGAGAGGGGCAGGCACAGGGACAGGGACAGGGACAGGCACAGGGACAGGGACAGGCACCGGCGCCGGCACCGAGGCAGGGACAGCCTCCGACACCGGCAGTGGGACAGGGGCCTGGACCTGGACTGGGACCGGGATCGGGACAGGGAGAGGGAGCTGGACCGGTTCTTCCCGCCCCGCTCGGCCGCGCCTCCCGTCGGGGTGAGCCCGCCCGTCTGCTCCCGGCCGTTCCCGGTGCCGGTGCCATCTGTGTTGGCGTCGGGACCGGTCCCAGTGCGGGCTCGGGAGAGGGACGGCAGCGTCCCGCGGTCTCCTGGTCCCGGCGGCTTCCAGGGGACCCGGGGGCTGCTCCGGGAGTCCCGACAAGGCTCTCGGCCCCCGCTGTCTGTCCCGGCGCTGTCCCCCGACCCGCCGCTCTCGGTGCTTCCTCCGACTCCCGCGGCCAGTCCCAGTGCTACCCACGACCCCCGCTGCCGGTCCTGGTGTTTCCCTCGACCCCGCTGCCGGTGCCGGAGTTTCCCCCGACCCCCGGTGCCGGTCCCGGCGCCGCCGCCGTGTCGTGGCACCAGGTGGCAGCATCGTCCCGGCCACCGGCCCCAGCCCAGGCGGTCCTCGCATCTCGGAGTGCCGCACCGGGCAGCGTCCCCCGCCCGAGGGTCCCGGTGCAGCAGGGATGGAGAGCCGCAACCCCCGGGCTGGGTGAAGGGGTCGAGGGGTTCTTGTCCTCACGGGAAACCGAGTCCTGGGCCTGGCAGGGAAGTGTACGATGTGTCGGTGACACTGGTGGCATCACCTCGTCCCCGCTCGGCAGCTGTGGGGACCCCCGCCCGGCATTGTCCCTTCCTTGGGAATAAATGCCCTCGGTGCCCTCCCGGTGCGGGTCACCAGCACGGGGATGAGGAACAAAGCATGGGAAAAGGGATACAGGAGGAGGGATGCGGGAGCTGTCCTGTCCATACCCAGGAGCCGAGCGGTGCTGGCAGGGCTGTCGGTGTCCCCAAGGACTTGTCATGAGCGGGTGAGCGGCGGGCAGCGGTGACCCGCGGCGTGGCTGGGCCGTGGCGAGGGCAGCGGCGCTCACTTGCCCGTCCGTCTGTCCGATCCCATCCGTCCGCCCCGCTGCCCCGCCACCCCGCGTCAGTGTCACGGCGAGCAGCCGCCCCGGCGGCGCTGGCCGGGGGTCCTGGCGGCCGCCCCTGACCCTGACGCGCCGTGGCAGCGGGGCGGCCGAGCAGATGTTCCCTGCCACCGGCACCGCGGCGCGGGGGTGGCAGACGTGACAGGCTCTGACAGGGCGCCAGCCCCGCTCGTGGGGACGGGGCTGCCGGTGGCACGGCCACGGCTGCAGCACGACAGGGACCTCCGGCCCCCCTGCTGTCCCTGCACGCCGGGGACACATCCCCTGTCCCTCTGTCCCTGCACACCGCGGCTCCCGCTGCGGTGCAGGGATCTGGGGCCCCACAAGTGCTGGGTCCAAGCAGGACCAGCCCAGGATTACAGCTTCCCGTGCTGCTCTGGGTGCTGGGTCACCCCGTTTTGGAGGGTTCCCCCTCCCAGCTGACAGCCTCTGACCTGCCCAGCCGGTGCAGGTGCCACGGGTGCTGGGACCAGTTGTACCCCACCGTGTGTGCTGGGACCAGTCACGTCTCTAATGTGGGGTGCAGCTGGACCCGTCACGACCCCAGTGTGGCACCAGTCATGTCCCTCACGTGTGGTGCAGTGGGACCAGCTGTGACCCCAGTGCAGCGACTGGGGGGACAGGGCAGTGCCCAGGAGGGCAGAGGGAGCAGCTGGGAGTGCAGAGGTGCCACACGCCGGCGCAGCCCCATAAAGCCACCGGAGCTTGGATTTTATGTGGCAATAAAAGATAATGTCGGCTATAAAGTGCTAGAGCAGGTCCTGGCGAGCCGAGCTGGGGGGGCACAGCGGGGTGGGCAGCCCCCAGCCCCCTGGGGACACTCCGGCAGGGCGATACCCCCTGGGCTGAGCAGGTCCCCAGCTGCCCCAGGGTTGGGGACACCCCCAGCGCTGTCACGGGCTGAGGTTACGGTCAATGCGCTAAAGCTGCTGCTTTGGGTTGTTGTTGTTGTTGCTGCTTTAATGGTTTTATTGGGTGATGCTGGGCCGGGCCTGGCAGGCCCTAATGAAGGAGATTGATGGCTTAATCGCCTGCAGCCATTACGGGGTAATTGAATGGTTGTGTACATATGATCCGACCGTCAATGCCGACGTGGCTGGCAAGAGAAGCGCCTGGAGCTGGGGGGGACACACACAGCCCCCCCTGCACCCCGAGGGATGCAGCGTGCGGGGAGCAGAGCCCACGGCCTCGGGACCCCCCTCCATCCCTGCGGTCCTGGCTGTGTTGGTGTTCCTGGAGGTCTCCAGGGTCATCCGGTGGCACTGGGTCACCCCATCTGCACCCAGCTCAGCTCCCAACCAGGGCACTGTGGCCAGGTGCTTTAATGAGTCTTTTAATTAACAGGTCCCACCTACAGGGATGAGCAGCGGTGTGGGAGTGGAGATGGGAGCATGGGGGTCCAGCACGGATGGCAGCCCCAAACTGGGGGTCACCCCTGACCACCCTCCCTGTGGGAATCCCCGAGGAGCAAACCTGGCAGAGCCCCTGTGCCGAGGTGCGAGTCAAACTACTCATTTCGTGTGTGACAGCCAGGTGTTTTACAGTATTTGCTACCTGTGATCATCCATCAAAGCAATCGATAGCGTTCCTGCAGAGTTTTATTAATGATCTTGTCACCGGGCTGGTGCGGGGTGCCCGGGGTTGTCGAGAATGATAGATCATTAAGAGCTTTCGCTGCTATTTATTCTCCAGTGACCTTGTCTCTCTCCATTGTTGCTTGCTTAAGAGTTATGAATGCGAGACATGATAATTTGATATTGATCTATTTGGTAAGTTAAAAAATTTACTGCATCGTTGATGTTTTAACAAAAGATCCGCTCGGGCCCTCCCGCTGGTGCTCGGCTGCACACGTGTGTCCCTGCGCCCGGGATGTGGGACAGTGAGAGGTGGCTGCTGAGCTCTGGGTGTCCCTCGTGTCCCCACAATAATTCCTTTCGAGCCTGGAGTACGGAAATCCAGGCGATGCTGCTGTGGGCGGGGTGTGTGCGTGGCCAGACCCCTGTGCAGGTGGGGTGGGGTGTGGTGGAGAAAGCCTGGCCCCATCCATATCCCCTTCCCCTTTTTCCCAGCCCCACTCCCATCCCATCCCATCCCATCCCATCCCATTCCTGACCATTCTGCCCAGCACCATGTGCCTGCCATGGTCCCCTCCATGGTCCCTTCCCTGGTCCCCTCCATGTCCTCCCAGATTTTTGGGGCTCCAGTGACCCTAACAAAGGAATCCCTGGAATTACTTGTGCTCCTTGTTCCTCCTGCCCTTCCTGGTGCTTCCAGAGCCCCGTCAGCTGCTGGGGAAAGCTGGAGCTCCCTGTCACTCCCTCAGCACTGGACCCACTGGTTGGGAGCCTGCAAGACACATCCACTGTCCCCTGCTGGCATTATCGACCCCCTGGGGCTGGCAGCTCACGTGTGGAGTCAAACATGGACAAAATTCCATGTATAAAGGTGGGATTTACCAATAGTGCACTGGGATCAGCTGGTGGTGGCGGATGCACTGGATAATAGAGTCAGTATTTATGTGTGATTTTGGATTTATTCTTTATTTCTGCTGGGAAATCATTGTCTGTGAGGCTGCTGAGGCCCTGGCACAGGGTGCCTGGAGAAGCTGTGGCTGTCCCTGGATCCCTGGAAGTGTCCAAGGCCAGGCTGGACAGGGCCGGGACAGTGGAAGTCGTCCCTGCCCATGGCAGGGGTGGGACTGGATGAGTTTTAAGGTCACTTCCAACCCAAACCATTCTGGGATCCTGTGATTCCTACAAAGGGCTCCCACACGAGGAAACCCTAACTCTGCAGCTCCGGCTCACCTCAGCCAGGCGGGAAAAATCCTACTTTCATTGGACATCATTCATTCTGGGCTTCAGTGAGCCCCGACCTGCCAGGGGTGATCCCCGTGGCTCCTCCTCAGGGGCAGAACGGCCGTGGATCAGGGCCAAGTCCCCTCAGGTGGGCACTAGGCTGGGTAGAAGCGCTTCAGAAGCTCCTTCTTGTTGATTTTGCCCATCTGGTTGCGCGGGATCTCCTCCACCACGATCAGCTCCGTGGGGATGGCGTAGGGAGCCATGGTGTCCCTGCAACACCGAAGTGTGGCTGTCACAGCTGGGCAGGATGGGCTGAGCTTTCCCCCACAGCCCAGACCAGCCCCACCTGCGACCCCCACCCACATCCAGGAGCCCATTTAAGCTCAGCCCTGCGCTCCCAGCCCCTCTGCAGCTGTGCGCTGGGATGTTTGTTCCCAGCCTGTCTCTGCAGGGAGCAGCTCGTTGCTGGGGGCTCCTCGGCTGGGCTCGGTGACCCTCCCCGCGGACAGGAACAGCAGCGGTGTGAGGAGTGAAGGACCCCGCGTGTTCCCGGTGCCGGTCCCTGAGGGGCCCGCAGGTGAGCCGCCTCCCCGGGAGTGTGTGGGGAGTGTGTGGGTGACTGGTCAGCGCCCGCACCCCGAGCATCACCCCGCGCCCTGAGCGGAGCGCGCAGCGGGCGCTCTCCTGCCTTCTGCCGCCCGTGTGTCACCGACCTGGGGCCGCGCCCGGCTCCGGCAGCGCCCTGGCACCGGCTCTAACGCGAGGTGCCAAGTCTGCCGAGCCCTTCAAGCCGCGGCCGGCCTCCTCCCCCCGCCGCCACCAGCACCCGGCCATATGGAGCCGCTAACTCGGGATGGCGCCTGTCGCCGGGAAGCACCATCGCAGGCGAAAGCCGCAAAATGAATCACTCTGAAGAGGGACATGTGTCTCCTGCCAGGGAGTGCGAGAACAGGGGCCATGTGAACGTAAGTGACATAAAAAATAAAGGGGAGAGACAGGGCGAGAGGGAGCGCAGCGCGACCCTCCGGGGGCTCTGCGTTCAAGGGCACAGGAGCAACGTCCCCATCACAGAGCTGGGGACAGCGATGGGAAGAGACGTGCGGGGAGCACTCTGGGAGGGGGAGGCTGAGCAAAGCCCCCCTGCCTGGCACCAGGGACCCCCAGAACAGCCTGGGGGATCCCCAAAGCCACAGGTGGGGGATGAAGGGATCTCCCGGCTGGGTCACCAATGTCCCTGGCATGAGATTTAGGGATGAGCAGCCACCCTAAGCATAGCGAGCATCTCTCCTATGAGGAAAAGCTGAGAGAGTTGGGTTTGTTCAGATGGGAAAAGAGGAGACTTTTTATGAGAGCCTTTTTTATAGGGCCTGGAGTGCTTGGACAAGGGGGAGTGGCTTCAAACTGAAAGAGGGCAGCGTTAGGTGGGATACCTCGAAGAAATTCCTCTCTGTGAGGGTGGGGAGGCCCTGGCACAGGGTGCCCAGAGAAGCTGTGGCTGCCCCTGGATCCCTGGCAGTGTCCAAGGCCAGGCTGGATGGGACTTGGAGCAACCTGGAATAGTGGAAGGTGTCCCTGCCCATGGCAGGGGGTGGCACTGGATGAGCCTTAAGATCCCTTCCCACCAAAACAATCCCATGACTCGGTGATCCTATGACACGTCCCTGATGAGGGCACTGCTGGCTTTGAGCCTGCTGTCCCCGTGTTCCTCCCCACGCCCCTCCTCCCGCGGGGTTTTACCTGGCCCAGTCCTTCAGGTCCCTCACGGAGAGCATCTCGCCCTTGCGCAGCTTCACCACGGCGCTGACCCGCTGCCCCCACACCGCGTCCGGGGGCCCGAGCACCGCCACGTCTGCGGGGACAGCAGGGCTGGACTGAGGGACAGGGCAGCTCCTGCGACCCAGGTGGGCAGAGGAGGGGTTTGGGTGTGGGGAGGAAAATGCCATGGGATGTCAGCACGGGAAAACACTGCAGGCTTCTGTGCTGACACAGGAACAGAGCTTTTTACCATGGAGAAGGCAGGAAGCTCCACGGTTTGAGAATTTGGAGTCAGTGGGGAGGAAGATGATGTACAGAGTGGTGTGGAGCTGGGGGCACCACTTCTGACCCCTGGCACAGGGTCATGCACAAGGGCAGGGCAGGTTTAATTACAGCCTCATTCCCAAAATCAGACAGGAGCTGTTGCTGACTCAGCTCCCGCCCTGGGAGAGCAGGAACTGTGGGATTTAAACATCCCCTCGTGGGAGGGAGCTCCAGGCACGAATCCTTGGGAGCCTCATGCACCTGCTGAGCCAGGGCTGCCCCCAGAGCAGTGTCCCCACGCTCTGTCCCCTCTGGGCACGGCCAGGGAGCAGGAGAGCACAGACCTGTGATGTGGGGGTGTGCGAGGAGGTGACGCTCCACCTCCAGCGCGCTGATTTTAAACCCTCCATTTTTGATGATGTCCACGGAGGTGCGGCCCTTGATCCAGTACACTCCATCCTTGTAGGCTGCCGTGTCTCCTGGAAAACAAACAGCTCCATCAGAGGCTGTTCCCTTGATCCCCCTCTGCCTTTGCTGGCACATGGATGTGGCACTCTGGTGGTGCTGCAAGGGGGAATGGCTTCCCACTGCTACCGGGCAGGGTTAGATGGGACATTGGGGAGGAATTGTCCCCTGTGAGGGTGGGGGGGCCCTGGCACAGGGTGCCCAGAGAAGCTGTGGCTGCCCCTGGATCCCTGGCAGTGTCCAAGGCCGGGTTGGATGGGGCTTGGAGCCACCTGGGATAGGGGAAGGTGGAATGAGATGAGCTTTAAAGTCTTTCCAAACCAAACCATTCTGTGATTCCACAACAAAAAGATGGGGAATGACATTGGGAAAATGAACCTGTCCGGAGCAACATGTTTGGCCCAACCTGTCCTTCCTGCAGGTGTGATCCCATAATCAGCCCAGCCCAGGTACCACAGGATGTGCCAGCAGTGATGCAGTTTTCCACACCCTGTTTCCAGCTCACCTCTGGCACTGTGCAGTTCACACGTGGTGCAGCCAAGGCCCAGAGATTTACAGTGTCAGAGCAAGGAAACATCAGAATCAGTCCTGAAATCCAGGCTGCTCCCCAGAAGAGCTGTGTCCCTGCTCAGCTGGCACCTGCCAAAATCCTGAGCAGCTCAGCCCAGCCAGGGAATGATTAATTGTTCCTGTATTCGCCTGCCCCTTGGCGCTCTGTGGATGGTGAAGGCTGTCTGGAATATTCTGAAGTTGGGGGAAAGTTTGAAACTGGGGCTCTCTGGGTGTTGGAGTGGGAAGGAAGTCGTGGCTGCTGTGATGAACTGCCTTCTGCACCCGGATCCTGTGGAGTGTGACTGACACACGATGGGACAGGGGACATTAATTAAACGGTGGCACTGGGAGAGCCAGGAGCAGGCGCTGCTTGATCACACAGAGAAGATGGGGAGAGGAGAGGGAATTCAGCCCTGGTGCAGTGGCACACGGTTCCCATGTCGTTCTTTGGGATGTCAGTACAGGAAAACAGCCACATTTGCTTCTCCTCTGCCCTGATGGGGTGAATGACCCCTGGACAGGTCTCCTCTCTGCTCCCCTTCCATCCCTGTGCTCCCCACAAACGCCATCGCTGCTTCCCGCACGGATCCCTCCATTCCACTGGCAGCACAGCGCAGTGAGGGGATGTGTCACATCATTATTGTGACTGTTGGGAGCTCCTGGGACCAGCTCTGTAATTCCCCCCGTCTCTTCCTTTCTGTCTCCTCTCCAGCATCAGGCCCTGGCTGTCACATCCCGTGCTGACAGCCCCGAGTGCTCTGGGGGATGCCATCCACTGAGGACAGCCCTGTTACCCTCTGCCCTGCACCATCTGCTTCCAGCCCAGCACATCAGGCAGCCTGTGCAGTGGCACATCCAGCATTCCCTGCTTCCCAAGCCAGTGGAGAATACCCACACCAGGGAGATCAGTTCCAAGGATGCTGAATTTGCTCAACGACTGTCCCCAGCAGCGCTGAGTCACTTCTGAAGTGGTGCTGCCCTGAGAGCCACAGCAAGGACTATGCCTGGGGATTGTCACAGGCCGGTTCCTTGCCCCACGAGCCCACCAGCCCTTGTGGGCAGCTGCTGGTGCTGTGTTCCCTCCATCCCAGCTGCTCCATCCAGCGGGATGCAGCTTGGAACCACAGCCAGCATCCCCTCCCCTCAGCCAGCTGCACCAGAAAGGGAATTTTGGCAGATGAGATGATGATCTCTGACACCCCATCTCCTCCTCTGCCTGCCTGGGCCACCCCAGCCAGCTCCTGTCAGCACACAAAGCCGTGGCAGCAGAACCTCGTGGCACGTGGCTGACGCCGGAGCTGCGGCTGCCGAGGCCGTGGGATTATTGCTTCCCTGACAGCAGCCGTCACTGCTACCTTTGGATTTGTTTCAAGATGCTCAGTGGGCATCTGTTCTGCGAAATGTTAAAGGCTCTGCTGAGCTGCATATTGAGCAGGCTCTGCGCCGGCGGGGGCTGCCCTTCGCTGGAGTTACAGGCGGTTACAGATATATTTATCCAGTTAAAAGCACAGAGCTAGGGACAGGTTTGGGCTGGAAGGACCTTAAAACTCATCTTGTTTCACCCCCTGCCATGGGCAGGAGCACCTTTCACTATCCCAGGATGCTCCAAGCCCTGCCCAACCCGGCCTTGGACACTTCCAGGGATCCAGGGGCAGCCACAGCTTCTCTAGACAACTTGTTCCTACCCCTCACCCCCTCCCAGGTAGATGCAGAAGGAGACACGTGCAATGGAGACCAACGTTTCCCAGCTCAAACTGCAGAGATTTCTGCCATGAGGTTCTTCAAGTTGCAAAATCCTCATTGTGAACACAGAAGGGCCCTTGGGACTCTGCTGAAGTTTGAGCACGTCCTTCACCGAGTGCTGAGACCTCGTGGGGACCAACAGGCTGCCAGAGCTGCTTCCCAGGACGTGGAGAACAAGAGCCCCTTTGCTCCTTGAGCTGAGCTGCAGGATCAAACCCTCACCTGTGTCAACACCCTCGCCCAGGGGGCAGCTTGTTCCTGGCAAACACGGCACAACTCCCACATCAAAGGTACAACCAACTATTGACCTAGGGAACGCTTCGGCTCAAGAAATGAAAGACTGAGTGGCTTCGGGGAGCTCTGAGATAGCTGAAGCATGCATTAAAAAATTACTTTTTAGGTACATCAGGTGACTTCAGCCTGGTCTAGATACAGAGTCAGGAATGTCCTAGGATCTGCTGGAAAAACAGGGATAGTGTTGGCCTCGCAACGAGGCTCCGTAAGTCCAGGATCTCAGCCCTGCACACAGGTGATGGGGGGAGGTCAGCACCCAGCAGGAGCCCACCCCAGGCACACCATCCCTGCTCCGGGGGACAGATGCCACTCGGCAGCCTGGGAGACTGTTTGGTAACAGGTGTCACCAGCTTGGTGGCAGTGACAGCGCGGCTGCGACGCGCGAGCCGAGATCTGGCACGCGGCGCCGAGCCGGGAGCAACGCGGTGCTGTGCTGATCTGCAAACTGTCACATGGCGTCCCTGGCTCCTGGGAGCTGCTTCCCCACCCCACGTTATTTATTCACCTATTCCTTTGTGTTCACAGCTCCAGAGGGGACGTGGCAGGCGTTTCCCAAGCGGCTCTCAGTGCCACCTGAGGGGATGGGACGAAGGACAGCGTGGGCACCTGAGGATGTGCACTCCAAGGTTTGAAAGCAAAGCCCCACAGCCCAATGCCACCAGCAGAGCCTGCTCCAGGAGCATCATTCCCATTGGATTTGGCTCTCTGCAGCTCTGATGTCCCCCCTCTCCTGTCACAGCTCCAGCAGACCAAGTGCTGCACAGCAGAAAACACCAAGAAACAGCAAAACTCCCCTTTGAAAGGCAAATGATTCTGTTGATTATTTCAGCCTCCTGCTCTGGAGGCAGTTAATGCTCTCGTCAGGAGCTCCAGGGGCCGGAGCGGCGCCGGGGATGCTGGGGGGCTCTTCCCTGCCAGCAGCAGGATGTGGTTGGAGCACTTTCAAATATTAATTAGACCTTTTTGCTGTTAATGAATCACTCCTGGTTTTTGCAAACTCTTGGCTTTCAAATGCTCCATGCAGAGCTCAGCCCAGCGCTCCTCAGAGTGGGGATGGAGAGCAGGAATGTCTCACAGCCACTCTTCCAGGTGACACTGACCTGCAGGGACACAGAAGAGCTCCTGTGGGGACAGTCACCCTGTGCCACCCACGGACAGCCAGCAGAGCTCCTTCAGACCACACAGTGCCCCTCGCTCTCTTGGGAGCCTTTATGGTTTTTTTCCCCTCAAACTCCAGGAGGAATTCCCTGCTGTCAGCTGTTCTCCTGCCATGATGATCCCTCATGTCCAGAGGGAAGAGCTGGAGCAGTGCACTCACCCTCCTGCACTCCTCTGGAACTGCTGCTCTCACCAAGCCGGCATGTGGGAGGGACCAGCAAGCTCCCAGCTGGAAAACCCCCGGGAAGCTTGCAGGGAGGCAGTTGGAATAATCAGTCTTTGCCCTTCTCTGGTGCCTTTCAGCAGAGGATCTCCAAGCACACTGATCCAGAGGCTAATCAGGCAGAAAGGGAACAGCTGGCAGGGCAGCGAGGGATGGGAACGGCCTCGGTGGGATGAGGAGTGGCCTCGCACACCACGGAGCAGTGGGCAGGAGGTTCTGGATCTCTGCTCTACCCTGGCATTAACTCCTACCTGCCTCCCACTTCCCTGAAATCATTGCTGATGCTGCTGGTCCATCAGGCTGAGGCAGAGCTCACCCTCTGGCAGAGACACACCTCGCTGATTAGGGTTATGATTTATTTTCCAGGCAGGATTGGTCCAACAGCCCGGGCAGGTGATGAAGAGCCTGAGCCCTGATCCTGGTCCTCACCACTTTGGAGAGCAGAGCCAAAATCTGGGGGCTCAAACGCCCTTTGCCAGGTGAGGATTTTGTGGGAGGGAGTCTCCAACCCCAGCACCCACAGCTGGATGGGGACACGGAGGGGCCCAGCCAGGGCTTGTGATGGTCCCCCTGACCACTCAGAGGCAGCTGTGGGGCCACAGCTGGCAGGAAGGTCCTCCTCCATCCTCCTCCTTCCAGCACAGCTTTCCTGCCTGCAGATCAGCTCCAGCAGCAGACCATGGAAATTCTCCTTCCCAGGCTTTGGAATCCCCCTGCAGCCACAAGCTCCATGTGTCTGTCACATTTCTCACAAGCTTTCAAGTTTCCCTGCTCTTTCCAGGGCAGTTCAGTCTCACCACTCTCCTAAATCCATGGGAATGATTTTTTTGCAGGTAGCACAGACACAGTGGGGCTGGGCAGCTGCTGAGTGTGGCACAGCAGTGACATTCCTGTGGTCACTCTGCCTCTCTTCCCATCCCTCTGGGCACAAGCTCCCTGTGCAGCTCCCAAGCCCAACGCTAAAAGAAATGGTTTGTTCCCATTCCCAGAGGCTCCTGGGCTGGAGAAAAGCCACGTGGGGTGGATAAATGATTATAAGGCAAGTGCTAAAGGCTTTTTATAGGAATGAGATAATCCATCCCCTCTGTGGCCAGGCCGTGGGACAGGCGGCCAAGCGCTGCCTCTCCGTCACAGACGTCCACCTTTCCCTCCCCCCACGCCATGAAAACTGCATCCACAGATCCCCCATCTGCTCCCATACATCACACACTTCACTCCAGTTTATTAGCTGGAATAAATCATAAATATTTCATTATATATCAACGGCGCTCGACTCCGGGAAGGCGCAATCCATCACCCCGACGTTCCCCGCGACCTGCCGCCGTGCAATAAGCTTTCCAGTCTATTAAACAAGATTGATACAGTGTGCCAGGCTGGACTGGGGGGGTTTATTTATGGAGCACTGGGAGAGGGAGGGCACGGAACGCCTGGGGCCGCGGGGGCAAGTGGGGCTCAACCTGGGCAGCCCAACCACACACCCTGGAGCAGCAAGAGGCAGAGGCCTCCTCCAGGTGTGTCATGGGAATGCTGCTGGCATTAGAAGAATCATGGAATTATTTCACTTGGAAAAGACCCTCAAGACTGTCTATTCCACCCCAGCACCGCCGAGCCCAGCACTAACCTGTGTCCCCAAGGGCCACATCCTCATGGTTTTCCAATCCCTGCAGGGATGGGGACTCCACCCCTGCCCTAGGCAGCTGTGCCAGGGTGGGACAGCCCTTCCCATGAGGAAAGCTCCCCTAATACCTGAGGCTGTTAGATATTAGGGAAGGCTGTTTACTCTTGTCCTGTTGCTTGTTCCCAGGAGAAAAGATGGGAGACGACACCGTGGCAAAGCAGGGCCCAGCTGAAGCAACACCCTGCCTCCAACAGCGACCTTCCAGACTGTCCCCAGCTCAGGAATTCCACCTCATCCACCCAAGTGAGAGCTCTCTCCGAGCCACATCTCCCTGCAGGACCGACAGCACCCTCACTGTGAGTCACTCTCTGCTAAAGCCTGGGACCTGAGGGATGCTCGGGAAGGCGCAGCTCGCAGCGATCCAGAGCCTGTGCGGCACTGCTGGGATTGATTGGAGGCATCCCTGCTCCTGAAGGGATCGACGCCGCCTCGGCAGCGCTGATGTATGTGCACAGATCTATTTAATGAAATGCTAAATGATAGGCTAAATAACTGAGCAACTTTAGCTTGATTTATTGCGTGGAAGTGAGGAATGCGTGTCCCTGCTGTCAGCCATCTTGGCTGCCAACAGAGGTCACGAGCACTAATTGTAGCTAATTAACAGTAATTAGACTTGGGAAAGACTGGGTCTCCTCTCCCCAGTCATCCCCATCCACCCCAGCCCTTCAGCACACACATTCCCTGGAACCAGGCTGCATTCCCAGCAGCCCAGGGCTCAGCAGTTCCTGTTAACCCCAACCCAGCTGAAATCTTCAGCTCCTGCTTTTCCCCACGTTTTCCACCCTGCTCAGACCATGAGGGTGAGACCTGCCAGGCTCCCAGAGTCCAACCTGCTGCTCCCTTTGGAGCGTGTCACAACCTTGGGGTGACTCTTAGGGGATACTGGAGTCCATCCACCCTCACCAGGTCACCTGGACCAGCAAAGGCCTTGCCTGGGCTCACAGGAGGCCCTGCCCAAAAACACAGGGGCTGCTCCGAGGCTCAGCTCCCTCTGTGGAGCATGGAGGGTTCCGAGAGCGCTGCGATCATTAATAAAGCATCAAAGGCTCCTGAGGGGGAGAGTTTGAAACTTCCTCAAAAAACCACATGTATATTAATACCCCAGCAATTATTCATGAGGAAACCCATTCCCCAGCAGCTCCCAGGGCTCCCACTTGCTCCCCGGGTGCAGGAGAGAGCCCTTCCCGGTGTCCCCCCCCTGCCCAGCAGAGCCACTGGCACCGGGAGCAGGGCCGGCACTGCGCTCCTGGATCCAGCTGCTCTCCTGGCACGGGCAGCCCTGGCTGGCAGCCACACTCCAATCTGCTGCCAAACTCCTCCAGCAGGGCCAGGAGCAGAGGGCAGGAGAGAGGCCCAGCAGCTGCAGCCCCAGATCCATCCCTGCGGTGGGAACAGGCAGGTGAGCTCGGCACGGAGCCGCTGCTCTCCAGGCAGGTTCCAGCTGAAACCTGCTCCGCGAGGATGTGGAGCTGCTGGAGCAAAGCCCAGGGAAGGCCATGGAG
Source organism: Melanocharis versteri (assembly GCA_013397845.1). Lineage (NCBI taxonomy): Eukaryota > Metazoa > Chordata > Aves > Passeriformes > Melanocharitidae > Melanocharis > Melanocharis versteri. The sequence goes on from VZTG01008444.1 coordinate 333,450, forward strand.
CTGCTCCCAGGGCTGGAGCCCCTCTGCTCTGGAGCCAGGCTGGAGAGCTGGGGGTGCTCACCTGGAGAAGAGAAGGCTCCAGGGAGAGCTCAGAGCCCCTTGCAGGGCCTAAAGGGGCTCCAGGAGAGCTGGAGAGGGACTGGGAACAAGGGATGGAAGGCCAGGACAAGGGGAAATGGCTTTAAACTGAAAGGGGGTAGGCTTAGATGGGATATCTGGGAGAAATCCTTCCCTTTAAGGTTGGGAGGGCCTGGCACGGGGTGCCCAGAGAAGCTGTGGCTGCCCCTGGATCCCTGGCAGTGTCCAAGGCCAGGTTGGATGGGGCTTGGAGCAGCCTGGGACAGTGGGAGGTGTCCCTGCCCATGGCACGGGGTGGGACTGGATGAGCTTTAAGATTCTCCCAATCCAAACCATTCTGGGATTCTGTGAAACTCCATCCCTGAGCCTCCTCCAGGCCCTGAGCAGGCTCTGCTTCACCTCCCTAGAAATGAAGAGCCCTTCCTGCTCTGGCCTGGAGGATCCTGCTGGGCACAAGAGGGACCATCCGAAGACACCAATATCCTGAGGATGCCACCGGCTGCTCCCACGCCTCTCCCACACCAACATCCAGGAGCAACCTGGCTGTCACACTTTGTGGGCTCCTGGCCACCGAGGCAGAGTGGGATTTGGCCATCTACGGGAAATCCAGAGGTAATTTAATGGCTCCTGAGAAAGGGAATCAGTCCATTGGAAGGGAATCGCTGTTTGTTCCTGCACCTTGCCACAAACACCGCCGGGAGCGGCGGCAGCAGCAGGTGGATGTGCAGCACCATTTATTTACATAATAAAATTGCCAGGTAGATTTGTAGCTCAGGGCCATCTTCCCCTCTCCCTGTGCCTGCCTGGCTCCCACCAGCTGAAGAGCAGTGAGGGGGGACAGACCCTCCAAGTGCCCTCGTGGCTGCTGCCAAGGGATGCAGGAATGCAGATGCCTCAGTGTGTTGGTTCCTCGCTCTGGATTCGGGCAGGGGATGGGAATTATCACAGCTCAAAGCTGCTCTGCAGCCCTTTCTATCTGTCCACATGAAGCTGAGCCAGGGCAGCTTTAGGCTGGAGATCAGGGAAAGGTTCTTCCCCAAGGGAGGGGGCTCAGGCACTGGACAGGCTCCCCAGGGAATGGTCACAGCCCAAAAGCTGCCAGAGCTCCAGGAGGGTTTGGACACCGCCCCAGGCACAGGCTGGGATTGTTGGGATGTTTGGGCAGGGCCAGGATTTATACTTTGATGATCTTAATGTGTCCCTTCCAGCTCAGGATATTCCATGATTGATCTGTGAGAGGCATTGGGTTATCTACAGGCCGCCTGTTCCCAGGAGAAACGGGTTAAACAATGGGCTCCCCACTCTCAAAACTTCTCCGGAGACTCCTGGAGCAGCCAGCACGAGGGAAAAAGAAAATCAGAAATAAAAAAAAAAAGCAAGCCCCAGCCTGGAATGAATTCCTGTCATGCTCTCTAACAGGGAACTTTGTATTCCACAGGCAGCAGCGCTGAGCCTGCTGTCAGAGCCACGCTGGGAGAAAGGGCAAAACCCTGCCGAGATGAAAGAATGGGAAGCACTGCAACAGCCTCCCCTGGCATTTACACCTGGAAAAAAAAATAAATCACTCAAGGGCATCTCACAAAGAGCCGTGCTAATAAGGCTCTCCTCCCCATGCTGTGTGGCTGCGCTGGCAGAGCGGGGCATGGAGCGGTGCCAGGAGTGCTGGCAGCAGCTCGGGCACCTGGCAGGGGAAAGGAGCAGGTAAGACAAGCCTGACTGAACCCTGTAAGCCTGAGCTGAGCTCTGCCCACTCTGGAGACAGGGCACCTGCCTCTGGGCAGCCCACTCTGCCTCCAGCCAGGGGACAGAGGGACCTGGGGACCAGGAGTGCAGCTGCCCCTTGTCTCAGCTGATCCATCAGGGATTCCTCCCCCTCACACGTGTATTTTCCAAAGGCTCCTCAAATTTACTGCACCTCTCAGGCAGGGTGAGAAGTCAGGGTGATGCCCACTGACCCTCCTGGCTTGTCTGCACATCCTATTTCCTTCACCATCCAAACTCTCCCTCCATAACCCCATCCTGGCCCCTGTGGGTGGGCTCATTCCACCACACAGACCTTTCCCGGCTCCCAAGAGGATTTTTCTCCTTCTCTGAGCACAGGGAAGAAGGCAGGGCAGTGTTTAGGCATTGCCCTCGGGTGTCACTGTCCCACTGCACCGTGTCTGCACACAGGATCTCCCGTGGGGCAGGGGGAGCACCATCCACTGCACCCCATCCCATCCCATCCCCTGCAAGCCAGACCTCCCAACCCACCCCACTGTGCAGCAGGTTTGGCTACCAAACACAAAGAGCCACCTCTGTCCCGTTGTTCTGGGCCCTCAGGGGCTGCTGCAGATGGTCCCTGCTCCAGCCTTGGCCTGGGCTGGCACTGGACAGCCTCACGTGGCCTGTGCCAGCCAAGTCCTGGGCACCCAGCCAGGAGAGGACAGCACCAAATGGAAACTCAGCCCTGGCAAAGCCTGGCAGCGCCTCAGATCCTGCCTGCCCTTGGCAGAGGTGCTGCTCCTCGTTTTTATCTCATTTCTTCAGCTCAGCATGACCAGGAGCCTCTCCAAGCCCTCAGAGCTGGAGGACAAGAGCAGATGAACACTCCCCAGGCTGCACATCCCACTGCTCCCATGGAAAACAGTGGATAAACCAGGAAGGTTCCTGCAAGAGTCTGGAGGTTCAGCCCTCACTAGCAGGAACTCATGGGTGACTGATACGACACAAGCAGGCTGAGCAGGGACCCCCTGCTCCTCCAGCCTGAATTACTGCAGATGGGTTTGCCCAGAGGAGCAGCCAGAAAAGAAAATGGGTAAGTAAAAATGAAAAACGCTTCTTTTTTTCACATTAGCATTTAAATATTTATGGAAATCCCCGCAGACAATGAGATGAAAAAGAAAACTCAAAGAGTAATAAATAAGTCAATGCTCCAAGGTGTGGCTGCACAGCTGAATGTGGCTGGTGGAGCTCTGACAAGTGTGGTAACAAAAATTAATAATGGTAATAATAAAAATATTAGAGCAGATCCCTCAGCTCCCTGCAGCCACTGAGGGACGATCAGACCTTAGCAAAAGGGAGAATCACCTCTTCTTTTCCATGCAGTGACCTGGGGCCTGGGCTTGGACCCTTCCAGGGATCCAGGGGCAGCCACAGCTTCTCTGGGCACCCTGTGCCAGGGCCTTGCCTCCCTCACGGGGAAGAATTCCTTCCTAAATCCCTGATAATGGGATGGAATTGAATAAGATGGGATGGGAAGAACGATTCCCAGCAGTCAGGGGCTCATTCCAGGCTCTCCCTGCAGGCTGTGAGAGCAGCACTGCTGTAGCAGAGCTCGAGGGGTAAAAGCAGACACAGAACTAGAGGGAAGAGCCTGGATTTTGGAGCTGCAGGTGCCTGCTGTTCCCACCGACTCTCAGCTGGGGAGCAATTGCTCCATGCCTCTGGAAAGGAGCCTTGGTGCAGCAGAGGTTCTCAAAGAAGGAAAGGGTTGGCATCCAAGATGTTTGATACGACGAGAGCAGAGCTTTAGAGAGTAAACAAATTCTGTGCCAAAAGCTGCTCTCATTTACAGCTACAAAAATCCCAAGTCACTCTGAACTGCTGAAAACATCAGTTTCACCAGCAGTCAGAGAAACAGAATCATAGAATCAGGGAATCACGGAATGTTTTGGTTTGGAAGGGACCCTAAAGCTCATCTTGCTCCACCCCTCCCATGTCCTGGTGACCCCAAGGCTTCCAGCTGTCAGGCAAACCTGGAAATATTGAATCTTCCAAGGAGAAGGAATAAATACTCAAACAGGAAGCAGAAAAAGGGAATTCTCTCTCCAAAGTGTTCGAAGTGTGTGTGTAAGGAATGTTTGGGGGTGATAAAGGCTGATATACCAGAAAATATTCCATCTTTATGTTTTTAATTTTAGAAACACCTCTTAAAGGAGGGCTGGGTGGAAAGGGGAGCCCAGCACATGCCTGGTCTGGCTTCTGGTGCTACCCCACGGATATCCAGCGGGAAATCCTTCCCACAGCAGCACATGGAGCTGTGTTTGGGGTCCACCTGGCATTTCTGGGGGTGTCCTTCCATGGCTTTTGTGGGAAGGTGGGTCCCAGCTGTAAGCTGCTCCCAAAGGCAGCAGCTGAGCACTGCCATCCTGCCCCACCCTCGAGCTGATCCCTGCCAGACCCCAAAAGCAGCTCCTGCAGGCACGAGCCCCTGCTCCATCCGGTGGGATCACACCGGTAACTCACATCATTTCAGCACATTACAATTAGGGAATCATTTCTTTAAAAATAGAATTTGCATTAGCTGGATTTGTGAGTAGGAAAGCCACTGCAAACAAACAGAAAACCTGCAGATTAAGATGCTAATTAGATGCATTTCTATTTATAATCTGCCTTGATCAGCCTCAAGTATTTTCTCTTTCAGGTGTCTGAGCTCCACCCACGGATGTGAGCAATTCCCCTGGCAGGGAAACACCTGCTGGTCCCTGGGGACAGCCAAGCACCGGGAAAAGCCTGTGCCACAGGGATGGGGGTGCACCCTGCTCCTTCTCCTTAGGGAGCAGCCCCACAGGAGGGAGGAGTTGTGCCTGGCCAAGGATGACCTGCCCAGGGCCTTTCCTAAAAACACCACATTCCTCTGTGCTGGAAAACTGCAGGAAGCTTTGCCTTTCCCGTCATAAGGGGTGGGAATCACAGAATCATGGAATTAGCTGGAAAAGATCTTTACAATCATCAAGTCCAACCATCAGCCCTGCACCACCACCATGGTCACCACTGGCCATGTCCCCAAGTGTCACACCCACATTTTTTGAACATTTTCAGGGATGGAGACTCCACCACTGCCCTTTTCCATGAAGAAATTTTCCCCCATATCCAAACTAAACCTTTTCTAAAGCCATTTCCTCTCATCCTGTCCCTTGTTTCCCCCCCTGGCTGCCCCCTCCTGTCAGGGAGTTGTGCAGAGCCAGAAGGTCCCTCCTGAGCCTCCTTTTCTCCAGGCTGAGCCCCTTTCCAGCTCCTCAGCCACTCCTGGTGCTCTGGTCGTTATGGGGGTTGGACTTGATGGCCTTGAAAGGTCCTTTCCCACCCAAACTATTCCATGATTCTATGGAATCTGCAAGAGCCAGGGCTGGGAATGGCAAGGATCTGCAGCTGGTGTCAGCTGTGCACTGGAGAGCTCAGTCTGAAAATGACAGAGAGACAGCAGGAGGTCACCGAAACCAGTTAGAGTCACTGGGATCCTTCCCTTGACTGGGATCCACGGCTGCAGCAAGAGCATGTTCCATTTTTGGAGCAAGCTGGGAATTCAGTGCTGAGTGGGATGCTCCCACCTCAGCCAGGGCTTGTCCTTGGTGCTTGGATTTGTAACCATGGTGGAAAAACAACTTCTTTTTTTTGTTGTTGTTTCATTTTGTTTCCCCTGCAGTTCCCTCTTTCACTGCAGAATATCCAGAAGGAATAGAGAGACACCAGCACCACTCTGTTCTCCCTCTAAAGCCTTAACAACAGGATATGGGAAGTGTTTTGGGCCCCAGGATTTATTATTAATTGGGTTCAGGGGCGTCTGTGACCTGTGCAAAAGCGTCCAGCAAAAATTCACTGATAAACCAAGATTTAACAATGTGAAAAACAGCTTTGAGGTTGTGGGGGTTTTATAAATGCAGCTCAAAGAAAGAAATTTAAAAGATATGAGTCATCATTCCGAAATGTGCATCAAACAAGTTAAATAACTCTTACTTTCTTAACGACATATTAATCAAAGTGCATTGATTCTTGAATCAGATTCTACTCCCAACAAGCTCTCTATCTTCTCCATCCTGATGCATGCATTAAGAGAGTTTTATTCTGACAGATACAATATAGCAATCAATAAAATCTTATTATATGGAGCAGAGATACATGGATTTGTTGCAGGATTTATGCACTACTTTCAAACCCGGTGCTATTTCATGTCTCTGCCTTAACCTGTAATTGAAAATAAATCTCCCTGAATACACCAGATTCTAATTTTCTGGATGTATGGGCAAATGTGAATGGAAGCTGCCCTTCCCTGGGGGAGCAGGCTGCTCTCAGGCCGTGTCACTGCCTGGTGAGCACGGCTGGATTGGCAGAACCCTCTGGAGAAACTCCCAGAGCAGGCAGGGAAATGGGAAAGGGGCAGAGCCTGGGCACCCACCACGCTCCCAAACCCTCCTCAGGCTTCCAAAGCCACCTGCTGCCTCCTGGGCAGGGATAACATGATCTGACAGTGCCAGAGCCTGGCCCACGTGGGCATGGTGATGGGTGGGTGGATGGAAGGATGGATGGATGGACGGATGGATGGATGGATGGATAAACATCAGGATGACCACAGCAGCTGCTGTTTCTCTGCTGCTTTCCTCCAGGTCCCAAGGGATGATTTTGCTCATAGGATCATGGAATGGTTTGGGTTGGAAAGGACCTTAAAGACCACCCAGTGCCACCCCCTGCCATGGGCAGGGACACCTTTCACTATTCCAGGGTGCTCCAAAACCCCTCCAACCTGGCCTTGGACATTTCCAGGGATCCAGGGGCAGCCACAGCTTCTCTGGGCACCCTGTGCCAGGGCCTCATCCTAAAAAATGTCTTCCTTCTTTATTTTCTGCTCTCCTCCCCTCTCAGCAGCACGTGAGTGAGTGTCTGGAGGCTGCCTCTCACCTGGCAGGGCCCAGCACAGCTGGGAAGGCTTGGCAGGGACAGGAGCCAGATGCCCACAGGCGTTTTTCCTTTGGGCTCAGCTCGGTCTCCGAGGGCTCGGTGCCACTTGGATGTATGACAGCAGGTGGAAACCCAGCAGTCTCCCTGGAAATGGCTGGAGGGGACTTTGATCTAAGCAGCTCTGTCAACAGCGTTAATACAATAAAAATAATCAAATTCACTCGGATGGAAATGAGAGATGGAGGGATCGGCAGACAGCAGCGCAAATCCCAGGGAATAAAGAGGATGGGAGCAACAGCACAGCCCCTCTGCACCACCAGCAGTTCAGAGGCTTCTCAGAAGAGCCACGATCTTGAATTCATCAAAGTCGCTGCTTTTTTCCCCCTTTTCTTTGTCAGGGCTTGGAGCAACCTGGTCTAGTGTAGTATCCCTGCCCATGGCAGGAGGTGTGATGGGATGAGCTTTAAGGTCCCTTCCCATCCACACCATTCCATAATTCTGTGAAACCCCAGCCCCGAGGGACTTGGCCACCACCTGCAGCCTGCAGGTCGCTGGTGGGGACACCCACGAGGGTCGGCAGTGAGCGGAGTGCTGGCACAGAGTCAGGAATGCTATGGCTGGGGTTTTGGGAACACCATATGCTGGCATTCAGCCTCACCTGTAAAACACTCACCTGGATGACCTGGAAGTGGCAGATACAGGGAATTACAGCCTGGCAGTGGCCAGGATTCACCTCTGTTGGATCCTGACAGTATGGTTTTGGCTCCAGAGTAACCAATTTGTGCTTAATGGGGATAATTCACCCTCCAGATCCATCGTTGTGATGGGACAAAACCCTTTCATTCCTTCAAGGGTTTTTTACCACCACAGGACATTTGCCACCTCTGAGTGATCTCCAGAGGCTGCTGATGAGGCTGGGGCAGGCAGGGTGAGGATGGGGCCATGGGATCGCTCCCGGCACCACTGGATAAATGAGGCTTGGGAAAAACCCAGCCCCATCGACCTGAGATCCACGAGAGACGAGCAGGAGGCAGGAGAGGAAAGGAAGGTAAGGACAGCAGAGCGGGGGGAGGGATGGGGAAGGGAGTTCAAGCCTCCTGCCCGAGGGAAGGGGGACATCAGGGAGGTCACCTGGCTGCTGGAGGGGTTGTCCAAGCACCCCTTGACCCACCCTGAACCCCCCACTCCTGACTCTGCTCCCCTCCCTTGTTTCCAGCTCTGAGCTTTGCTCGGTTGGCAAAAGGGTTAAGTTTAATTTATACTGATTTCTATTTAATATCATTCTCTCCCCGTAGGAGCCGGCAGCTGTGAGCTGATTGTAGTCCCTCATTATGCAGTCTGTATCACTAATGGCCTGTGACAAAGGCATGCCATCTTCCCGGCCTTACCCCCGAGAGCCAATTAAACACACATACTCCCTTCCTGTTTGCGGCGCATTACAATGAAATTAAACTGAATTTCAAAATCATTTTCTCCTAAAGACATCTCTTTGCAATAATTAATGCACGCTATTCCTTTGCAGCTGAAATATTCATCAGGAGTGTTGACTAAAAAAATTTTTAAAGCTGATTGCCCTGCACCCCACATGAGGGCTGGTGATGCTCCGGTCCCAGCCCGCGGTACCCGCCTGGCTTGGGGACTCGTGGTGACACTGCTGGCAGAGTGAGCTCTGCTTCGGGAGAACAATTAGAATAAATCACAGCTTCTTCAGGAACTGCCAATAAATCAGGTTACACAGAAGGCATCAGAAATCCAGCCTGACTCCTGCCACCACAGCACTGCTAGAGCACAGTGAAGAGAGGAATGGGGAAATCAGAGCTATGGATACCATGGAATCAGAGAATCCCAGAATCACTGAGGTTGGAAAAGACCCCCAAGGTCATCAAGTCCAACCTGTGACTGATCCCCACCTTGTCACCCATCCCAGAGCACTGAGTGCCATGTCCAGGCATTCCTTGGACACCTCCAGGGACTGGGGACTGCAGCACCTCCCTGGGCAGCCCCTTCCAATGAACAACCCTTTCCATGAAGAAATTCCTCCTGATGTCCAACCTGAGCCTCCCCTGGCACAGCTTGAGGCCATTCCCTCAAATCACTGGTAGCCTGGAAGTAGAGCCCAACACCCACCTGGCTGCACCCTCCTGTCAGGGAGTTGTAGTTGGTAGTTAATGATTCTGTGACACGGCCCCTGAGTAAATTGAGACAAGTCCCACCTGTCTGCAAAGCTGAATTCCCCGGAAAACATTAAGCAGTGGCATTTTGCGCTTAGGAGCAAAGGACTCCAAACACCCTCCATCACTTGGTGACTCACTAGGGCCAGCGCAGGCAAAGCCCCTTCCTGGGCCAGCGTTCGGAAGCACATCCAGCCTGCACTCCCAGCTGCCAGCCCCAGTTCCAACCCCCCTCCAGCCCTGTGCACCAACCCAGAGCTGCTGTCCCCTGTCCCCTGTCCCCAGCGCTGGGGGAACTGTTCCCGTACCTGTTCTGAACCATCCGTCGGGCGTGAAGGCCTCCGCGGTCTCCTTGGGTCTGTTCCAGTACTCGCGGAACACGGAGGGGCCCTTCACCAGCAGCTCCCCCTCCTGTCCCTCCAGGCCCGGCGTCACCTAGGACAGGCACACAGTGAGTGCATCTCCCCCTCACCTGGCCCCCAGCACACGGGAGGCAGCGTGGAGGGTGACAGGCAGGACCCACACCACGGGCTTTTCCAGCCTTTGCCAAGCTCCGCCACACCCTCCCCACCTGCAGCACCTCTTTCCTCAGGTGAGAGGGCTCATCCAGGTGCTTTTGATATTCCAAAGCACTGGAAAGAAACACCTGTGTTATATGAAAACCAGGATTGCCATCCTGCAACCACGGGCCAGGGTGACACCTTCCAGCTGCTGGGGGAGAGGTCACACGTGCAAACATGCAGGAAACACTCCTGGGAAAGGAATGGTCCTTTCTGCCCCCTCCCAGGGATCCAGGGGCAGTCACAGCTTCTCTGGGCAACCTGTGCCAGGGCCTCACCACCCTCACAGCCAGGAATTCCTTCCCAATATCCCACCTAACCCCATTCTCTGTGAGTTTAAATGCACAACCAAGGTGTGCAGAGCCACTGCTGGGACGGAAGGGCGCTGCGGGATGTGCCTGGACACGCTGCTCCATCCCTCCCTGGAGAACAGCTCGGTAACGGGAATTCCAGGCCACTTTCCCAGCCACTTTGTACTTGAGCTGCTGCAATGGCCAGGATCCATCTGGGACCCTGAAAATCAGCAGTGCCAGAAACAGGGCCACGAGGGAAAGCTGTAATAGCAGCGCTGGAGCGCCAGGCAGTCCCAGGGCAGGGCAGGCTCTCTGCAGCCTCTGCTGGAAACAAAGCTTCCCTAATGGAAAACGCTCAGAAAACTGCTTCTAAGGCATCGTTTTTAAGTAATTTCTTCCTGATGTCCTGTCCTGGAGGATGGGGTGACAAGGGGATCTCTGCACACACAGCCCAGGCTTCCAGAGCCTTGGTTGGGGATTAACTCCCTGCCTGGAAGATGCTGCAGGAAAGAAAGGTCTTTAATGCCAATGAGGAATTTTGCTGAGTGGTGGCAAGGTGAGGATGGTGCTGGGTGAGTTCTCCCCAGGGAACTGAAAGAGGGAGCCTGAAGTCCAGACTATCCATGAGCAGGACAGCATGGAGAAACCTGAGGTCGGGAGAGCCTGGAGCAAAACTCCACACCTGCAGCAGCAAAGGGCACAAAGGATCTAAAGAAGGGCACCAAGAGGCACAAAAAAAGGCACGAAGAGGCACAAAAAAGGGCACAACAGGCACAGAGGGCACAAGAAGCACAAAGCCTCCATGGACAAGCATGGCAGGGACATGGTGGGTGACACAGAGGGACCAGCAAGGCTGTTTCAGGGCTCTCAGAGGCTGTGTGGAGTTTTATGCACCAGCTCTTTCTTCTCACTCCTTTTCCTGCTGGTCCAGCTGTGGCATCACAAAACAAGCAGCTTCCCTGAGCAGTGTCCTGGTGTTTAGGCTCCTTCCCACACCCCAGAAGGGCTGGGGAGGGCACGGCAGAGACAAGAACCTGCAAACAGTTCCCTGAGCTTCACCTCCACATCCTGCCAGGCTCTGGCTTCTTCTCACCAGTGCTCAACACAAGGAGAGGTGTAAATCTGGCTGCTTCAAACCCCTCCAGCCCCATCCTGCCCAGGATTCCATGGTGCCAGGTACCTGCACAGCCCCAGGGATCAATCCTGCCCCGTGTTTACCTGCACACTGCCATGTCTGCTGTGAATCAAGCCTTGAACCCGCTCCAAATTTCTTGTCATATCAACTCGAATTTTGGCAGCGGCTCAACCCACATCTTATCTCGAGCAGAGCCCCTTGGCAGCAGGCACCTCCCTGTTGTGTAATTTAATGATGTTATGGCTGGCTTGCAAACAGTAAAACAGAGAGGCCGTGACGTTATCTTAATAGGATTTTGCTTGCTGCACTCAGAGTGTCACTGGTGCTGCTCCCCGGCGGGGCACAGGGGCACAAACCGCCCCAGCGCCGGCTCCCCAACAGCAGCAATTAAAATTCAAGGTTCACGGCGTTTATCTCCTCCAACCCCTCGTGTCTGATCCCTCCACAACCCCGGGTACACCACACGGGCTGGCTCTGGGAGCAGGGATGGCAGCACATGGCCGGGGTGGTTGTTTCCTTTCTCCCTCCAATCCCCGAGGCTCCCGTTGCTGTTCCTGCACGGCTCCGACAGCACGAGCAGCTGCTGGAGGCATCACATTGCTGAGTGCATGGATCTCCCCCTCTCCCAGTGCCACGTTTTAATGCATTCCAGCAAGTTTAACACCCCGGCACAGCGTGGCCCTGAAGGTTGGCTGAGAGCTCCCTGCCCTAAACCCAGTCGAGCTGGACCAGCCGGCTCACGAGATAAGATTCCATTTGCCACGCATGGAAATAAAAGGTTGTAATAAACCCTTTGAAGGCCTAAATCTGGGTGATCAGAAAATGCAGATTTCCTCCCCCCACAACACCCCCCGTTCCCATTTTACCTCTTTATTAGGAGGGTGGTTTGTAAAGAGCTGGGAATCCCCGCCTGGCACTGGGCCCTGGGATTTGTTCAAAGTGGCCGTTTGTTTTCCTGCGGTCTCTGCCCCGCGCTCCTCCGGGAGCTGCGGCACAGGAGCTTCTAATGGACTCTAATGGAATTAGGGAAGGCTCAGAGCGGCGTGTCCTTCTCTGGGAAGCAGGGAAGGCACGGTGGATTGCTAAGCAGAAACATGTGGGAGACACAGAGGGGAAGCTGGAGGTGAGGTTTGAGGAGGTGTTCTTGGGCTGGGGATTGGGAGGAAGGCAGACTTTTAGGAGAAAACCCAAATACCTTCAGGTTGCAAACAGCAGGTTTGAGACACATTTAACTTCTACCAGATGCCTCCTTCCCCCTTCACCCTCCCAATACTCACGGAGTCATGGAAGTGTTTGGGTTGGAAGGACCTCAAAGTTTATCCAGTCCCACCCCCTGCCATGGGCAGGGACACCTTCCACTGTCCCTGGCTGCTCCAAGCCCTGTCCAACCTGGCCTTGGGCACTGCCAGGGATCCAGGGGCAGCCACAGCTTCTCTGGGCACCCTGTGCCAGGGCCTCCCCACCCTCATAGCCAAGAATTCCTTCCCAATATCCCATCTAAGCCTACCCCTTTCAGTTTGAAGCCATTCCCTGTGTCCTGTCCCTCCATCCCTTGTCCCCAGTCCCTCTCCAGCTATCTTGGAGCCCCTTTAGGCCCTGGAAGGGGCTCTGAGCTCTCCCTGGAGCCTTCTCCTGCACAGGGACCTGCACTTGGCTTTGCTGAACTTCTTTCCTGGGGGAGCACCAAAGGCTGTGGATCAGAGCATCATCTCTCAGCAGGGACCTTAAAAGGGACCTTACAACTCCATGAAGCACAAGCATTTCAGGTTGTGGGGAGGAAAGAAATGCTTCTGCAGCCCTGCCTCCTCCCCGCCACGCTGCTCAGCTTGGAAGTGCTTGGCATTTTTCCCCACCTTGTAAATAAATGATTACTGTGATCAAAATAATTAAGCAACTGAGCCCTTAAGTGACTAATCGAAGACAATAATTTATATATGTGAGGTTTATGGAAGTGACGGAGCCCTTTTAGCTCTTCTGCCAGAGAAGTAACTTTTTCCTGGTGTTTGTTGGGCTTTTTTAACATACCAGAGCACAGGAAATGATCTAACAAAGCCTGAAGGGCTGATCCAGCTCCGTCCTGCACCCCAAGGTCAGGCTGTGCAGCACGGATGCCCTGCCAGTCTCCCCACTCCTCTGCCAGAGCTTAACTGCCACCAGCACCTCCAGACACCTCCCTGTCCCCTCAGTCACCCCCTCAAGGCTTTGGTGGCCCACAGCCTCGTCCCAGAATCCCAGGATCACTGAGGTTGGAAAAGAGCTCCGTGATCACTGAGTCCAACCAGTGCCAAATCCCCACCGTGTCACCCAGCCCAGAGCTCAGAGTGCCACATCCAGGAATGGGCATTCCAAACGTTCCCAGGCAGCCCCTGCCAATGAACAGGGAAATTCCTGCTGATTCCAGCCTGAGCCTCCCCTGGCCCAGCCTGAGGCTGTTCCCTCTCCTCCTGTCCCTGTTCCCTGGGAGCAGAGCCCGACCTCCCCGTCAGGGAGTTGTGCAGAGCCACAAGGTCCCCCTGAGCCTCCTTTTCTCCAGGCTGAACAAAGCACCCAGCAGCTCAGCCCCCACTGACCTGGAGAGAGCAGGGGAGCTCCAGGCTTGGCCCAGACTCCGCTTTTCCAGACCACACCACGTCCAGGCCTGGTGTGGGAGGTGAGGACATGCTCACCTGCCTCCTAAAGGAAGCTGGAGATAATAACCTGCTTGCCAGTGCCTTTGATCACCGTCTCCCAGGGCCGTGTTGGAATGGATGTCCTAGGACTGTGAGGTTTGTTAGAGCATTACCAAATTCCCAGGCAATCTGAACTTTCCTGCACATTCCTAATTAAAAATTCCCTGCTAAGTTGCCTGTTTTTGTAAAGGCATTATCGTTCCTCGGAGCTCTGTGTCCTGCAGCATCCACACAAGCCTGGCAGGAGGCAATTTAGACACAGAACAATTTTCCTCCTTATGGAAAAAGGCAGATTTCTGCTCCTCGGGGACACAGCACAGAGAGAGCAAGGAAAAAATAAAACCCCAACCTAAAAACCCCAAGCCCAGGCTGTAATCTGCAAGGCCACATTTCACATCTGTTTTTGCAATGTTAACTTTTATAAAAGGGCTGGGAATAACACAATCCATTTACTTTTCATTTTGGAGAGTTATAAATTTAAAAGCAAGGCTGGTGCACAGTGGAGCTGGAACACTGAAACTTATTTTCAAACAACCCAACCCTCCACTTACAGCAAATGCTGCCCCACTGAAAACAAAAGTGATTGTCTATATTTTTAGGCAATACTGATTTTTTTAAGTTACCAGCCTGATTAGCTCCAGATGATCCCAAAAGCACGACAGAAAACAAGCCAAGTTTGGGAAAGGTCAGTCCTCCCCGCAGTTGTTCCATGGACACAAAACTTCTTGATCTATATTAACACCATAAATTAAATGTGGAACACTATTGCAGAGATGCCAACAGCTCTCCACGCTGCTGTTCTCATCCCTCTCGTTCGCAGGCTTCCTGGGATAATAAACGAGGCGAGATGTCAGCACATCTTCCCCCTCCCTCGGCTCTCCTCGTTAGGGGAAGGCTCCTGATGCGCCCTCGCACCGATTCCGGGCTCGGGGCAGGCAGAGGACCAGGCAAGGACTCAATCAGTGGCCCACCTTCGGTTTGGTTTAGGGTTCACTCCCCAAAAGCGGAGGTGGGGAGGCTGCGATGAGCTGTGGCTGCACACGCCCTGCCCCACAACCTCTAACTGCTCCCCGTGCCCAGCCATCCCCTGCTCCCCTGGCTGCAAGAACTCCGGGACAGAGACTGCTCCTCTTCTCCAGCCTCTGCTGCAGCACCTCCCCACCACGTCCAGGGCTGGACGTGCCCAAACAGCCCAAATCTTCCCTCAGCTACAAAGAGGAATATTCTAGTGGAAGGTGCCCCTGCCCATAACGAGATAAGCTTAATCCTTGCAACCCAAACCAGTCTGGGATTGTATGGAAGAATAAAACAGTAAAGAGATTCATAGAGATCCTGAGGGTGCTGTGACACAGGTGAGCTCAAAGGAAACACTTGTGGCAAGAGGGTTCTTGACAGATGGGTTCAACTTCCACGTGCAAGGAAATATTCTCCTGGGATTGAGGCTGTCCCTGTGATGAGAAGAGTTTTCAGCTGAGAAACAAGGGGACATGATGCTAATGCAACCTCTGCCTCCACTTCTACTACCAGGAAGAAATAAAATAGAGCTATGGCCACAAATTAAAAAAAAATAATCAGAAGGCAGACAGAAAGAAGGAAGGAGATATAAATACATCTGAGAATGGAATCAATGCCCGAGTTGAGTAAGGAACTGGATGTGATCAATGAGAAGCAACTAAAATGTTTATACAGGAACAAAAGCAGCCTGGGCAACAAAGTGGAGACTCTTGAATTACTTGGGCAGGACACAAAACAGGATCCTGAGGAGATGAGAGAAATATGGGGAAACAAAAATGATAACTGGAACGTACACAAGTGCAGTGTCCAGCACCGCGAGGGCTTTGGAAGGAGGTTTTGGAAGCAGCTGAGGCAAATGGAAAATGGGAATAAATGCAGAGTGTTTTTACCAAAGGTGGATCGTGCCAGAAATCCTGAGGGTTGGGGCTGCAGATAGAAGAAAAGCAGCAGATCTAACCCAGACTGCCTTCAACAACACATTCCCCACACTGCCTGATGGAAGAGATCATGGAGCTGAGGAAATGCTGCTCATAGGAGATGGAATGGGGATGCTGGAGGTGAAGTCCTCCATCGAGGTACCAATACATGAGGATGGGATGGAGCAGGGACAAGAAAACCGGTGAAAAACTGGAGCAGAGCTGTTCTGGAAGTGCAGGAGCACTGAGGACAAAGAACAAATTGGTCTAGGCTGAGGTCTGGATGGGATAGGAAAGGAACAATCCAAGTGTTCCTCTGGTTGTTCCTCCGGGACAGCCAGAGCCAGGACTCCCCAGGCCAGGTGATCACATCCTGTCTGCACCTGGCCTTTCCCAGGAATGCCAGGCATGGCTGGCACGTGCCCATCTCTGGCCTCGGGAGAAGAGCCAGGTACAGTCACACCAACTGTTACGGGATACCTGGATGGATGAGGAGAATCCCACAGGGACACAGGTGCCAAGTACCCAGACCCACGGGCAGCAGCCCCAGGGGTGCCCAGTCCTCCCAGACAACCCTGGCAGCTCAGTGGGCACCTCCCCACAGGTTCTCCAGAGATCTGGGATGAACACGAGCAAGGTGAAGCCACTCCTGGTCCCCTCCACAGGGACATCAACGGCCAAGAACTGCAGTCACAACCACGGATGACAGTGCCAGCTGCCCCCAGCCCCGCTGAGGTGCTGGCAACCAGCAGCAAGCTGTGAGCAGATGGCACAGACACGGGGGGCACGGGGAGGAGGGGACAGAGATGCTGGTGGCTTTCGGGAGGGACAGCCACGGCTGAGCCGGTTCCTGTCCAGGACGACAGCTTGCATATGGATAAACAACGAGATAATTACAACCTTTGGAAGGGGGGGAAGCCCGTGGCACAGCGTCCTCCTGCTGCCAGCTCCTGCAACCCACCCGTCCCCACGCTCCCTCTGCAGCAGCCCCGGCTGGAGGAAATTGCTCGCCATAAAAGCCCTGGCTACAGCCCTGCCTTGGCTGCAGCTGTGAAGCCATTTAGCTATTGATAGCCCCCCATTGTCAGCACCAGGGCTGGGCTTTCGTGAGAGAGAGAGAGCAATTTGGGAAAGATAAAAAAAAAAAAAAAAAAAAGAAATCCAAAAAAAATGACAACCCAAAAAACCCAACAAACAAACAAGTAAAGAAGGAGAGAGACAATACCCGACAGCTTGCAGGGTTTCCAGGCCTCTGCCAGCTGGGAAGCTGAGCGTATGAAATATGCATTGCACTGAACAAAGCAAACTGAAACGTTCAGAGCTGGAGAGCTGTAACCCTTTCCTGGGCACCAGAGCCACAGGGAGAGCTGCCAAAAATTCAGGGGAAAAAAACTCCAGGGGAAGGAGCACTCTGGGCTGTGGGTAAGGATTACTGAGCCGGAACGGTCACACAGGCTCAGCCTAAGGAAGGCAGAAAGCTGAGGAACTGCTCTGGATGCCAGTGGCTCCAGGAGCAGGATGTGGGATGACGCAAAGCAGGCAAAGCTGTGCTGTCCCTGACACCCAGTTCCACACCTCTGCTCCCCAGGGATGGCAGAGGAGAAGCACTTCCCCCGCACTCCCAGGACAGCATCGCTCCGGGGGCCAAGCTCTGCGTCCCCACACTGCTGCACAGGCAGGAGACGGGGACACAGGCACTGTGACTCCGTGGCACTGTCACCTCCTGCCCGTGCTGGCCTGTCACAGGTGTCCCCAGGCTGCTGCGCAGCCTCGGCTGGAACAGACGGAGCAGCGAGGGATGTGGCAGGCTGGAGCACCTCGCCTGGGTGTCGGCAGTGCCGGTGCAGCCCCGGGCAGCCCGACCCAGCCCGACCCACGCGGCTCCGTGTCAGCTCCGGAAACCAGCGCGAGGCGCAAAACACCCGGAGGAAGCAGCACAGCAGCCGGCTGAAAACCCGAGCAAATGGGATGAAGGGAGCACAGGGCTCCTGAGATGAGAGGAGACTGAAGGGCTGGAGCACGTGCGGGAAAGGAATCCAGCACTCCAATCAAGGGACGGCAGAAAACGCAGGGAAGAACAGAGATCCAGCAAACTTCCAGCTAAGTAGATTATTGATCTTCAGGGTGTGCCAGGAACCAGCTTTGCAAATTACAGCGGTCCCCTGCTGCACGCTCAGGCAGTTACCGGATGGCAGAGCAGGAACACTCACAGCTCCCTGCTCCTGCCACCCACACGCTTCCTCCTCCTCCTCCTCCTCCGCCGCTCCTGTTTGGATCGCACATGTCCAAAGGGCGCCGGCACGAGAGGAAAGGGAGCGACGCCCCAGCCTAACGGGAGAGACTGTGTTAGTGGGGAGGAACAGCTCGGAGAACGCCGGCTGCGGCGGGAGCAGGAGGCAGGAACTCAGCCCAACGCGAGCGGGGAAGGCGCTGACCTCGCGAGGCTCCGCCGACAATTCCCTTGGCAAAGGCAGCGCTCTCTGCTTGCTGTCGCTCTCTGCTCGCTGTCGGGGGGGCTCTGCAGGCACAGCCGAGGTGTGAACGCCTCGCAGATTGCCCTGACAATGCCTCAGCCCCGGCACAGAGATCACCTGCTCGCAGGAGCCCGGGGAGGAGAGATGGCTCAGAGCCCAGCTCCCGCCGGGGTGCTCAGCATCCCCCTGGATCAGCCCTGTGGTGCTTGAATCACGGAATCACAGAATATCCTGAGCTGGAAGGGACCCACAGGGATCATCGATCCAAGCCCTGGCCCTGCACAGACACCCCAACAATCCCAGCCTGGCCCTGAGAGCATTGTCCAAACGCTCCTGGAGCTCTGGCAGCCTTGGAGCCGTGCCCATTCCCTGGGGAGCCTGGGCAGTGCCCAGCACCCTCTGGGGGAAGAACCTTTCTCTGATATCCAACCTAAACCTCCCTGACACAGCTCCAGCCATTCCCTGGGCCCCGTCCCTGGTCACCAGAGGCAAGAGATCAGTACCTGCCCCTCTGCTGCCCCTCATGAGGACATTGAAGACCTCTGAGGTCTCCCCTCAGTCTCCTCTTCTCCAGCCCTCAGCCACTATAAGGCTCAGAGCTCTCCTGTGAGGAAGGTGAGGAAGGATCTGTTCATCCTTCTCATAAGAGGCANCCTGGTCACCAGAGGCAAGAGATCAGTACCTGCCCCTCTGCTGCCCCTCACGAGGACATTGAAGACCCCTGAGGTCTCCCCTCAAGTCTCCTCCAG
>VZTG01008444.1:352344-392609 GCA_013397845.1 Melanocharis versteri
ACCCAGCCAGCCACTCTCTCCTAGGGTGGCCTGAGCAGATGGGACCATTGCTCTCCCTCCAGCCTGAAGAAACTCCCAGTTAAGCTGGGAGAAGAGGAACGGTGGGGGAGATGGGGACAGCTTTTCAGAGAGGGACCAGCCCACGAGCCAATGCCCAGAGGCAAATCACCACCTCCCCACACCCTCCCGGGCTGATGACTTGAGAATTCACCAGAACATTCAAAAGATCCCCAAGGGAGGGCCTGACGGAAAGTGAACCATCAGCAAGGGGCAGGGAGCCAAGGCCAGCGCTGGTGGGAGCTCCTGGAAGAACTGTGAGCCGTGGGCGTGGACCTCAGCCACCCACACCGGGGCCGGAGGGTGCAGGTGAGAAATCACCAGGATAAAGGGCAATTCCTCTGCCCCCAAAACAAACCCAAGCAGCCTGAAGCCAGAGGAAAGAGAAGAGTTATGCAAATTCCAGCTCTGTGAAGCCCTGAGGAGGGGGTGGGCTTCCAGCACCAGACACAGATCATCTGGGCTCCCCTTCTCCGGGCACTCGGTGCAATGAGAAGGAAGGGGAAGGAGCACTGAGCAGAAAAAATAACATTCCATATTTTTTCCTCTCATAATTCAGTAGAACAACATCCACATTTCATCCCAGAAGTAGCTGCACTTTGGGGATTCTCGTGTCTGAGACCTAATTTGTAAAGCGCCCAGGGATCCCTGAGGGGAAAAAAAGCATTATAGGATCATTATTAAAAGGGACACGTTGTATTTCATGTCTCAGTTCCACACAAGCGGGGAAAAAAGGCCAAGAGCAAACTCTGGGATCAGAGCACAAACCTGTGAAACGTAACACTCATCCAGGAAGTGACAAAAACAGGACATGGGGAGTCTCCTGCTTTGCCCACTGCTCAGCCATGCCACAGCAGTGACACAGAGCACAGAGCAGCAAAGAGGGGTTTTTTTAACAAAAGCCACAATCCGTGGTGTCTCTCAGCTGTCCCCTGGGCTGTTTTACATGTCTGGGGTGGATCCAGCTCTTACAGCATCGGAACACAAAACACAACCTGAGCACAACCCACCCACAGGGCTGCCCGTGGTCCTGCTGGCTCCTCCACCTGCCACCAGATAATTTAGATAAAAAAAAGGTTTTCTTGAGCCTCTCAGCAGTGCTTACACTAGCAGTGTCTCTGCCACAGCCCAGGAAGCTCCTTTCAAACCCTCAGCGTGTAGGTGGCTGGATGAGAAGCCATTTCCCAGGGGAATGAGTGAAGGAACCTATTTCAGGTTGAATCTCACGCCTGCCTGTGTCCCACCCACGCGGGGTCACTGCTGGGGTCACCTCTGCCACACACAGCATTTATCTGCTCAGCTGAGCCCAGACATCACCGAGGATGGAGCTGCCAGAGCAGCACAACACCCACAGGGAGGGTGTGGAGGGGAGGGGGCAGGAATGCAGACCCTGCTCAGCCACTTCTGCGGGAAGAGCCAGCCTGGGCCTCGGGCTGGGGCTGCTGCTGCAGCAGGGAACACTCAGCACTCAACACAGGGGTAGGTTATGCTTCCCCATCCCAGATATCTGACCTCTGGCACACCAGGACTGCAGGTGCAGGTATCACGTGGAGCTCAGCATGCAGCTGGACTGCCATGGAAACCTGATGGGTTTCCCCCAGTGCTGTTTCAAAATGAGTGCAACCCCCAAGGCCACCAGTCCTGCCCTTCCAATCACAGAATTGTGGAATGGTTTGGGTTGGGAGGGACCTTAAAGCTCATCTTATTCCATGGGCAGGGACCTTCCACTAGACCTGGTCTTCAGAGTGAAACAGAGTAGGTTTAGATGGGATATTGGGAAGGAATTGTTGGCTGTGAGGGTGGTGAGACCCTGGCACAGGTTCCCAGAGAAGCCCCTGGATCCCTGGGAGTGCCCAAGGCCAGGCTGGACAGGGCTTGGAGCAGCCTGGGATAGTGGAAGGGGTCCCTGCCCATGGCAGGGGTGGCACAGGATGAGCTTTAAGGTCCCTTCCAACCAAGCCATTCCACGATTGCACAGACAGCACTTGTCCAGTCCATAAAGTACCATGGCTGTAGGAACCCACAAAACAAGTACAAGAAACTCAGTGATACAGCATTCCTGGGAATTGGAGCAGGGCGAGCCTCAGTCCTCAGGGTTTCAAAGGGCTGGGAAGGAGACAACTTTCCCCGGGTGAAGACCTTTCCAAAGTGAAGCAGTGGAGAACGTGGCATTACCTGCGTGCTGTTTTCATCCCCCTGGGCGTGGACGGTGTAGGAGCGAGCTCCATCCCTCAAGGTCTCGCTGGCGATGCGCACTTCCACGCCGGGCAGCGGGGTGCCCACAGAACCTGCGGGGGAGAGCAGCGTGGAAAGTGGGCACAGCTCTGGGAAATCACCGAATCAGGGATGCAAAAGAGCAGCTGCTCGTCTATCAATGGCATCTGCGGGCTGTGCTGGCACTAAAGGACTTCCTGGCAGGGGGTGTCCCTTCGGGAAGGCATCGATCCCGCCGTGTGTCTGCGTGGAAATGTCAGGAGGGAGCTGCCGTTCGCTGGGCAGGCAGTGCTGGGAGTGCCTCTGAACACAAACGTGTCTCCAGCCCTCAACAGTCTCTCCTGGCCACTCTTTGAAGACATCTGCACAGCTTCAGAGCTCAGGAATGAAGCTGTTTCATTAAAAAAAAAAAGAACGAAAGGCACCACAAAAGCTACACAAAGCTGTGAAAAGAGAGAGCACAGCGATTACTCTGCTCCTCTACAGCCTGCACCTGACAGGGGAGGCAAAGGCTTAACAGCTGAGAATTGCCAGGGATTATCTCAGTTTTAGGAGACATCAATACACTGGATAGAAAACATCACAGGAGAAAAGCAGGGATCAAAACCACCCCGTTCTTCCACAGGTTTCAATTTCAAAGCCAAGGAGCTGACACAGTGTCACAACAACCACTACTGAGCTCCAAGCTGGGTCTGTGACCCAGAGCTCCCCAACCTGCAGCTTTCCTATGTCCTGGTTCAGTGCCTGTTCTTCCTGAGGAGCACCTGAAAGCTCAGCAGAGAGGGCAGCTCTGCTCCTGTGACCTGTGGGATGGGCAGCTGCTGCCTCAGCAGGTCTCACTCGGCCTCTCAATGGCACGAGAGGGCTCCTGTGGCAGAATGGGGCCTGTGACCTTCATCCCCTGTAAGCAGGGAGAGTGACAGCAGCTCACAGCAACCCGTGGCTCAGCAGGACTGGATAGGACCGAGTTTCAGTTGGAGAAGGACTTCTCACAAGGGCCTGGAGTGCCAGGACAAGGGGGAATGGTTTCCCACTGTCAGAGGGCAGGGTTAGATGGGATATCAGGGAGAAATCCTTCTCTGTGAGGGTGGGCAGGCCCTGGCACAGGGTGTCCAGAGAAGCTGTGGCTGCCCCTGGATCCCTGGAAGTGTCCAAGGCCAGGCTGGACAGGGCTTGGAGCAGCCTGGGACAGTGGAAGGTGTCCCTGCCCGTGGCAGGGGATGGAACAAGATGAGCTTTAAGATCCCTTCCAAACCATTCTGTGATTCTATAAATTGTTAACTGTGCTGGTTATTTGAAAAGATGTTCAATTTTTTCCCCTGAAGTGCCTCCAGTTGATGCTTTCCCGGTCTGCCAGGATCACCTTGACTCTGGGAATTCCCCAGAGCAGGGAGTGCAGGACCTGGAGCTCAGCCCTGTCTTCCTCTTGTCGCTCATATTTCAGGCGTTTGGGTTCAAGTGGCATTTTCCCTGTCCTGCTCTCATTCTCCTGTGGAAGCCCTGGAGATCTGCTATCCGTGACATCATGATTTTGTCTGCTACATTGGTCAGTTGCCATGGAAATGGATATGTCGTCGTAGCCCAGATTTATGGCATCCCTGCAGGATCAGCCAAGAGCAGATGGGCTATGAGGGAGTGAGATTTTATTGCAGCGAAACTACCCGAACAATTAGCAAATCTGGCTGGAAATAAACACAAAGCGACGTGGCAGCTCTGTGATCCGTGTCTGCTCCGCTCGGAATTGCCTTTGGCATTCTGGTCAGCCAGCACAGCCAGGTCCTCCCCTCACCACCAGCACCCCCAGGCTGCTCCCACCTCCAGGCCAGACACTGCCAGGACTCAGGGACAGAGGGCTGCAGCAGAGGAAGGAGGGAGCCATGAGCCAGAAGTGCCCTGAGGTACCGTGTCGAGGTATTTATGGAATCAGAGAATCACAGAAGTTGGATCCCACAAGGATCATCAAGTCCAACTCCTGGCTCTGCACAGGACAACCCTAAAAATCACACCATATGTGTTGTAAACAATCTTGCACCTGCCATGGGAGGCTCGGGCCTCAAAGCAAGTAACAGGTCACAGAAAACACCCTCAGTGTTGCATGGAAGGTCGCTGGAGCCACCTTCTAGACTTCTGTGGGAACAGTTTCTGCAGGGTGAAAAACGCCGTGTGTGAACAGGCTCCAATCTGCCCACAAAACACAGCACGTCTGTGGGCAGGCACCACAAAGTCAGCCCTGGAAAGCTCATGGAGGGAGCAGAGACCAATGCAAGGAACTGCCAGGGGCTCTCACAGGCTTGGGATTTTTCAAATCAAGATCAGCCAGATCCCTTCCCAGAAGATGCTTCTTCCCTGGATGCAAGCTGCTGACCTCAACGTGGAAGCAGGCAGTGATTCCTGGGCAGCAGGACTCCAGGATTAGTGCCCACTGCTGGTCCCAGCCTTTGGGGATGAGACACCAATGATCAGCACAGCACTGGCACATCCGAAGGCACAGAGCAGGTGACGTGTTTCAGATCACAGTTACTAACACAGCCCCACCAATTCCTCTCCTGCTTGGCTAAAATATAACCAGCGTGTAAAACAAGTCCCTGGTGGAGAGCTGCTTCCTTATGTTTCTGTCTGGAGAAGCTTTTCTGGTATTTAGGAAAAATGACAAACTTTGAAATCAACACCTGTATAGACTGAAAAAGCTCCTACCATTGATGAGAGCTCCACAAACCTGACAGGATCAATAGAATCTGTGCGAAGACAATGACTGGAGCTTCCCAGGCCCATCCACCGTGTCAAAATACACCCTGTGCCAACTCCAGCAGGTCAGCAGAAATCTGGGCCCATTCCCAAAGGACCAGCCCCGGAGGTCCTGCCTTCACCGAGCCACAACTGGGGTGATCAGAAGGGGTCAACACTCTGCACTGGCTTCCTTTGGTCCCCAGCCATAATCCTGAGGGGAAAGAGGGGAGAAATCCCTGCTCCCTCCCCTCTGCATCCCTGCAATGTGCAGGCTCCTGGATGTTCAGCAATGCTGGCACCTGGCCCGCGGTGTCGCCGGGCTGCAGGCAGGACGGGGTGACACCATTCTGCTTTCACCCGTTCTCCTCTGTTTAAAAAAGTTGTCAGCTCTTCCCAGATAAATTTAATTGGCCCCGTGCTCTGTGTCCTTCGGTATCTGGGTAGCTCGGTGCTGCTCTGTGCCGCCGTGTCCCGGGAGGATTGGAACAGGCCAACGATAAGGCACTCAAGGATCTCACTGTCAACAATACACGGAGTCCCCGCTGTAGCAGCTATTAGCTGCCTCTGATCTAAACCTCCAATTAAAGTGGTGATTAGGCCCAGTGAGGCATTCTCCGGCCATGAATTATTCATCTCCCTTCACAGTAACAGCACCAGGGGGGATTAGAATGAGAGCTGGTGAAAACAGAGGCATTTTAAGCAGGGTTTTAACCATATACAAGCAAACATTTATCTTTCAAATCTTTCATCTTTGCTGCTTCTGGAAATTAAAGCTCCCACACCCCCATCCCTGCCCCTTCAGACCTGTGCTGTGGATGGAGAGTGGGGACACACTGCTGGGGACACCGCTGGGGACACGGGCATGATGGGCAGGGTCCAAGACCTCGACCCTTCCCCTGCCACACCAAGTGTCTGGGAGAGGGCAAGGGAAGGCCCAGGATCTCTCCTCAGAGGCTCATGAATCACAGAATGGTTTGGAAGGGACCTTAAAGCTCATTCCATTCCCCCCCTGCCCTGGGCAGGGACACCTTCCACTGTCCCAGGCTGCTCCAAGCCCTGTCCAACCTGGCCTGGAACACTTCCAGGGATCCAGGGGCAGCCACAGCTTCTCTGGGCACCCTGTGCCAGGGCCTCCCCACCCTCACAGCCAAGAATTTCTTACCAATATCTAATCTAAACCTAAAGTTAAGTGTGAAGCCATTCCCCCTTGTCCTGTCACTCCAGGCCCCTTGTCCAAAGTCCCTCTCCATCTTCCTTGCAGGCCCTTTCAGGAACTGCAAGGCCACAATTAGGTCACCCCAAAGCCTTCTCTTCTCCAGGCTGAACAACCCTAATTCTCTCAGCAGAGGTGCTGCACCCCTCTGATCATCCTGGGGCCTCCTCTGGGCTCACTCCAACAGGTCAAAGCAGTAGAGAAGGATGTGTGCTGCTCCCACTCCAGGAGAAATCCTCTGGCAGATGCCCCCTGGTCCCAGCCCACCATCAGCTGCCTCTGGGATGCTCTGTGCTACCTGGTGACCTCCTACCCAGCCTCTAACAGGGCACTAGATCAAAAGCTTTTTCACAGCTCCAGTAAATTATGCCTCAGCTTCACCCATCTGCTTCCCAGCTGACACTTCCTGAAATAAATTAATCAAGCCTATTCAATTATAGCCTCCTTTCTGTACGGTCTCTTGCTGATCTCCACCTTCGTGAGACACTTCTCTCCCCTCTGGGGGCTGCAGGAGCCCCTGGATGGGGCTGCAGTGACAGCCCCCAGCCTCTCTGCTTTGGCTGCACAAGAGGATTTGTCCCCAGGTCCCCTGCAGACCCCGGGATCCACAGGGATGATGCCTCAGGAGCACGGCCACCAGCTCTGGGGCAGGAGCTGCCCTTCTGGGTGCCAACTTCTGCATTGCCATGTTACTTTCAGTCTTATTCCTTTTCTCTTTTAGTCCCCTGGGAAATTTCTGGAGTCTCCACTCATTTTCCCTCATGAAAATCAATAAAAAGCAAATATTAGCAGGTCGCAGGGACAGTGAAATGATCCCTGCCCTGTCACCCTGGGGTGTGGGGCTCACACTCAGCTCAAGCTCCTGCAGATGGGAGTCTTGTTTTTCCTGCCTGCTCCCCTCTCCTGCCTGCAGAGATGGGGCTGCTGGAGAAAGATAAAACTGGCTGAGGTGGGGTGAGGGAATGACAGTTACCCTGCAAAAGTAAAACAGAGTTTGTATTTCAAGCTGTTCTCAGGCTGAGGAGTCAACGAGGGGGAGTTTTGGCTTCTCCTCTCCCTGCATGACCCCTGAGGGACCCAGCTCCTGCATCCTATGGGATTGGGGTGCTGTGGGAAGCTGTGACACCCAGGACCCCCCTCAGGGTAACAGCAGTTCCCCAGGGGGCTGCATATGGTGCCATGCCTGCACAGACAGCCTGTGGGGAGGCAGGTGGCACAGGGTGGGCACACAGATGGCCACGCTCCAACCACAGGGAGAGTGGGGGCATTTTATATTTGCGATGTCTCAGATCAATTTATTTCTAGGTTCCAGAAAGTACGGCTATGGAGAGGAATCACAAAGTGTAGCTCAGAGAAGGGGGGGAAGACAAGGAGAGAACAGGCCCAGAGTGTACAGCGAGGTGTGACAATTTTGAATTCCTGAAGAGGCAAGAAACAGGCACTAAAATAAGAGTGAGCAGACGTCCTATTTTAAGTGTTCAGCATTGATGGGTTGGACAAGCACTGCTGTGTGGAGAATCCTGTGTGACACCACGCAGAAATACAACTCCAGGCAGCAGGAGCTGAAGAAAGTCTTTCAATTCACTAAGATTTTGGAAGTAATAAAGCATCAGTCTGGAGCATGCCAGCCTGGTCAGGCCGGCAGGCACCACTGCCAGCTCTGCACACACAACTTTGACCCCTGGGAAACCCAGCAGCCATTTCCCACACATCCATGCCCTGGCTTCCCAGTGCCAATTCCCTGCATCCTTGTTCCTACCATGGCCTCTCCTCACTCATGTGCAGAGAACACCCCAGATCACTTCCCAGCAAACGCCTGCAAACAGGGGGCACCCCCTGGAGACTCCTACCTGGGACACGGACTCCATGCAAAGGGTTAGAAAGCGCCATCCCAATCTCAGTCATCCCATACCTCTCCAGCAAAGTGTGCCCCGTGATGCTCTTCCACTTCTCCAGGACAGGCACAGGCAGGGCTGCTGAGCCTGACACCATTAACCTGCACAGGGAAAGCCCAGGTCAGAGAGTATCCAAGATCACCTTTGCTCCTGGGAATTTGCAGCCTGACACAGGGGTACAAAAAGCTCTACGAAAAACCCAAAGCCCCAAAAGGTTTTTAACCAGTACCAAAGATGTCCCTCACATTCTCTGCCTGATACAGGGTTTAAGTTAACCAGGACAGACTTTTAAAAGAGATCCTGGAGTACAAGCCTGGGCTGCAGGACAAAGTCCCCAGCCATGTGTTACACAGGGTGACACACGTAACGAGCCCCTTCTGGCTTTCCCATGCAAGAGTGGCTCATAATTAAATAATGTCACCCTTGTTCCTGTCAAAGAGACACCAAAGCACAACAACCAGCACTGAAAGAGGTGATGCTGAAAGGAAAACCTGGAGCATCCAGTGAGCCCACAGCTCACCCACCTGATGTTCTCCTGGCAAAAGGCACGCACGAAATCCTGCACTTGGGGCTGGGTGAAATGCTCGTCGTAATATTCCATCAGCTTGGCATAGATGGTGGGCACTGCCATGAACACACTGACACGGGGAGCTTGGGAGCTCAGGAGCTTCTTCCACACCTAGGAAGGAAGGGAACACACATGGAAAAAAATACACCTTTGCTATCTAAGATTTCTTGGAAGTACGAACAGCGGGAAGCTGTTGTGTACGCCTCATCCCTGTCCAGAAGAAGTTCCCAACTTTCATCACGCCCGTATTTCCCAAGGCACAATGTTCATCTCTCATCCCACCAGCGGATCCCCCACCCACCAGCACACTCATGAGATGATGGAAATGGCATTTTTTAGTCCTGTCATGTTGCAGCCAAGAATTTGCTCATGAAGATGGAAGCTTGTGGCAGAATCAGTTCATTCCCTTATCGTGCAGAGCTCTTCAAAGGCTGCACAAAGCCACCAGTTTTCCAAAGCACGGGAGCTCTTTGGAAAGACACAGCCCACACCTGATATACAATACACAGTTTGGAGCCCATGGCCTCCAACCTCTGAGGCAAAGCTGGGAAAAGGGAGATCAGGCTCTGGAACTGCGAGTGAGCCTCTGTGAAAATGGTGAGGTGCAGAGAGCCGTGTCCCCAGCGAGCTCAGAGGAGCCATCAGAGACCACAGGTAAAGCAGCGGCGGCAGGAGACAGCGGCTTTTCAGGAGGGCCACTACCCCAAGCACACTGCTCCTGAGAGGAATGCTCCCTGTGGGAATAACATTCTTCAGCTGCAACTCCTGCTAACCTCTGGGAACTATGAACGGGGACAAATTCCAGCAGCCAGCTCTGCTGGGACGTGGACAAAGACACCTCTGGGATGAGCAGCCGACAACGCGTTGGAGCCATAAGTGTCACACCTGAGCCCATTCCTCCCACCCCTCGCCACTCTCCCTGCCAGGTAAGCTCTTCCCAAGACAGGAGCGATCCAAAGCCATCAATAAATCAGAGCCCCGCTGACGGCGCCTCTCTCCCCGCGCTCCGGTCCCTGCCCCGCCGGTGACAAATGTATTCCCTAACAGCTCCTGACACCGAGCGCTGCCTCGGCGCTCCCCGCGCACGCTCAGCTGCACACGAGCAAGGCGAGGCAGGGATTGATTGAAGGTGAGCCAGGGATTCTCCTTCATGCTGTCACTCTGCCCCTTCCTTCCGTTCTGCTCGCTCGGGCTCCGTTTCATCCCTTTCTCCTTGGCTGCGCCGGCGCCGCCTCCCCCCGCATCTCGCACTCCACTGCTCCAGAACAATCAGCTCCTCAAAAAAACCCTCCCAGCACCGGGTGGTTGTTGTTAACAGAGCAGGACACGTCCACAAAGGCACCGTCCCAGCCAACAGGAGGGAGCTCGCGCTGCCTCCCAGCCCAGGGATGGCCCTCGGTGGGGAGAGATGAACGCACAAGGTGCAAACCCACCGGACACCCTGGGAGGTGGGACACGAGTGCTGCAAGATCCCCTGGGAAAAGGAAAGCAGAACTGGAATGTGACTTCCTGCACTGATGGGTGATATGTCCAGAGAGAGAACATCTCACTCCCTGCAGAAACCCACTTAACAGCAAGATCCCTACCAGCCCGATTAGGTAAAATAGCACTTAGAGGGGTCTAACCTCTCCCAAGCTCTTCCCAGCCCCTTTTTTCCCCAACATCTTTCCCATTCTAGGCAGCAGGGTGGAGAAGGATCTCTCCAAAGCCAGGGCTGAATGGGTCTGCTCTCCTCAGCCTGGTGCTCCCAGGAGAGAGCCATGGCTGTGGGCAGGGAAGGACGTGTGATGGCAAGCAGGGATCAGGCCAGTGCCGAGGGGATTGAAGGGAAACAGATGCTCGGGGCTTGTTCAATCCTTGCTGTGTGATTTTGTTTTGCCTTCCCAAGTCCCGAGCAGCTGTGGGAGCGCAGGCAGACTTCCAGTCTGGCCACGCAGCAGAGTTTTTGTCACATGATTTTGGATTTGAAAAAACCCCAAAAGCCATCTAAACAGAGCAAGTCTCTCTTGCATCCCAGAGTCCCCTGTCCCCACGTGCCAGCTCAACTCCTGCCTTACACAAAATCCTCCCTCCTGCACTCCAGCCACGGGAGCAGTTTTTCTGTGTCAGTCCAGCTCACCCAGCAACAGCCCCTTCCTGAGGATAAGCAGCTGCCTTTGGATTTGTGCCACCAGCTGCCGGGGTGATCTGCTGACAGCCAAACCTCTCCACCTGCTCTGCTCCTGCTCAGCCAAATCTGGATCCTTCCCATGTGTTTTTGCAGGACTAAGCTGTGGTACAAAGCTGGCAGCTCCAAGTGCTCTGCACAGCCCGGGTTGGCCGGAGGGCTTGGCACTGCCCAGCCAGCTGGAACAGCTATTCCTGGCTTCTAACTTCTCTTCCACGCTTTGAGAGGAGGACCTGGGAAAGCCTCATTACCTGGGACTAATCAATCAATCCCGAGCAAGGCGCCAGCTTTGTCCTTGCAGCACCCGGCACCCTCTGACAGCGCCAGGCTTGGAGCAGCACAATCCATCTCCCCCTGGGTTATCCCACTGTCCCCGTCACCACGTTCACTCCCTGTGCACAGGGGACTGGCAGCCCAACGTTCCGTTTTGTTTTGCTCACCTGATACCTCCAAGTGCTTTTAAAAAGCCATGGATTCGGGAGGCAAACACAGCACCGTGCACCAGGGCTGCTGGGCTCTGTGAAGAAGGGAGGCAGCAGCCTTCCCATGGAATATGCTCAGGAGATGGATCAAGATTCCTTTTAAGATAACCAAGGGCTAGAAACAAAAAGTTTCTCACTGCAAGAAAGCAAGAGTGGGAACAGCTTCCCACCAGCACTAACGGTAGCGAATGCTTTGGGTCAGGGCTGCCTGTGCCAGCAGAGAAGTAGGAGACCTAATGTTCCCAAAAGCCTTCCTGTCAGCATGACATTCCTGATTTTCCTCCCCTCCCACTGCTCAAAAGCATATCATGAGCTGGCCAGTGGGATTTTGCCATCATTAAAGGAAAAAAAAAAAGGAGAAAATGACACCAGTGGGTACAAAACAAGCGCAGCAAGGCACAGCTGGGAGATTTTTCCCACATATTTTTCCCAGCACGCAGATGGTGAATGAGGATGGAGGAACATAGAAGCTGCTCCAAGGGGTGGTCAGTCCACACAGCAACCTTTCCAACCAGCCTCCAGACCTGCTAAGATCACCTGAAGGAAGAGATGTGAGCACAGAGGAGGAAAAGGAATTAACTTTTCCCTTTACAGAGGGAGATGTGCAATGCCATGAACCAGCCAGAAACACCAAATCCAACACCTGGGCATCCTCTCATGCAAAAGGAGAAGAGAAGGTGGCAAACCCAGTCGTGTGCTAAACCATGTAAGATTTTGGCTGACAGAAGATTCCCAAAACCAGCCAGAAGAACTACAAGCTGTAAAGGAAGCAAACATCACCATGGATTTTTCCATCAGCCCACAAACAGATCACAGCCAGCCCATGGTGCTGCCCCTATTGACAGACACAACAGCTCCTCTCTTCTATAAAATTATTGTGCCATTTTCAGTTGTAATTGAATCTTTTCAAACCTTTTTAAAAATAACAATCCCTCTAATGCAAGGGTAACTCAGCCCTTTACTTCCCTTTCACTCAGGGAGATGGGTCTGTGTTTAGCATCGACCGCTGCCATGCGGGAAGCACCGTCGAGGAAAAGGGATGCCAGTGATTTTCGGAATGCCTGTGGGAGCAACAGGGCTGTGGCCAAACCAGCTGCTTGTTTGGTGAGACTCTGTGCCAAACACAAGGGTGGGAAGCTCCTGTAACTCAACAGCAGCAGCAAAGGGACTGCAGGACCATGCACACACATCCGACACCAAATTATCCCAAAAAAGCAGATGGGCACATGAGATGGGAGAGCACCAAGGGGAGCTCTGCTCTCTCCCAAGGACTGAGCCTCCAACACTTCACGACCAATATGCAGAGAGAGAGAAACATTCTTCTCTTCAAAGAGAAATCAGGCCCTCGGTGGCTTCGTCTCATGTTTGTTATAACCCCAAACTGTTTGCGCTCTGTGTGACTCTGGTTTTAATCATTTATTCATCAGCACAGTTTGATGGCCCCTCTGCATTCCAGGCTGAAGCTTTTAAACCCTTCCTATGCTGGAGGCATACTGAAAGGAGCAAGTGCTTTCCCTGGGACCTGGAAATATAAGTAAATATGACAGGCTCTGGTTCCATTTTTTATATTTCCCCACACACATCAAAAGCCATTACTTGGGAACAGATGCTGAGGACAGACGGCAGATCTGGGGAGATGGGAAAGAAAACCTCCAACTTTTTAAAGCCAGGTCTGTGAGAAGTGATCAAACATAATCCATTCACTAGTGACCTGCTCCTCCCTCCACCGACTCCTCTTTGAGTCTGAAATAAAATTACTCCTCTGAAGCTTCCCATTAATAGATGAAAAGACTTCCAGCCTCTCTCCAGCTGAAACTGGATGGGGGCCGTGATCCCCAGCATGCCTGGATATTGGAGCTCAGGCTCCTCTGCTTGGATTTGCTTTTCTTTTAAAAATAAACCAAAAGAGCTGCCCAGAGTGATGTTTGCAGAAGTGACAGATCCAGGGGAGAGGCTCGGTGCAGTGCACACTTCCCCTTCCCGGAGGCAACAGTGACTGCTGAGCCCTGGATCCCCCTGTGCAGCCCAGCCAAGGTAGAGAGCCCCAGCACCCAGCCCAGCCTGGCTCACACACAGAGCACCAGTGACAAGGACAAAATTTGCCCCCAGATACAGCACAGGTTCTCCCGGCCCTCAGGAATTCAGGGCTGTGAGCACATGATGCAGCAGCAACCCAGAGCAACACCTCCCACTCATCCTGTGCCAGGTCTGCGGCTCCCTCCCACCACGGGGAAAAGGTGCCACAGGGGACGGAACGTCAGGGAAAGCTTGTCCCGAATCACACACCACCTTTGGGCACACAGCGTTCCTATTTCCCCAGAAAGAAGGGTCCAAACAAAATGATTTTGATGGCTTTGAGCGTGACATTGCAAAACAGGGCATGGTTTTCAGAGGGCTTGATCCTCGGAGCACCTTCAGTCAGACACGCAGCAAGGCTGGCACTGAAACAGCAGCTCTCGGAACTGCAGGGCAGGAAATCTGCATCTTGGCATATTCATCATGGAAGGGGTTGCAGGGCACAGCCAGGGCTGTCACGGCACAGGCAGCACGTCACAGCTCAAACCTGCCCAGCAGAGCCGAGCGGGCAGCACGTGCCACAACTGGGTCACCCCGAGTGGAGATTTCCATCAGCTTCTCCCACCACTCAGCACAGCAAGTTTCTTCCTTCAGGTTTTTCAGTACTCTTATTTCCCACTCCGCACAAGAGGCTGGAAGACCTCCCAGGATCTGATCTCGTGTTTATCAAAGCAGAGAGCTGACAAGGAAACCTCTGCCATTAGAGCATCTTCCCCTCAAAGCAAGATCAGGGGTGTCCAAGGCAAAGATAAGCCCTTCCTGTTGTTCAAGCCCAAAATGGATCCTCTTTGGCCAAAAAACACAGCAGAGGAACCTGCAAACCAGACACTGACCTCACAATTTGCTCCAAAATGGTCCTGTCCAAAGGGTGCCTGGTCAGGAATGGGGACATCAGTGAGTGACTGTCACAGCAAGCACAGGGGACGCTTGGCTTCCCTGGGTCTGTCTCTCCAGACTCACTGACATTTCCACAGAGCAACAGTCCCACCACAGGCTGTACCTGAACTGATGCAGGGAGGGAGATGGAGGGAGGGAGTCACTGGGAACGGATGGTGCAAACCTCGATGCTCAGAGCCTCCAAAAAGCACTTGGCCAGGAGGAGAAGGCTCACCCTGCACTCCCTCCTTAACAGAGACATTCATTCTCTTCTCCTCTGGCCACGAGTGCACAAAACCTGTACAAACACAGCACCTCTAAAATCCCTACTCCTGGACAAGAAATTCCTACTCCAGCATCTGGGACAGGTCAGCAGCAGGTGAGAAATGCCAACAGGAACAGTGCAGCTGAAGAGTAAACTCAGCTTGGAGCAGGTTATGGAGGGAGGATCGTACAGGGATGCTGAGGCTGCAGCTTGCTCTGGCTCCAGAGGAGGATTCTGCCCTCCCAATTCTCACCCTTGAAAACCAATAAAACAATAAACCAGCAACACCACAGCCAGCCATGCCCCACACAGCTGCTGGCAGAACACCCCCCGGGCTCACTGCTGTTCTCCTGCCCACTCCACACCCATCTGTGCCGAAAAGGCTCCCCCACAGCCACCCCGCCACTGCCAATCCCAGCAGCACAGACAGGAGCACAGGATGCTGCTCCCGTGGGCTCCCTGTGAAGACACTGCACCCCCACGGGCACAGGCACCAGAGCACTCAGTACATCACGTACGAGTCGACTAATTCTGGAAACTAAGGGTCCATTTATAAACCCTTTATTAATAAATGATTAATAGATGCAGCCATACTTTTTAATAACTTGCAATAAAAAAATGCTACGAAAAGCTTAAGCAAGACAGTCTTAACAGATGGTGCTATAAAGTGAATTATAACATGTACAGTAGCTAGTGCAGAGTAATGGATGTCCTCATTTAATAAGAAGAATCTGATTTTATGCAGCAACTTTCACGCTTGAGGCACCTCAGCACACTTTAATGAGTCCTCGTGGCCTCAGCAGTAGCCACAGACATCAGATGCTGTTTTAGTGAGAGGAAGGATGTTGGTCAGGACACTGGGGCTACTCCACAGTCCTGATTTTTAACCTTTCCTTGGACAGCTCCCAAAAATAGACGCAAAGGTCTGAAAGCTGCCACCTCCCACCCCTGCACGGCAGGGAATGACAAGCAAGCCATGGTCTGGGGCTGGGAATGTCTTCTCAGGGAAAAAAAAAAGAGCATTATTCCCACCACCAAAACCAGACTGCCATCTGTATCCACGACTATAAGGCACGCCGCAAATTATGTAATTTAATAAACACTGTAATAATAAAGTATTTATTTTGTATAATGAAGTGTTAGTGATTAGAAACCAAACACACATCGGGCGTGCTGCTGCGGTTTCTCTTGAACCTTTGCCAGTATCACTCAAGGCTAAATATGTCTGCAGCAGGTTGAGAGTAAGTTCCTCGCCTTGTTTTGATCAGCCTGTCAAGTGTTTTAGCTGCCAGTCGAGTTTCTTTATATCACACTATAATTGGCTGCTTTCTCAAGGTGCAGCCAAGGAAAAAAAGCACACGGCAAAACTCGGGCTCCTTTGGCAAAATCCTCCACAGCTGCTTTGCTGCAAGCTGATTTCAGTAGCAAAGGGCATTTTGTAAACAGCTGGTGAAAATAGAGTGGAACTGAAAGGCAGCTTGCAATAAACTCCAGGAGAAAGCCTTATTTACCCTCCCGTGCTCGCTTTGGAGTGTCGATCAAACCACTCGCAGCTCCCAGGGGAGGCCCTCGGCAAAATAACGGGAATAAAAGAAACCAGAGAAGCAAATGCCGTCCTTCAGAGCCCCCTGCACCCGAGAGCCCCTGCCCGGTGCCTGCTGCCCTCCCTGCCCAAGTTCAGCTCCGGGGTCAAGCGGCCGCCCCGGCGCCGTCCCCGCGTGTCCCCGGTGTCACATCTGGGGAGAGCTCCGATCGGAGCAGGAAGGAGGGGAGGTCCCGCTCCCCCGATCCCGACCCCATCCCTCAACGTCAGCTCATTGATCTGCAGATGTCGGGAGAGAGCAGAGGAAAACACAAGGGTACGAGGGAGCATCAATCACCGGTGGCACAGGATGTGGAGCACCGCGCCCTCCAGAGGCTTCGCTCCAGCCTCTCAGCGCCGGCCCCGCCTCTCACCGGCACCTCCAGCGCCGCTCCAGCACAGCCCTGCTGCACCCCGAGCCTTTGGGGTCACCCCAAAGCCGGGGAGGACAATTTGGCAGCGACCATTGGGGTGAAAGCACAGGCTATGGCAGCAAGGGACCAGCATGCCTTCCACCACAGCATCCCACCAATTTACTCTGGAAGCG
This sequence comes from Melanocharis versteri, assembly GCA_013397845.1. Classification (NCBI taxonomy): domain Eukaryota; kingdom Metazoa; phylum Chordata; class Aves; order Passeriformes; family Melanocharitidae; genus Melanocharis; species Melanocharis versteri. Next base: position 369,014 of record VZTG01008444.1, read on the forward strand.
CAGAGCTGCCCCCTGGGATTCTGGGGCTGTCCCCCCAAAAAGGATCAGTGCTCAGGTGTCAGAGCCATCCTGACAGAAAAAGGAAGCGTGCATTTTCTGTGGCTGCCGCTCTGAGAAGCAGAAATGTGCCGTGAAGAATCACCCGGCCCTGCAGTCGCTCCGGCCGAGCTGGGCCCGCCCTCACCTGGCAGCAGCACAGCCAGAGGCCTCCAGGTGCCCCCCACACCTGTGCACCTTGTCCTTTCCATGGGACAAGCCTTCCCAGCATGTAGACAAACACAAACAGGGAGAGCAGCCTGGGCGCTGCCCCAGCACAGGCTCCTCTGGCTTTCCCAGGGAATCCTGCAGTGACAACACACTTCTGTCCCCTTTCTGCTCTGAGCAGCAGCAGCACCTGAGAACCCAACTGTCCCTCACCAGTGACACTGCAGACACCACCCGGGACACTGGGAGACGGGGATGGACAGTGCTGCATCCCAGGGGCTGGGAAATGTAGAACCTGTTCCACCTTTACTGCTCCTCATCCTTTTCCTCCTCTTCCCATGGTGTGCCACTGCTGCAGGGCACAAAGGAGAGGCAGAACCCTGGCACTGCTGTTTCCTGGCTCAGATAGACAACAACATTACAAGAGCATCATTCCAGTAAGGTTTCCCTCCTGCCACCTTTCCTAAAAGCTGCAAGAAGGTCTGGATCTGCAAACTCTCTCTCACATCACTGAGTCCAACCTGACAGCGCTGTTAACTCTCATTTCTTCACAGAGGAAGAGCCATCTTTCCATGTAAGTGAGGAAAACCAGGATTTCCCTTACCTGGGCTGCAAAAAACTCAAAAGGCTGTGTTCTCTCAGTATTGCAATACAAAACACTGAGGATGCAGGATTGGAAGGGGAAAATTTGGAAGAGGCTGCCATGGGAGGTGGTGGAGCCCCTATCCCTGGAGATGCCCAAGGAATGACTGGACATGGCACTCAGTGCTCTGGGCTGGGTGACAAGGTGGGGATTGGTCACAGGGTGGACTTGGTGACCTCGGAGGTCTTGTCCAACCTCAGTGACTCTGGGATTCTGGGAAATGCAAGTCACTAAAAAAAAAATCAACCAGCAGCATACCACTAACACACAAGAGAAAATCCAGTATTTCCACCTTTCCTAGCACAAAAAAAACCCCTCACAACCCTAATTCTGGATGGAAATGCTCTCGGTGGGCAAACAGAAGGGTCCACCCACCCCCAGCCAGACCCCTCAGCCCAGGGCTGGGAGGGGCAGTGCAGCATTCCCATTCCAGCATCACACTTACACGAGCTGCACCCTCTGGAAGAGCACATTCACCCCGGGCTGAGCACAATCCACACACTCTGCTGTGAACCACGCACAGCCAGCGGCCAAAGGGGCTGGAATTCTTTAGGAACTCATTCCCAGAGTTGCTCTAACTGCAGTGCCCAGGGCCCTGCTACTGGATTTCCCAAGGGCTCACCATCTCCGTGCTGAATTCCGGGAACATGACGCACGTGGCTCCCACCCACAGCGGGCACAGCAGCTTATTGATCACGCCGTGGACGTGGTGCAGAGGCAGCACGTGCAGGATCACATCCTCCTTCTTCCACTCCCATTTCTCAACCAGCCCCGTGGTCTGCAGAGAGGAAAACAAACAGCGCGGCCTTAGGGCAGGAGGAAAGGTTCTCCCGAGGTATTCCCAAGGTATTCAGGCCCCAAATTCCCTCGCAGGAATCCCAAGCCTTCCTGGGCACAAAATCTTTCCTTTAGGATCAGCATGAGGAAAATTCTCACCACAGCAGCAGAACACAAAAGGAACACCTTCAGCATCCTGTCAAGACGTGTCTTTAAATCAGCAAAGCCTTCCTTGCTACTGAGAAATATCAACAATGATTTTAATTAGGGCATACAAGAATATTAATCTGCTGCTGCACGTGCAGATTTGGCAGAAATAGTAATCAAAAAGCTAATTTTCCCAGAATTCTGTTGCCATAGTTTGGACACTGATGACAACAGGCTTTTAGCACCTGTAAGGGATAATCAGTAGGAGCAGGAAATCGCTGATAAACAGAAAGTAGGTTTCATGTTAGTAAAAAATATGGGAGTATCAAGCTTCCAAAACACTCTGCTCTGAAGGGATAATTATCTGGAGGGATAATTATCAGGTTTCTGGGTCAACAATGCCCTTCAGAGCCCAGTGCTGGCAACTGCAAAGCTTATTTCCAGCCACCTAAAAATAAGAAAAGCATCTGAACAGTGGAATTTGGTCGTGTCTCTCACAACCCTCTTCCACAGGGCAGGGAGCAGCTTTTAGGCTTCCTGCAGGACAGCACAAAGGATGGGAACTGCTCAGGCCACCCCCCAAATAATCAGCATGTTTGTAAGGGAGCAGATTCTTTGCCCAATATAGCCAAGCCCTGGCTCCATCCATCAAGGCTTTCATTCCTGTCAGGACACTGCGGGATCCGAGCACCCAGAGCAGCATCAGCTCTCGGAGGCATCCCTGCATTCCCTGCCCTCCTTCCCTAATGGCAGCAGTCTGGCAGTTGCAGGCACTGATAACCAAGTGGTGAGGTAGTCAGCAGGCTTATTCAAACTTTTAATTCCTTTTGGCTCTGAGAGCTAATGGATTTTTTTGCCTTGGGGATACAGAGCTGAATAATGCACAGGCTTCACACAGCACTGGGCTGGGCTAAGATATTTTCCAACTAAGAGCAAAGATTCTCCCCTGGTCACAGGGCAGAAAAGCAAACTGCAAAGAAATCGGGTTTTTTACAACAGGTTTCATCCCTTCTGCTTTCCAGGAAAGCAGGGAGGAGAATCCACCTGCCTCAGGATGCAGCTGCAGCACGAACAGGCCAAGGTTTACAGCCTCACACGTTGCTGTGTGTTCACCTCCCAAGCGTGGAGGATTCGGGAGCTGCAGCCACAGCTCTCTGCAGGAATTCAGCTGTGGGAAGGTGTTTGCAACCCCAGATCCCCTCCAGACTCCAAGGCTTCGTACCTTGGCACGAGCTTGGCAGAGGGGCAGCAGCACTCACCACGGCCTGCACGTTCTCGTGGGTGCTGAGGACACCCTTGGGCCTCCCCGTTGTCCCACTGGTGTAGATGATCATGGCTCCTCTGTCCTTCCACGAGGAACAGCTGGACAAGGGCCCCTCCTCCACGGCTGCAGGGCTCGTGGATCCATCACCACCAGCCTTGGGAAGCGGCAGCACCGGCACTCCCAGTTTCTTGGCACTGGGGGTTATTTTCCCCACGAATTCCTCGGCTGTGATGACCAGGGCGCTCTGGGAATCCTGGATGACGTATTCCAGCTCGGGCACGGGGTGTTTCCTGTACAGGGGCACCGCTATGCCCCCGCTCATCCACGAAGCCCACTGGGCCACCACGTACGAGGCATCATTGGGGCACAGAAACGAGATCCTCTCTTCCTCCAGGTCCCTGCTGGGGCACTGCAGGACCCTGCAGATCTCCTGGGATAAGCGGAGGCTCCGGCTGAGCAGGTCCCTGTACGTGTGCTCCCCGTTCTGGTCAACGATGGCCACTTTGTCCCCGAAACGCAGAGCCCTGGTGAACACGGGGGTGATGTCACTGCTGCAGGTGGCCCAGGCTGTGTGCAGAGCCCTGTGGGGACAGCCAGCCCTCTTCCCATCCCATCTGCAGCGGGACAGGTCCCGGAGGAGGCAACGGAGGGGCCGGCACACCTGGGGGAAGAGCAGGGGGAGCAGCATCCTGCCAGCACGGCCGGGCTGAAGCGATTCTGCAGAAAGCAATTATGGGAGCAGATCAGTACAGGCAGGGATTACCCAGGGGGTTATTCCCACCCTGGGAAAGTGGCAGCCTTCATTTGAATAATAGCCACTGTATTATTTATGTCCCTGCCTCAGAGTGCCACATCCTGGGCAGTCTGAGCATCCCTGGGTCCTACCACGACGGAACAGGAGGCAGAGTCCCTTCCCTGCACAGCCTCCAAACCCTAAAATCCAGCTAATTTAAATGATGAACCAGTTTTCATAGAATCCCAGAATGGTTTGGGTAGGAAGGGACTTCAAAGCCCATCCAGTTCCACCCCCTGCCATGGGCAGGGACACCTCCACTGTCCCAGGCTGCTGGCAGGCAGGGGGTGGAATGAGATGGGCTTCAAGGTCCTTTCCAACCCAAACCATTCTGGGATTCTGTGAAGAATCCTAAATCCCTCTGCACAGCCTGGAGCAACCTCTCCATACAGCAACGGGGAGCAGAGAGGAGAGAACAGGGCTGTGGCAGGAGAGAGAAGGATTTGCTGCACAGAATCCAATCAGCACCAAAACATCCCCAGAGAGATTCCACGACAAGAGGAAACAGCCAAAGGATGACAAGCTCTCACTCTCCGAGAGTGTCCGTGACACTTCCTTGACGCCGGCAATAACAACCTGATTTTTACCCTTTTTTTTGATAAATGCCTATTAGCGGAGCAGCTCAGCTCCAAGAGCCTCCCAGCCCAGCTTCCCACTGTGGGGAGGAGCTGGAACAAAGGAGATCCAGTCCGACAGCTCCCCAGGGAAGAGCTGGCCAGGGCTGCCCCCAGCTCAGGCTGCACAAGTGTTTATTTTCTGTGAGCCCTGCGGTCTCTCCCCTCCACCTTCGGAGCCATTTCCCCACCCAGACACCGGCCCTGCTCACATTTTCTTTTGCAAATCAACCTCAATTTCTGCTTCTGCAAAACAAGCTTGTGATTTAGGGTGGAAACATCTGGGGGAGCAGAGAGGCTTCAAGCCCAGAGCGGGGTGACCGTGGGAACTCCTGACATTTGCCACCAGCATGGAAAAAAAACAAAGCAGCTCACGGCAGAGCTCGTGTGACGTCTTTGCTTTGCTCTGGAGAGACTAAAATGTGAAAACCCGACCTAATTCACACCCTAAACTGAGCCCGTGGCCATGGCAAGGTGTTAATGCCCTGGGCATTAAGAGGGGCATGAACTGGAAGCTGTGTTTGCCCAGGATCAGCGTGCCTGATGCTCTCAGTGCTCTCACTGCTCCTCCAGCTCCTTCCAAAAACCGAATTACCCCATTCCCACCAGTCTGTGTTTCATGGAGCAACAAACAGCAGCACCTCCAGCCAGGCCTGGGCGTGCTGGGTTTCAGAGCTGGGGGTGATGGCGTGTGCAGACACTCGGGGCAGCGGGAAGCAAATCCAGGGGGTGTTCTCCATCCCCTCTCGTTGCTCAGGGATAACTGGTGCCACAAACTCGGGCACAGCACACCCGGAAACAAAGTTTGTCCCACGGGAAGGTGGTGGCAGTGCAGAGATGCGGCTCTGCTGCCTCGGAAGGGAAGGTTTGAATCTCCCTGGAAGGAGAAATCCAAGCCCTCATCTCCTAAGGCTGAAGAATCCAAAGCAGCTGGAGGGCTCTCCCCAGCCCCCAGCACAACAAACCAGTGCAGACTGGGAGCTGACCCACTGCACACCCCTGTGCACTTTGTGCCATCTCTCTGTGCACTCCCTGAGCATAAAGGGCATAAAATGCACTCCCTGGAGTAAAATGACCTTTGGAGTTACTCTGAGCTGTTCCAAAGTGAGTTATTACAGGAATAATCATCGCTCCAGCTGTGACCTTGTAACTGCCAGAGCGAGTCTGGCCCGCAGATTTTCACCCTTTCCTCATTTACATGGAATACAAAGGGATTCCTGGCTGTTTCTACGACAGAGATTAAAAAATATTTTGTTTTTAGAAAATCATAAAAAAATACTTTATCCTTAGAAAATAAAAAAGTAACTTAAAGAAAGAGACTTGGAAAAGGTATCAAATAATGCCCGAGATCCTGACTGTTCTCCCCTTCTCACAAAACAAAAAATAGGGAAAGGTGTGGATTGGAAAGGACCTTAAAGCCCATCCAGTCCCACCTTCCACTATTCCAGGTTGCTCCAGTTGTCCAGCCTGGCTTGGACACTTCCAGGGATCCAGGGGCAGCCACAGCTTCTCTGGGCACCCTGTGCCAGGGCCTCCCCACCCTCACGGGGCTTTATTCTTTTCTCACTCCGGAGCGGATTCCCACCCTCCAGCTCCCTGCCCGCAGCCTACTCACGGCACATCCCAGAGCAGGAACAGGGAAAAACCTCGCCCCGCCATTCCCGAGGTACCGCGAGCAGGGACGCGCCCCCGCCGCAGGCCCCGCAGCCAGCGGGTCCCGCAGGGAAGGAGGGCCGGGTCCGAGCGCACCGGGCCGAGGGCAGCAGGCCCCGGCCCGCCCCGGCTTTGGGACATCCCGGGGCCGTCCCGGGGCCGCCTCGGCTTTGGGCCATCCCGGGGCCTTCCCGGGGCCATCCCTGCCCCGCCGCCTCCCGCAGCCCCGCGGGGCCTCACCTGCGCCGGGGGACCCGTCCGGCAGCGCGCAGCTCCGGCGGGAACGCGGCGCCGCGACCCGAACGTTCCGCGCACGACTGTTCCGCCACCCCGCGCCGGATTTGTGGGGATTTGGCCCCAAAACGCCCACGGGGGGCGGGGCCTGGGCGCCGCGAGACCGCCTGTCCCCGCAGCCCCCTGGAGCATCACCAGTGTCCTCGGATGTCATGGCGGGCGCGTGCGACGCCATGGAGATGCACATCTGCCCCGCAGGCCTTGGGGCTTTGCGCCTCGTCTGCAGGATTTCGGGATGTGGGCAGGGGGGAGGGATGGCCTGGACTCGTGGAACCTTCACACCTGAGATCCCAGAGGCGCACAGACACCTCGGGGACACGCAGACATCCCGGGGATGCACAGAGGTGCCCATGGTGGCACGTGGCGTGTCCCCCCCCAGGCCCTGTTTTTGCGGCCGTGCGCGGCGGGCCGTGAAGCGGCACGGCCGGGGTGACCCCCACCCACCTCCCCAGGTGTGTTTCCATCTGGGGCCGCGGCCGCAGCCCGCGAGGCGCAGCGGGGTGGGAGCGGAAACGGGGCCGGGATCCCAGCGCTGGCGGCGAGAGCACCCAACGCTCCTGCACGGCCCTGTGCCCGGAGCGCCATGGCACAGCTCCCTCCTCATGGCACGGCTCCCTCCTCATGGCACGGCTCTCCGTGGCACAGCTCCCTCCTCATGGCACGGCTCTCCATGGCACAGCTCCCTCCTCATGGTATGGCTCTCCATGGCACAGCTCCCTCCTCGTGCCACGGCTCTCCATGGCACAGCTCCCTCCTCGTGGCACAGCTCCCTCCTCATGGCATGGCTCTCCATGGCACAGCTCCCTCCTCGGGGCACGGCGCGCCATGGCACAGCTCCCTCCTCGTGGCACAGCTCCCTCCTCATGGTATGGCTCTCCATGGCACAGCTCCCTCCTCGGGGCACGGCTCTCCGTGGCACAGCTCCCCTTGGCACATCTCTTGCAGTTCCCGTCACACAGCTCCCCAGTGGACGCCTTTCACGGCTCCCTCCCCGTTTCGCAGCTCCCCATCACAGGGTTGCCTCTCCATCGCACGGCTCCCTCCCCATTTCATGGCTCCCCATCACAGCCTCCGTCCCCATTTCATGTCTGCCCATTTCCCTCCTCCCCGCTGCACGACTGCCATCACACCCCTGCCTCCCCATTTCCTCACCAGCGCGCAGCTCCTCACCACACCCCTGCCTCCCCACGGCACAGCTCCTTTCCCACTCCATCTCCATTTCTCGTGTCCCCATGGCACAGATCCCTCTCTGTTTCTCAGCTGTGGCACAGCTCCCTCCCCGTGGCACGGCCCTGTCCCCATTTCCTCCCCATTGCACACTTCCCCATCACGCAACCCCTTCCCCAGTTCCTCCCCATCGCACAGCTCCTTCCCCAGTTCCTCCTGGCTGCGTCCCCAGCTCTCACACCCTTCCCGTTTTACACCCCACTCGCTCCCCCCATCACCCCCCTGCCCCGTGCAGAGCTGCTGCAGGAGGCTCCCAACAGTGCCAGCAGCTCCGGGTCGGCCCCAGTGCCAGCGGGTGCCACCTCCCTGCCGCTGTGGCCAGCGCCCAGCCCAGCCCTGCCACCGCCAGGGTCACTCTCCGCACTCCGCATCTGTCACCAGCCTCCCCCGGTCCCCTGCAGGGATGAACCCCCTCCCCAGAGTGCGTGCAGCGGGCGGGTCTCTGTGCCAGCAGGGTGCCAACACCCCCGCGGTGTTCCAGGGTCTGGTGGGGACAGCGTGCACGTGGCGGGGACAGAGCTGGGGCATCCAAGGATGTGGCAGGAGCGGCCCCTCCAGCGCTCGCAGGGACCCCGCGCCGCGGGGGTGACAGGGCCGCGCTCCCCCCGACGGTGGCAGGCGGCGGGGCCAGCTGGCCGCAAGCACGGCAGATGTCACCCCGGGCCACCCTCTGCCGCCCCGGCCCCCGGCACCTGGTGCCCACCGGCCATCTGGAGCCGGCCACTTCCCCAGAGACCATGCTCGGCCGCGGTCACTGCCGTCCAGCCCGGCGTTCCGGGGCCGCACGCTGCTCCCCGGGACCGGGAGGGAGGGAGGGAGCTGCTCCTCCACTGCTTCGGGGAGGGGTCAGTCCAGATGTGCCATCACAGCTGGGAGCAGAGCCGAGCCCCGGGTGCAGCACAGCCCTGCCCGCCCACAGACCCCTGGCCTCGCTGCTGCCATGGTCCCCAGGGCACTGGGCTGTCCCCAGGCTGCCACCACGGGTTCTCATGTCCCTCCCAGCCCGGTGTGAGCCCCACAGCCCGCACCGGCGAGAGGGTTTTCCGCCTGCTCCCCCCGCCTTGCTCAGCTCGGTGATTAATTATGGATCCAGCAGAAAGCTTTTATTGCGCTGGAGTTTACTTGTGGCACTTCCGTATTTATTAAAGAAAAAAAAAGGAAAGTAATTACTGGGGTGGTGTAAACACCACAAACACCGCCGGGCTGTGGGAATGCTCAGGGCGACGGCGAGTTCATCCCAGTGCTCTGTGGTGGGATAGGATGGGATGGGAAGGGATGGGATGGGATGGGATGGGATGAGATGGGGGCACTGGCAGCTTCCAGTGCAGCGCTGCTCGGAGTGAAGATGCAGCACGGCAAGGTGGGAGCCTGTCCATCACCACTGGGACACCCCAAAACCACGGGAAGTGTGTCCCTATCCCCATCCTGCCCCAGCCCAGGGAGGGACAGATCCAGAGCAGTGCCGGGGTCCTCGGTGGCTGCCCAGGAGGGTGTTGTAAACAAGGGGCAGTGAAATGTTTGATCTCCATCCATCTGCTGGCCCCTAATCCCCGACCCGAGGCCCTCCTGCCTCACCACTTCCCAGCCCCCCTGAGCTGCTCCCCGCCAGGCAGCGGAAGGTCGGCGGGGGCTGCTGGCCCTGTCCCCTGCCACACCCACGTGGCATCGGCACCACCGCCAGGCTGCCAGGGCTGCCGGGGCCACGTGGTGGCAGAAACCAGATTGAGTGTCCCTGTTTCGGGGTTTAGCCCTGCGCTGCTGCTCCCGTGGCGGGATGGCACGAGGCAGGGGCGAGGTCTCCCTCTTTCCCTCGTTTTTCTCTGTGTTTCAGGTGTCCCCCCTTGCCTGCATCCCTCCCAGAACAAGCATCCACTGCCGCAGCCACTGCCCGCACCCGGCGGGCTTGGTGTGTCCCCAGGGGCCTGCAGGGGACACGATTGCCATGGGGGCTCCCCGGGGACAGGAGCAGCTCGGAGCTGCTCGGCGTGAAGTGGAGCCGTAAGTGGCTCCTGCGTCACGTGGCGGGGATAAGTGCAAAATGGCCCTATTATGATAATTGCCCGGAATTATGATTGATGGAGATTAGCTGCTTATTTGAGGAAATGGCAGGCGCACGTGTGACACGGGCAGGCCGGGGACAGCCCCCGGGGCACGGGGGCACGGGCACAGGGCACGCCGGGATGGCTCCGGGAATATTCATATGGCACAGTCACCGCCATCCTGGAGCTGCCACGTCCCTGCGCCGGGATGTGCCACCACCCAGGGACACCGGGTGAAGCGTGGCGGGAGGATGGGATGGCCCAGCGTGACCCATTCACACCCCGCCCTGCCCCACGGAGGGCTCCTGGCTCCTCCTGCCCACTCCGTTAAAGACATCCCTGGTTAGGGGTAAAGCTGTTAACCAGGGATGGCCGCTGTGCTCCTGGTGCCTGCCCAGGCTGTGCCGTGGGGCTGGGGAGGGCAGTGGAGCAGCCCCAGCACCCCTGTGCCTCCTCATGAATGTGGCTCCCAGTAAACGATCTATTTTGGGAGAAGCTGGGCAGGAACGGGGCTGTTCCCTGCCTCCTGTTCCCGTCGGTGTCCCTTGGCCTCAGGGGCCCTCTAAAGGCATCGGCACCAGGAGCATCCACGCTACAGTGGAGGCACAAGCCACATACCCACTCCTACCTTCAAACAGACACCCACACCAGGAATTTTGGGAAGAAAAGCCAGAAAAGCGGGGTTGGCTGCTATGCCGATGGCTGGCCAGGATGGAGTCATGGCACGACTGAGCCGCTGGGGCCGGGATTTTGGCACGAGGTGGGGATGCTGTATTGGACAAGGCTGAGGCGGCCGTGCCAGGCGACACACGGCCAGAGGGCACCCCAAATCCCCCCACCCATCACCAGAAGTCCCTCCTCCGCTCTCCCCTTCCCAATTTCCCGGGCCCCCCTATGCAGCAGACGGATGCTGGGTAAGAGGTGTGTCTGTGGGAGCCGTCCTCGCCACGCAGCATCGCCGGTCTGCGGCGGCGCTTGCCATCCTTGGGGTGGGCTTTCCCGGCTGGGCTGGGGGCACGACTTGGGACAGACGGGGCTGAGCCTCTCCGTGCGACGCCGGCACCATGGACAGGCTCCGGAGCCTCCGCCGAGGGATAAGGACGTCGCCCAGCTGGCCTTGGCGAAGGGAAGGGGTCCCTGGTGGGTCCCCGCCACCGGGCACGGCGAAGCCAACTCCTTTCTCTGCCTTCTCCCCTTTTCCTCCCCCCATTTGGCATTTAGCAGCGGAGCCGTGGCGGCGGCTGGGGCGCGCGGTGCCGGGGACGCGCTGCCAAGCCTCGGCAGCCCCCCGCAGCCCCCTGGCCCCCCGTGCCAAGGCTGGTGGCTGGCAGAAGGGCTGCCTGCGCCTGGCAGGGCTCCGTCAGCTGCGGGAGGATCCCTGTGCCGCGCTCGCTGCCAATTTCCCTGCGAGCTGGCACCGCAGGCGGCTCCGGAGGCACCGGCAGAGAAGGCTGGGGAGGACGGATTGTGAAAGGGAGAGAGGAAAAAAAAAAAAATAATGGACACATGCCATCGCTGGAGCGGCGAGGCTGCCAAAACGCCAGCAGGCAGCGGGGGCCAAAACCCACCGGCGGCGGAGAGGAGGGTCTGGCAGTGCGTCCCGGCGTGGGCACATGGAGGACGGGCAGCGTGGAGGAGGCACGGCGCGGCTGAGGCAGGACAGGCGGCAGCCAGAGGAGCCGGAGAGGACAGAGGTATTTGCCTTCGTTTCGCAGGGTGTGCGTGTGCGTGCATGTGTCTGCGCCGGGCTCCGCATCCCGGCCGGCTCCGCGCATCCCGGCCGGCTCCGCTCCGCGCAGTCTGCCCGCGGCCTCCCTGCCTGTCCCTCCATCTCCTGCCTGCCCGTCCCTCCATCTGCTGCCTGGCCTGTCCCGCCATCTCCTGCCTGGCCTGTCCCACAGCCCTTCCCTGCCTGCACGGAGGCACAGGCTCCGGGTGCCAGCCAGGCTCGGCCGGGGCTGTGCAGAGGCTTTGCCGCACGCGGGGCCGGCGAGCGAGGTTGTGGCTTTGTCTGGTTGGGCTTTGTCTGCCGGCGGCGGAGGGGCCGGGGCCGGCGGGGCTGCAGGAAGGGAGGTGTGAGCCAAAGTGCTGCCGCCAGCAGCGCTGGCACGTGGGAAATGTGCCCTGCTCCCAGCCCGGGGCTGCCCCGGAGCAGAGCCCGCTGGCTGGGTGAGAAGGAGAAAGGGAGGGTGGGCAGAGAGCCCCCGCATCCGTCCCCATGCTGGGGAGGAGGAGGAGGGAAGGGCAGGATTGCAGGACACCAGGAAGCTCGTGGTCCTGTGGCCACGACTCGCACGATGCCAGGGTCATGGCCATGGGGTGCTGGGTGAAGGAGACAGAGTGTGAGTGGGTGTTTGTGTGGGGTTGGGGGTTTGGGGGGGGGTGGGGGGCCTTGGGGAGAGGGTTGAGGGTGCTGGGCAGAGTCCTGGTGCTGCTGTGTGCCCTCCTGCCTGCCCGGGGTGCAGGAGCAATGTTGGAGCCTTTCCCAAGCCAGGAGCAGCGTGGCATCACCGCTCCACTGGCACCATATGAGGTGGCTGCAAAAGGGTCCCCAAGCACCAAACCTGGCCCATGCTGGGGGAAGGAGCTGGCACTGAAGGGAAGCAGGGATGCTGGCAATCCCAAATCTCACAGCGCCCCGATTCCTGCTGCTCTGCACCCCTGACAGACCCCGGCTGTGTCCAGCAGCACCCCTGTGCCCAGGGATGTCCACTCTGCAGCAATCCCAGCAGGACAAACCTCCCTCAGCACCCATCACCTGCAGGAGCCGGGGCAGGGACCCCAGTGTCCAGCTTCGAGGGCATCAGCATCTCCCTGGGAGTGATGTGGAGTGAGGAGCCCATCCCATCCCATCCCATCCCATCCCATCCCATCCCATCCCATCCCATCCCATCCCATCCCATCAATCCCATCCCATCCCATCGCTCCTGCGTCACTGACTGGACACCTGAACACCCAACTCTGAGCAGCTCTGCCCATTCCCGCACTGGATATCGGGATTAAACACAGCGGCCTGCTGCAGCCTGCTCCCCAAAATGTCTGGAGAAGGATCCTCCGCGTGGATGACACCACCACAGCCTTTCCAGCTCCCATCGTTTCCCAGAGGACGAAGCCCCGCGCCTGCCCCGCGCTGCTCAGTGCAGGGCCAGGAGGGCAGGAGCGCTCCCCGTGTCACAGGATGATTCCCCCATCTCCCCCTCTCCCTCGTTTTCCTCCGTATTTCACAGTTCCTGCTTCCTGCACAAGGCAGGGGTCTCCAGGGACTCCAGCCAGATGTTCTCTGCAGCACACCACATTGCTTTCCTAATGAAATATTCATGGAGCCTCTCCGCCTCTTGCCATGAAAGCCTTCATCAGCTCCCAGCCATGGAAACGCTGCGCAGGCAGCATTCCTGCAAAGCTCCCGGCCCCCTGCTTCCCGCTCGGCACCTCCACCTTCCTCTTCCTCCTCCCACCAGCGGTGCCGGAGCGGAGGCTTTGTCCCCTCTCGCCTTGCAGGTGAGGCAACACCAAGGGCACAGCCAGAGCCACGTGTGGGGACACCGGTGTCCCCACACGGCTGTCGCCCACGCCGAGGAGGGTCCCTGCGTGGCTGGGAGAAGGGGGCAGGTGGGTGCAGCCCCCGGCGTGGGGCACGGAGGGGTCTCAGCAATCCCCTGCCCATCCCGGCTCCCGGTGCTCCCGGTGCTCCCCGCTCCCGCCGGCTCCCAGCCAGCCCGCGGCATTAGCGATGCTGTGCACTATAATCCAATTAGGTTGTTTATGCAAACAATCAGGTTTTATGTTTTGGTAAAAAGCTTAAATAACCTTAATCAAAGCAAAAGACCTGAAACTATCCCCGGCGGGGGCTGCGGGTTGGTGGGTGCTGGCAGGACCCCGTGCCTGTTTGGTGACACCCTGCCTGGCTGGTGACACCCTGCCCAGCTCACACCTCCCACAGGGATCTCCAGGGGCTCAGCACCAAGGGCCACGTGGGAGCTGCTCTGCTCCATGCCAGAGCTGCTGCCGGAGGGTCTGAGCTGTTCCGCTGGTGCTGGGGGCTCCTGATTCCTTTCAGTGTCACACCCAGCAAGCCCCAGCCTGGCCCGGAGATCCTGGGACCTCTTGTCACCTCTGTCCCTAAATGTAGGAGCACTGGGGGACGCGGGAGATGCCAGCCAGTGACTGACCCAGCACGCTGCCACCATCCCCCCTCACATCACCAGCCCTGGGTGTTCCAACAGCACCACGGCATCCCGGTACCGGGAGAAAATCCCTGCAGCTCCAGCTCGGGTCAGTGCGAGGTGGCACAAGGGGCTGTGCTGTGTCCCTGTGCCTGCCCAGGGATGGGCAGGGAGAGCTGGGGAGCAGGGCTGGCTCTGGAGGGCCGTGCCCATGGCGCTGCCTCCTGCACACCCCGAGTTTCTGGAGGAGTAATAAGCTATGCATGTAGTGTAGAAATAAAACATGTTCTGCAGAACAAATGATGTTAATTTGCTGAGAGGCTCTGAAGCCGAGTATTAGCGAAATGCCTTGAGGGAGAGAGCGGCAGCTGTGCTGGAATTAATGGCAACGTGCCGAATTAGCACCGCTATGCATCATAGTCAGAGGGAAAAATTACCGGAGAGATGAGGAAAACAACCCCCTCCGTGTGCCAGCCCCGACCCCGGGGCACGCTGCCGAGCGCGGCCGGTGCGGCTGGTCCCGGTGCCCGTGCGATGCCCGTGGGATGCCCGTGGGATGCCCTGGCCCCGGCCCTGCCCAGGCACACCCTGCCTCCCTCCAAGCCCAACAGCCTCTCCTGCCAAGGTGTGTGTCCTCAGGACTGCTCAGCATCCCGCTGGGATGCTCGACATCGCTCCAGGAGCTCCTCATTCCCCTGGACCAAACCCTGCCACTCCAACCCACCCTGCTCCCAGGGATCATCTCCTCCTGGATCTGTATCCCTCCAGACCAAACCCTGCCACTCCAACCCACCCTGCTCCCAGGGATCATCTCCTCCTGGATCTGTATCCCTCCAGACCAAACCCTGCCACTCCAACCCACCCTGCTCCCAGGGATCATCTCCTCCTGGATCTGTATCCCTGCTGCTCCCCCATTCCTTCCCCTGCTTTCCGGGGTGTTATTCATCTCCTTGTCTGTTTATTCCTTCTCTTCATTCCCGGCGGCTGAGTGCCTGAAGTCTGTAGCTCCTCATTGATTCCTAGCAGTGCATCTGGTTTACGGCTCCGCAGCCTCCTCCGGAGCATCCGTCTCCCTCCCCCGCCGCCTTCCGCCCACCTCGGCGTGGCCCGGCTGCGGGAGCACGCTGCGGATCGGGCATTACCTCCTAATGGATGCTTCCAGTAAATTCCACACCTCTGATGAATATTTAACACCGACATCCATCTCTGCTGGTCCCACGGTGCTGCTGGGTCTCATGGGAAGTTGGGTTTAGCCCTTGGGTGGCTGCATCCGAGGCTGTGCAGATGGCAGGGAGCAGTTTTCCCAGCGGAGAGTGGGACTGGTGACATCCTGAGCCAGTATTCCCATGAATCCCTCATCATCCCCTGTGCCCATTGCAGCCTGTGGCTGCTCATCCCCAGCCTAACACATCCCCCAAAATAAAACATCTCCCTGTTTCTCTTGTCACCTTCAACTTTTTCTCCCGCTTTTCCTCTGCAGGTCTCAGTCCCATAGAAACAGCCCCAGCCTGGCCCCGGATGCCACCGTGCCACCCCTCCCTGTCATGGGGCAGTCCTGGGGATGTGGCTCACGTGATGTGATGGATGTGGATGTGCCACCAGCCTGGTCCTCGCTGGGACGCGCCAACAACTGCTGAGCACGGAATCCGCTGGGATGTGGCAATGGCAATGGGATTTCCCCTGTGACCCTCCTGCAGCCACCAGGATTCAGCATCGCCAGGAGTGAAGAAGGTTTATCCGTCCAGAGGTTTATCCATGCAAGCACAAGTGGAGCTTTACCAAACATGCCCAGGCCCTGCCAGCTGCCTCGGGGGCCGGGATTCTGCCTGGGGAGGAGGAACGTGCTCCCAGCCCTGCTCCAGCCCGTGGGAGCACAGGGGCTGATGTCAGCATCCCCCAGAGGACCTGCAGGGACACTCCGAGGGCTGTGCCAGGAGCTGCTTTGCTCACCTGGAGCACCATCAGTCGTGTTCCCAACCCCTCTCCGTGTCCCGGGGATGCTCCGGGTTGTCTGCCCCATCCCTACCCCGCACCAGGAGCTCTGGGTGCACGGGGCCGTCCCACCCTTCTATCCCCAAGGAGCTGGGCTGGGAAATCTTGTAAAGGGCTTGGTTTTGGAGCGGGATGGGGGAGCTGGAGGAGGTTCTGGGGGTGCTGGGGTGCTGGGTGCTGCGGGTGCCCGGGCGCAGGCGGGAGCTGCCGGTCACTGCCAGGTTACATCTGCCGGGGCACGCAAGAGTGACTCCAGATGCATTAGAAGTGCCGTGCTCCAATTTCAATTTCATCGTCTCACAATCATTTTCAGGCTCCTCTTAGTGCCACATTAACGAAGCCTGCTCGTTTGAATGCATAATTAGCCCAAGCATTCTACCTCGCTAATTTCGAAGCAAGGGGGGGGGAGAGAAGGGGGGGAATTTGCATATTAATTTAGCAGAGGGAGAGAAAAACTGTTTACCACTTGCTTCTTGCTGTTGATCACAGCGGACTTAACTCTTTCCCGGGTGCCATCTGGAGCTGCGGAGCCGGCGCCCAGCCGGCACGTGGGACGGGCTGCAAAGGTTACACACAGCAATTAAATCCTCCCGACCACCCGGGCTGCCCTCGGGAGCTCGCTGGAAGCACGGCGGTGGCAGCTCCCGGGAGCACAGGGCAGATGAAGGGCGGCTGAGGTGTCGGTGGCACCTCCGAGGTGTCCCCCAGCCCTCCTCCCCGTGTGGTTCCGGGCTGGAAAGAGCCATTGTCACCCACTCCGGGTGGCAGGGTCCCAGATCTGTCCCTGCCATCCTTGGCAAAGCCAGGAGGAGGGATTCCCAACAGTGCCATCCCTCCTGCGAAGGGTGGATGGGTCCACTCTGCCATCCTCGGGGTGTCCCCTTCAAAGGGACACATTTGCCCTCACGTCTCCCTGATTTTTAACATCATCCACCCGTAATAAGATGTCGGATGAGCACGTGCCTTCCCCAAAATCCCTTTGCAGTGGGGGTGTCCCATGGAATCAGTGCCCATGGGATCCCCACGGATGCTGCACACAAAGAGCACCCAAGGGCCAGGGTGGGCAGCCTGGCTGAGCCCTGACAACTCATTGCAGCTCCCCCAAACACCATCTCCCTTTGTTTGGGAGTCTGTGGGCGTCTTGAGCCGAGGTTGGAGGTAATTTGTCTGTCTCCTGCAGCGGGCTGTCATCTCGCATCTGTGAGCCAGTTCCATTTGCGCTGCCATTAAAAAAATCTCAGGTCTGACAGGTAGTAAAAAAAAAAAAGACATTAAAAAAATAGCAACAGGATGTTGGGAATATCACGGGCTCGTCGCAGCTGGACCACCCTCACACCCAGCTATCGCTGTCCAGGTATTGCTGGATGCGAGGGTGGTCACAGCTGCAACGAGCCGTATTTTGGCCTTTGGACATGTATCCCCAGGGATATCCCCCCTGCACCTCCATCCCAGCCCCCCAAAATGCCTTCCTCACCCCTGGAGACCCCCCTCCTCCCCATCCACCCTGTCTGGCTGGCTCGGAGCCATCCCAGCGCGTCACAGCAATTTGGGGACACCTACATCCTCGGCATCCCTGTCTGACTCCCGCATCCCAGCCGGCGCGGAGCGATGCCCAGGGGGTTTGTCCTGCCCCCCGCTCCGGGAGCGCGGAGCTGCGGGGAAGGGGCGCATCCCAAATGCGGGTGTGGGGTCTCCGGAGTGGCCGGAGCGGTGGCGGCGCTGCGGAGGAGCGCGGGGCTGGCTCGGAAAGGGTTAACAGTTGATTACAGCCTTTGTCTCCGCATCAGTGTACATAATGCGCCCGCATTTGCATACTGCAGTGTGCGCTCAATTAAAATGAACTTTTAATTTCTTCTAAGTAAATTACTTCTTCCCGCTACGTGACGCGCACAAAATGTCAGAATAATGGGAGAGCCTTAATGAGCTGGGAATGAGGGGCAGGGAGGGGAATGCTGGGGGCTCCGGCTCCCCTCTGGGCCACTCCTGCCGGGGGAAAGGATGGATCCTGCTCTCTTCTGCCTTCCCTGCTGGGCCACGGGACATCCCTGCTGCCAGGATGTCCCCTGGGCAGGGCAGGGGCCGTCACCTCCTCCCCGTCACCTCCTCCTGCCCGTGTTCCTGCAAGGAACCGAGCTCTCCGGGCGCTGCCCGCATCCCGCCATCCAGGGATGTGTGGGACACAGGAATATTCCTGCACAGGACTGAGTTTTCCATGTCCTGCCCACATCGTGGCATCCAGGGAAGTGTGGGGCACAGGAATATTCCTGCACGGGACTGAGCTCTCCGTGTCCTGCCCACATCGCGGCATCCAGGGATGTGTGGGACACAGGAATATCCCGGCACGGAACTGAGCTCTCCGTGTCCTGCCCGCATCCTGGCATCCAGGGAAGTGTGGGGCACAGGAATATCCCTGCACGGGACTGAGCTCTCCAGGTCCTGCCCACATCGTGTCATCCAGGGATGTGTGGGGCACAGGAATATTCCTGCACGGAACTGAGCTCCCCGCGTCCTGCCCCCATCCCGGCATCCAGGGAAGTGTGGGGCACAGGGACACAGCGACATCCCTGCAAGGAGCTGAGTTCTCCAGGCCCTGCCCGCATCCTGGCACTCCGCACCCTCCCAAAAATTCTTCCTGGGGCATCTCGTTCCCAGAAGGCCTCAAGCCACCGCAGGGACCCGCAGCCCGCTCTGTCCTTCCCGCGGGGGGTGCTCGGGGAGGCACACGGAGCCCCCCGCCCCGACCCTCCCGCTGCCTCCCGCCCGCCGCGGCGGCCGCGTGTCCGCGGGGGCCAGATGGCAGGCGAGATTACTGGAATTTGATTTTCAGATAAATCACAAACCTGGATGAGCGAGTGCTGCTCCAGATGCATTATCCATAATCCCCTGGAAGGGAACCTTTCGGAGGAGACGGTCCCCGTGCCAGCTCGGCAGCAGCTGGGTAATCCCGGCCGGCGGCACAGCCCGCACAGCCCGGGGGGATCAGCTGCTGCCCGGCCGCTCCGCGGTGTGTCACCCGCGCTCGCCACGACCCACATTCGGTCCCGCCGAGCCCGGGCGGGAGCAGATGGAGCCAGATGGAATCACACCAGGAGCACACGGGCACCAGGACGAGCCCGTGCCCGCGGTGCCCGTGCCTGGCTGCCGCACCCGCTCTGCGCAGCGCCGCGGGAGGAGGGTGAGGGGTGCCGGGGGTCTCTGCTTGGCTCTCCCCATCCCACTTATCCCACTAAGTGATGCCCAGAGCATCCCGATGCTGCCCAGCGCTGCCCGTGTGGAGGACATGGAGACGCCCTCTCCTCTCACCCCGCCACGCCTGTCCACGCCAACAGCATCGCTAAACCCCGAGGATGCACCTCCGCTTATTCCACGGATTGTCTGGGATGTGGGAATGACTCCCAGGCCGCAGGGCCAGCCCTGGTGATGCCGCTGTGGAGGACAAGGGACAGGGTGGCCACAGCCAGTGCCTGGCACCCGCGGGGGCTGCTCGTGCCCCTCCCTGGGGTCCTGGTGTTTTGGGCTGCCCAGGGGAGCTGGCACCACGGAGCTGGGAAGAGCAGGGGGTTGCAAGCCCCAGAATTTCTAGGGGTGCTCCGGGCCATGCTGGGGGTTCTCCCATGTTTTGGGGGCACTTTGAGTTTTGGAGGTTCAGAGCTGGGCACATCTTCCCCGACCTCAGGTTCGACCCATCCCCACCTGCCTCCTGCAGCTCCTCCTCTCCTTCGGCAGCACAAATTCAGCGTCCCCCCAAATAAATGGAACCTGCAAGAGGTGGGGATGCAAGGTCCAGCACAAAAACCCCTGTCCCCACTCTGCCTGGCCAAGCACAGTCACAGACCCCGGGGCTGACCCCGATTTCCCAGGTGGGGGTGGCAGGATGTCACCTGACACGGGACATCCATCACCCGCCTGGAATGGCGAAGCCGGCCCTGGCACAGCGCGGTGCAGAGCCACGGCTGCGGGATGTGCCGATCAACGGGCGCTTTAACCTGAGCCTGCCTCTCCTCCCCGGGGGCA
Source organism: Melanocharis versteri (assembly GCA_013397845.1). Taxonomy (NCBI): domain Eukaryota; kingdom Metazoa; phylum Chordata; class Aves; order Passeriformes; family Melanocharitidae; genus Melanocharis; species Melanocharis versteri. The sequence goes on from VZTG01008444.1 coordinate 388,838, forward strand.
GGGGACATCGGGGAGAGCCAGGGGGAGGTGACAGATACTAATTCCTCTTCATCTCCCGAAGGAAAAGGGGATGGGAAAAGCCGAGCGGGGAAAGCCAAGCTTTGTCTGGCTCCAGCGTGGTCTGGGAATGTCACCACTCTGTACGAGGATGGTCCTTCCATACCTCAAATGTGTCCCCCTAAAGGACAATCCCAGCCGTGTCCCCCCTAAAGGGAAGGGCCCCCAGGCTGTTTGTGACACTGAGTGTATTAACAAACATACGTTTGTGGGGGTAAACAGAAACTCCAAACCATGGCCATTGCTGGACGCTGCTTTTTATTTTTCCTCCCCAACCCTTCTCTGTTTGCATCCTCATTTGGAGGGAATGGCAGTTCATCTCTCCAGGCTGGTGGCCCAGCTTCCCAGGCTGCTGGTTCCTCCCCCTGGGCGGGTGATCCATCCCCTCGGGCTGGTCACCACCTCCGCAGGCTGTTCCGCGCCTCTCCGTTGTGGCAGAGCTGGGCTGCAGCACTGCCCAACCCCATCCCCACCGAGGGCAGGCATTACCCACCCCTCGTCCCCCTCGCCGGGCTCGGTGCTCCCCCAGACCCCCCGGCAGGTCCCGGTGGCAGCCAGGGAGCACGCGCCAGCTTTCCCCCCAACGCCAAAATTTACATTGAACCACAAATTAATTTCATAATTTTTTCCTCTCTAATTATGCCAACATCTGCTGCGAGGCCCAAGCTGTGCGCATGCATTTTAATACATCCCTCCCCCTGCCTCTCTCGGCACTGAACTTTTCCGTAATTATCACCAGGAGAAGGGCTCCTTTCCGTGGGAGGGAGAGGCGAAGGCTGGCGGCGGGCAGAGCACACGGAGTGAGGTGCAGGCAGGGGCTGTGCCCGGCCTGTGGGCTGGCATCAGCCTCTGCTGAGCCGTGGGGCCTTATTTCCCGGAGAAAAGGGAAGGAGAAGGGACGAGGCTGCTCCAGAGGCAGCTTGGGAGAGCGAAGGGGCAGCAGGGACCCTCCACGCCCAGGGAGCTGCACCCTGTGCCAGGATGGGGCTCCCAGGACAGCTCTGCCCCAGGGATGCTCCCTCCCAGGCCAAGGCCAGCCCACGGATAGCAGTTCCCAGCTCTCCCCAGGGACGTTGTAGGCTCCTGTCCCTGGCCACCTTGGTCCTGTTTTCACCCTGGCCTTGTCCCTGTCACCGTGCTGGGGCGATGCCGGTGGCGTGGCAGCCCTGTCACGTGTGCAGTGTTCCCACTGCACGGCTGCTCCCACTCAGGGAGACGTTTCATGGTCTCGCTGGAAGATGCAAAAGGTCGTTTGGCTGCCAAGTAATTAAGCCTGGCAATTATCAATGTAGAGCAGCAAGCTCCTGGCCTGGCGGGCGCTCCGGGGATGCCACGCGAGCCACGGGATGCAGCGGAGGGGCAGAAATGGGGCAGTGGGACAATGCACATCCCCCGTGCTGGGCCCTCACCTCCTGCACAGGCAGCGCCTCCGGAGAGCCCACGGGGCTGCCACGCTCTCATTAGAAAGTTCATCAAGTGTTTTAATTAAAAGGTGAGGGGATGAAAGTGTTGCTTGGATACGGGATGAGCTTGGCTGCCGTGCTCCAGGGAGGAACGCCCTGCTCTGGGCGCGGGTGCACGGCCCAGCCCCAGATTTGGGCAGCAGCTCAGAGCTGGCTCTAGATTGGGAAGGGCCCGATCCTGCCCGGGGCTGAGCGCAGGCGGTGCCCCGAGCCAGGGCACCCATGGCGTGACCCGGGGGGTGCAATCGCTTTTCCCTCGTCCAGCCCCGAGGCACCCACCCCGTGCAGCATCACCCCGGGGGGGGCAGCGGGGACATCCCGCACCCCACGCACCCCACGGTGCCACCCCCGCGCGGGGCCGGTCCCCGCGGCAGCCCAGGTGTGACAGCAGGAGCGGGGCCGCGCAGCCCCGTTCGGCTGCTGCCGCCCGCCCGCCGCGCAGCCGGAGCAGATGGCAGGCGACAGAAGCTGCCGATGAATAATACACGTCTAATGAGCGCCGCTGCCGCCGCCCGCGCCGCCGCTGCCCCGCGCGCCCCATCTGCGCCCGCCACCTCCGGGGGTGGTGGCCCTGCCGTGCGCCCGCCACCCAGGGGTCCTGCCCCACACCCTGTGGTGTGCCCGGCACCCACCAACCCTGCCCCACACTCTCTGGTGTGCCCGGCACCCAGGGGTCCTGCCTCACGCTCTGTGGTGTGCCTGGCACCCATGGACCCTGCCCCACACCCTGCCCTGTGCCCGGCACCCCTGGATCCATTCCCATCCTGGAGTGTCACTGCCAGGCAGCTGGCACCCTCAGGTCCTGCCACATGTAGGGATGTCCCTGCCCTGTGCCTGGCACCCAGGGGTCCTGCCCCACACCCTGCCCTGTGCCTGGCACCCAGGGGTCCTGCCCCACACCCTGCCCTGTGCCTGGCACCCATGGACCCTGCCCCACACCCTGCGGTGTGCCCGGCACCCAGGGGTCGTGCCCCACACTCTCTGATGTGCCTGGCACACAGGGGTCCTGCCCCACACCCTGCCCTGTGCCTGGCACCCAGGGGTCCTGCCCCGCAGCAGGGTCCCCCCTGCCACACAGCCTGGCACACGTGGATTCGTCCCCGTACCGTGGTGGCCCTGCCGTGCGCCTGGCACTCATGAACCCAGAGCTGCTCCTACCACCCTGTGGGTGCTGATGGCCCAGGGCAGGGTGCTGGGGAGCAAGCAGAGTCTCTGGCACGGGGCTGGCAGGGCAGGAGCGTGTGGGTGCCACAACATATGGCAGCCCAACACCCATGCTGCCGGGAGCACAGGAGACAGGATGGGATCAGCTTCCCAAGCCCCTGCTGGATGCCTGTCCACCCCACAGGCTAACTGGGGCTCCAGGGGGGGCTGCTTCCCTGGCTGGGGGCTCTGGCTGCTGCACCTGAGAGCCCCAGGTTTCTCCTGGTGAGGAGCACGCAGGTGAATTTTCCATCACCTGGCCATGAGGGTGCTGGCTCTCCAGCCCTGAGATGCTCCGCTCGCCATCTCCAAGGGGTTTGTGCCTCATGCCCCGGGCTGAGCTCCCACCCATCACCATCATCCTTCAGCCCAGCTCCCAGTTCAGTCCCCCCCTGGCTCCTCTCTCCCAGCCCGGAGCAGCACAGGTCAGTGGGCACCCAGAGCCAACACCTCGGGAAGGGGAGGAGGAGGAGGAGGGTGGAAAACAAAACGCTGATGGATTGTAAAGCTATTGAAGTGCCAGCGAGTAAACTCCATATTTTTAACGGCATTTAAATGCCTCCAAGCAGATTAATAAGGTCTAGGTAATAGCAGCACCAGTCTATATTTATTCTATCTTAAACGCCAGTTTGTCAGGCTGTATTAATATTGATGGTAAGGCTTGGATTGAGGACAGGAAACGCTGGGACTTCACTTTATCTCTCCCAAACAGGCTGCTCAGCCCCTTTATCAGGGCTGCGGCTGCGGCAGCAGCTGCCTCTTCAAGGGCTCAGCGCATCCCCTCTCCCCCCCCCACTCCCTCTTTTTAATCAGAGGAGGAGAAGTTGCTGGCTTGATCGTTCCATTTTTATCTCTTTTATTTACTCCATTTTCATGTCTTTCAGTGCATATTTTATTCCCATCAAGGCAGGACCATTGATAGCTTAAGCTGTGTCCCCCCTGGCTCCCTCCATGAGCCTGGCTGGGAAGGACGAGGGGTAATTACCAGGAAAGAGCCCCCCCCGCCCTCCCCTCCTGCCCCACGGCAGCCCCACACAGAGCGGCCCCCC
>VZTG01008444.1:415152-425315 GCA_013397845.1 Melanocharis versteri
AGATGATCCCAGGGAAGGGATCAGGATGGGTGCAGGGGAGAAGGGAGATGATCCCAGGGAAGGGATCAGGATGGTTACAGGGGATAAGGGAGATGATCCCAGGGAAGGGATCAGGATGGGTGCAGGGGAGAAGGGAGATGATCCCAGGGAAGGGATCAGGATGGGTGCAGGGGAGGAGGGAGCTGACGGTGCCGTGAGATCCCACCAGCTCTGCCGGGCTGGTGCACGTGGCTGGCGCTGCTGCCTGGCCTCAGGCACTGCACGCTCCCAAACCTGCTCCAGCTGGGACAGCTCCGGCCCTGCCATCTTATCGGGGAGTTGTTCTTGGCCCCGCTGGCTGCGGCAGCTGAGGAGCAGGAATGCTTCCCTGCCTTTGTTTCGGAGGCAGCCTGGCTTGGGGAGACGTCGCCTCCAGCATCTGGAATTCATTTGTGGCCATTTGGAGAGCATGAAGGATGCTGGGCGCTGAATTCCCTTTAACCCCTTCTTCGCCCGGGAAGCTTTGCCTGCGGGGAGCCGGAGCTTTCCAGCGGCCACATCCAGGGCAGCTCCGTGCCCGCTTCGTCCCCGTCCCTGGGGAACGCAGAGCAGAGCCGCCGGCCCGGGGGCTCCGCGCCCGTCGGGCTCACCCCGCAGCTGGCACATCCCACTTGTTGCCCGGGGAGGAGGCAGAATCCCGGGCTTGTGGTGGCTGGATGGGCTCCCTGGGGCTGTGGGAAACAGCAAAAGCCAGGCTGGGATGGCTGCCAGCCGCATCCCTGCGGCACCGGCCCTGTCCCTGCGGCTCCAGGCTGCAGGATGCCGTGTGCCCACTGGAATGCTTGGCCGTGTGACAGTGTCACCCCAGCGGGGACCCTGCCCGGGCAGTGCCGGGGGTTAAACCCTGCGGTGTGACAAACGGGGGGCTCGGGGTCACACAGGGGTGTGCGGGGGTCCGGCATCCGCTGGCCCCGGGAGGCAGGGTGGGGAACAGCCGCTCCCGCCAGCCCAGGAGAAAATACTAATCCTTTTATTTTTATATTATTACTTATTCATCTGGGCTGCACAGACCTAATGGAAACCAGATGGAGGAAAACAGACACGGCCCTGAGCGGCTGGGACAAATTACCCCAAAGAGAGAAAAAAACAGAGGGAAAAATAATTCCAGTGGAGCTGGAGTTGTGCTGGGGAATCGCTGTTTGGAGGTGCTGAGGGGAGGCTGCACTTTGTCCCCCCAAACCTCCTTTGCCCTCATGGAGCCCATCTCATCCTTCAAAGGACCTGGCTTGGTGGCACAGCCGTGGTTGGGTCCTCTGGGCATTCCAAGCTCTTTATCCCATTGGATTTGGGACCATTCCTGTGCCTGCCTGGCTGTGTTTGGGTCGCAAACACCTCGGGGAAAATTTAAAACTTAGAGAAAAAAAAGAAAACAAGAAAAACCAGAACCAGGCCCCATTTCCCCGAGTGCTTGCTCAGCTTCATGGAAACTTTCCTGCTGATGGGAAGCTGTGGAAAAGCCACGTCAGTGCCAGGATGAATGCATCCATGTTTTCCCCTTGGTGTGGGAATGTGCGTGGAGTCAGGGCAGTGAGGGGAAGCAGAGCTGGGATGGGGATGCAGGCAGGGACCATTCCGGGGATGCAGGCAAGGATGCTGCCAGGGCTGTGACAAAGCCAGGGATGGTGCCAGGGATGCAGGCAAGGATCGTGTGGGATCAAGGTGCTGCAGCTGTGGCCCCTCACAGGGTCACACTGTGCACGCTCACGGCTCGTCCTCTGCCGTCGGAGCTGGATCCTGCTCCGCTGAGTGATGGGGGAAGCCTGGAAGGCTGGAGGAGCTTTGCCCAGAGACGGACATTTCCATGGAAAGGAAAATAAAAGGTGTTCTTCAAAACCAACCGTTTATTCTGGCAGGCCCTGTAAGGAAACGGAGGTTTTGAGGGGAGGGAAGCTGAATGGTCGTGGGATTTCTCCTGTGGCTGGGGAGGGAGAAGGGAGCGAGGAACAGGAAACTGGAGCACGCACATCCAGGAGTCTGCAGCATTCCAGTGTCCGTGGACAGAGAGGGATATCCACAGTGCTGGAGCCACCCAGAAGGATCCTGTGGGTGACCACACGAGATTTTGGCTCCTACCACCATCTCCCGGTGCTCCGTGCGCCGCCGGCTGCGGCACAACCCCGATAGCATCTCTGTGGGGGTGAGGCCCTGCTTTTATTTAGCCCGGCCAATGTGCTGTGGCCGGGTTCAATTAATCTCCCCACAGTTGCCCTGGATTAAGGATGAATATTGGATTAGTGGTTATCAGCCAGGCTGGGGGGGACCGTGTCAGGGTGCAGGGGGGACCTCACGGCCGTGGTGGCCGCTTCCATCTTTGGCCAGAGCCGGCGGTGGCGCAGGCACGGTGACAGATCCCCACAGCTGCCAGCACTTGTGGCCACCTGTCACCGCCGGCGTGGCAGCCGCGGGGCCCAGACCCTGCACCGGGGCTGTGTGCTGCTGGCCGGAGGGGATGGCGCTGGCCCGCTGCCCCTGGGAATGCACTGCCGGGCGTTATTTGGGGTTGGGAGCGCAGGGAGGTGGGAGGGAGGCGGCGGTGCCCGGTGGGGTGATGGTGATGGTGATGGCTGGGAGCTCCACGCTCCCTGGATTGCAGGGTCTGGTGCCTCTCAGGGGTGGAGAGGGACAGTCACTGGTGGGTGTGTGGGTCCTGCCACCAAGCAGTGGCTGCAGTGATGCCACGATCCCTGCCTGGGGCTGTGCCAGCCCTGCGCGGTGCTGCCGGGGACGGTGAGGGGTGAGCGGGTAGCAGGAATTCCCAGGATGTGTCGGGAGGGTGCTGTGCTGTGCTGTGACAGCAGCGATGTGACACCGGCTGGGGCAGGGTTGGCACTGCGGGGGCAGAGCGGTGCCCGCTCCTGTGTCCCTGCACAGGGCCCTGTCCCCAGCGCCGGGCAGGTGAGCAGCAGGTCCATTGTGGTCCCTCCCCACCACCCCGTGGCACACAGGACACCAGGCACTGTCCCCAGTGCCTGAGCTCCGCCATCCCACAGTGGGAGCGGAGATGGCCACGCCAGCCCGAGGTCCCCAAGTGTCCCCTCTGCCCCGAGCCCTGTTTGCCAGGGAATCGTGGCCCTGCCTGGCACACCCCGCTCACCACCCCGTGCCCTCTTCCCGCAGATAACGCGGAGACTCCGGCCGCCACCATGCCCGACTCGCCGGCCGACGTGAAGACGCAGGCCCGGTCCACGCCGCCCAGCATGCCCCCGCCGCCGGCTGCCACGCAGGGAGCCACGCGCCACGCGTCCTTCACGCCCAGCACCAGTGAGTACCGCGCCGGGGACGGGCTGCCCAGCTCCCCTCACCCCCACCTCGCGTGCGGCACCCGGGGCCGGCGGCGTCCTCAGAGCCCAGCACGGTGCTGTGACATGGGGTGACGCTCCCTGTCCTCAGGCTGGGGACTCTCCTTGGCTGCGCATTCCCAAGCCATGGCTCGTGGATGTTCCCGTGGGGAGCACCGTGGCACTGCCCATGGCCAGCAGTGCCCTGCGAGGTCCCTGGGGACAGGGACATCCTGCTCTCCTGCCGCCCCGTCACCAAATGCTGGCACGGAGCAGCGCGTGGTTGGAGGATGGTGGGGGTTGGAGGAGTTCCTGTGGATTGGAGACGGCCCTGTGGTGGGTCCCATGCGTGTGGGGACACATCTGTCCCTCTGCATGTGGCACCCAGTGGTGGCAGGGTGGTGTCATGGCCTGCCACAGTGGCTGGGACCTTCTTTCCCTGCCCAGGCTACGGCGTGGTGGCATCAGGGGACTCCAGGTGGGAGTCTCGGTCTCTGTAGTTGAGCTGGGGACAGCCACCCAACGCGGTGGCTGCACCAGAGGCACGTGGGCTCATTGCACACCCGCAGGGTTTGCACCAGGGATCGGTCACTGTGCCCGTGTCACCGTGCTGGCACGGGGATGGACAAGGCACGCGCCATGCAGGATCCAGGCAGGCAGGGGACAAGGCTGGCCCCCTGGCAGGAGTGGCAGTGGCCACTCCAATGGCTGCTCCAGTTCCACTGAGACTTTTCCTGGGCACGTGCGTGTGCAAGGGTTTTGCTTGTAGCTGTTTCTTGCTTAGAAAAACCCCAGCGGGAAAGAAAAAACCCTAAACCAACCCCTGAGATGCAGCCGCTGACACCTGCAGCCCCCAGCAGTGCTTCTGGACAGACTCTCTAGAAACCAGCTCGTGTTTTTGGCTGTTCTCAGAGGGGTTTGGGTGTCAATCCCAGCCCTGTGGCTGATGTGGCAGCCCAGGGGTGGCTGGGTCTGGGATGCAGGACCTGGTGTGCAGGCGCCTTTCCATCACAGCTTGGCACAGAGAGGGGTTTGGGACACAGGGCCAGGGACGTGGAGCAGCTTGGCGTGGAGCACCACAGCATCTCAATTGTTCTTGGCCTTGGGGGACCTCGTGCAGTCCCCACAATGTGGGGACCGTGTCAGGCAGCCGAGCATCCATCCCCTGAACCCTCCCTGTGGCTGCAGGGACGCAGGGACTCGGGTCCCTGGTGGGTCCAGCGGCTTTGCCCGTGGCACGTGTGCCCACAGTGAGGAGCGTCCTGTGCAGGGCCCCCCAGCCGAGAGCTGCCCCCTCTGCTCTCTCATCATAGCGTGTTTTATTTTGCTTGCAGATCGAGACGCTGGCCCTCCGACGTTTCTGCCTCGCGGCCGTTTTCATGGTTGCTTGAAATGGTCGATGGTCTGTCTTTGTAAGTAAAATGAAACACCCGCTCTCATGAGAGACCCGAGCGCAGCCGCAGCCCCTGGGGGTGCTCCCCAGCGCCAGCCCCTCGCCCGGCCCCGGCGGGTCACGGGGATGTGAACCCCAACCCCATCCCGGCCCAGGGACATGTGTGGTGTCCAACTTAGGAACGCACCTGTCGCGGGAATAAAAGCAGTTGTGGCCGCCGGGTTATTTTCGGCACCTCTTCAGCGGGCGGCGGGCGCTGCCCGGCCGGAGAGCGAGCGGGAGCCCCCCAAAGCAGGCAGGGCTGGCAGGGCAGCACAGCACCCCCAGGTCAGTGCGATCCCGGCGGGGACAGGCGCGTGCGTGCCGGGGGCCGCGGGGCAACGCGCGGTCGGGACGTGGGTGACCCGTGATATCACCCGTGCGGTCGGGACATGGGTGACGTGTGTTGTCACCCGTGCGGTCGGGACGTGGGTGACGCGTGTTGTCACCCGTGCTGGCCAGGAAAAGGTCCCTGTGCACACAGTGGGATGGTGCAGGAGAGAGGGGTCTACCACTCTGATGGTTGGTACCCCAAAATACCCACTCTGGGTGTGGGGTGTTCAGGCAGCTCCTGTCCTTCCTGACTGGGCAGTGGGGACAGAGGTGGCAACGTGCTGCAAGCCAGGCTGGGCTCCATGGGAAATGGCTCCTGGATTCTCTCTGGGAGCACTGAGCAGCTCCCAGAGGGGCAGGATGGAGCCCCTTCCCTCGGCTGCCTTGGCTGTTGAGGAGCTGGATCAGGCCTTCACTGTGCTGGGGGATGCTCTGCATCCCCTCCTTCCCCACAGCACCAGGACCAGCCCAGGATGCAGCCCCAGGGATGCAGCAGCATCCTGAAGCCTCCCAGGGGTGCCAGCCCTGCGTTACCCAGCAGGACACTCCGGTCCTACCATCCCAACCTTGTCCCCACGGTGCCAGGGCACAGCCACCCGCTCTGACCTCCCATTCCCTGTCTCCCCAGTGATGAACGGGAGCAGCCACTCACCAACCGCCATCAATGGGGCTCCGTCCACCCCCAACGGGTTCAGCAACGGGCCGGCCACCTCCTCCAGCGCCTCCCTGTCCACCCACCAGCTCCCTCCGGCCTGCGGTGCCCGCCAGCTCTCCAAGCTCAAGCGCTTCCTCACCACCCTGCAGCAGTTCGGGAACGACATCTCCCCCGAGATCGGGGAGCGGGTGCGCACCCTCGTCCTGGGGCTCGTGGTACGTCCGCCGGCCGCGGGGTCAGCCGTGGGATTCCCCGCATCTGAGGAGCCTACTGGGAGTGGAGATGCTGCTAAAAGGGAAAGAGAGGCCTAGATTGATCTGAATCCTGGAGAAAAGGGGGTTGTTTTCCCAGCTTCTCCTGGGATCTGCACAGCTGGTGCAGGGTTGGGTCCTGGCTGCTGGCATCGCCAGCAAAGCCTTGAGCATGGTTTTCCCTTGAGTGTGGTTTTCCTGTGAGCATGGCAGAGGAGCAGGAACGGGGGAGGAACAGCTAAGTGTCCCCCGGGGGTGCGGGGGGCTCTGGTGGGGGTGCTGAGCCCGGGCTGTCCCCACAGAACTCCACCCTCACCATCGAGGAGTTTCACGCCAAGCTCCAAGAGGCCACCAACTTCCCGCTGCGACCCTTCGTCATCCCCTTCCTCAAGGTGGGTCCCCAGGCTGGGCATGGCGGGATTCCTGGCAGCATTTCAGCACAGGAGATTTGGGGGTGGCTTTGGGGCTGGCAGCTGCCTGTGGGTCTGCCCGTGTCCCCCCAGGCACACGTGTGCCCCCACACATGTGGAGTCACACGGGGCCGGGGCTGGTTGCAATAAAGCGAGGGGTCGGCCCAGCTGGTTGCCATTTGCAATTCATTAAAAATTCCCTCTTTTTTTTTTTTGTTTTCCTTTTAATTTCGCGCTGACTCTGCGGTGTCACCCTGCTCTGGAGGGATTCACCCGGTGCTGGCACACCTGGCAGCACCCGCACTGCCGGCAGATGTTCGAGCCCGGTGTCCCCTGTCCCTCGTTAGTAAAGGAATAATTAAAAAGTGTAAAAATAGCCCCTTTTCCACCTCTGCATCCCAGCCCCCCCAGAGCAGGGGTCCATGCGTGGAGGTCTGTGAACACCACAGGAATCTGCTGGAGCGGTTTGCTCCAGGCTGAGCTGGAGGGGGACGGCAGAGCCCCCTCCCCTCCTGCCCAGTTTGCAGGGTTTTCAGGATCCATGGGGGCAGGGAAAGGTGAGCCCCCAGGCCCCGGCAGGCACTGGTGGCCCTGTGGCTCCAGGCAGGCTGGGATCCATCCCCGCTGTCCCAGTGCCAAGAGCGCGCCGGCCGCCCTGGCACCCCGCTCCCAGCTGTTCCCACCACCCGGTCCAGATGTTTCTCATTATCCTAACTGCAACCAGCCGGGCTCGGCGTGCTTCCCAGACTGGGGACTTGCTGTTTTTGTGGGATTGCTCCCCCCCGGCCGGGGAAGGGAAGGGGAGGGAGGGTCCGGCCCTGCTCACCGCGACTGCAGCTCCGGCTCGGGCGCTAACGTGTCCCACAGATGGGATTTGGCTGCGGCTCAGCTGCCTCAGGCGAAATCCAGGGCTGGCAGCCAGAGCGCCGGGCAAAAGGGGGCTCTGCTGCTTAATTCCAGCTGCTCCTGGGGCTGCAGCGCCGTGGGGGGACGCGATGGGTGGGTGGGGAGTTCCCAGCTGATCCTCACAGCTGTGGGTGCTGCACGGGCTGGGGCTCCCAGAGGTGCAGTCCCCAGGGAGCAATCGTGGGGACAGGGTGGCCGAGGTGGCCGACCTGGCCCGGGGGATGATGCTCTGCAGGCCCTGCCAGGATGCAGGAGGGCTCTGTTGAAGCTGTTACTGAACCCTGTGGGGTGCCACGTGCGTCCCCCAAAAGCCCAGCTGGCCCCTGGGCACGCTGCTGGTGTCCCGAGGCTGTCCCCTGGGGAAGGGGAGCAGGACCCCAAAGGGAAGGCAGCTGCCTGCCTCACACCCTGTGCCCGTGGGGAGCTGGGGGCACAGCCGGGGCTGCTCGGGGGGGGCTGCGGGGCCGTGGACTGGACTGTGACCCCCCCGCAGGCCAACCTGCCGCTGCTGCAGCGGGAGCTGCTGCACTGCGCCCGCATGGCCAAGCAGACCCCGGCCCAGTACCTGGCCCAGCACGAGCAGCTGCTGCTGGACGCCAACGCCTCCTCTCCCATCGACTCCTCCGAGCTGCTCCTGGAGGTGGGCGAGAGCGGCAAGAGGAGGACGCCAGACAGGTGCCAGCCGGGGAGGGGCACGCGGGATTTTTCAGGGACACATCCCTGAGAAAGGGGAGGTTGTTCCCCGGGGGCCCAGTGGGGACCAACCTCCTCTCCTCCGGCCAGGACCAAAGAGAACGGTTTGGACCGAGACCCCCTGCACCCCGAGCACCTCAGCAAGCGGCCGTGCACCATGAGCCCGGCGCAGCGCTACAGCCCCAGCAACGGGCTGAGCCACCCCCCGAACGGGCTGGGGCACCCCCCCGCCGGCCCCCCCCTGCCCCAGCACTACCGCCTGGAGGACATGGCCATGGCACACCACTACCGGGACACCTACCGGCACCCCGACCCCCGCGAGCTCCGCGAGCGCCAGCGGCCCGCCGGTGAGCCCTGCTGTCCCCACGCACGGGGGGAGCGGGGCTGGGACACCCCTGAAAGGAGAGGGGTCCTGCAGAGGGGCTGACCCCGCTCCGCTCTTGCCTTGCAGCCGTGCACGGGGCGCGGCAGGAGGAGGTGATCGACCACCGGCTCACGGACCGGGAGTGGGCGGAGGAGTGGAAACACCTCAACAACGTACGTAGCGTCCCTGCCCCATCCGTGTGCGTGTCCCTCCTCTCTGCTCTCCATCCCCACCGTGTCCCTCACGGCGCTTTCCTCCCGAGCATCCTCTGCTTCCGCAGCCAGCACAGCACCCTGGAGCTGGCACAGCCTGAATCCCCCTGCCCAGCGCCGGGCACTGCAGCCCCCCCGGCTGCCTGCAGCAGAGCCCCCTCCCCATCCCTGCTGTTGACCCACAGCTGCTGAACTGCATCATGGACATGGTGGAGAAGACGCGGCGGTCGCTGACGGTGCTGCGGCGGTGCCAGGAGGCCGATCGCGAGGAGCTCAACCACTGGATCCGGCGCTACAGCGACGCCGAGGACATGAAGAAAGGCAGCCCCCCCTCCGCGCGCCCCCACAACTCCTCCTCCTCCTCTGCCGCCGAGGCTCCCCAGTTAGGTACTGACCCCCGGGGCCGCGGGCCGCGTGCGGGGGCTGCGCCCCTCTCCGGGGTGCCCGTGCTGTTCTCCCGGGGGTCCGGCGCTGCCGGCGGGTGCATTCCAAGGGGACGGCGTCTCCTAAGGGCGTCCCCTGTCTCCTTCGCAGACGCTCACCGGGACTTCGCGCCGCGGCCGCTCTCCGGGTACATGCCCGAGGAGATCTGGAGGAAGGCTGGTGAGTGTGGGGTGGGCACCAGCCCCCGGCAGAGCGCTGAGCCGGCAGGGGCTCTGCCCCAGCTCCCCTCATTGGGATGCCTGCAGTGCTGGAGGAATTTGGGGTGGTTTTGTGGGAAGGGGGGATGCTGGGGCGCTGGCACACCCCGGCCACGCTCGGCTGCTGCCTTCCAGAAGAAGCCGTGAACGAGGTGAAGCGCCAGGCCATGTCCGAGCTGCAGAAGGCCGTGTCGGATGCCGAGCGGAAAGCCCACGAGCTGATCACGACGGAGCGCGCCAAGATGGAGCGGGCCCTGGCCGAGGCCAAGCGCCAGGCGTCCGAGGATGCCCTCACTGTCATCAATCAGCAGGAGGACTCGAGCGAGGTGGGGACCCTGGGAGAACGGGTCAGTGGCAGTGCTGGTGTGTGGGACCTGCTCCTCTTGCAATCGAGGTTGCAGCATCTGCGTGCGAGGGTGGGAATGGGAGCCTGCGGCAGCACCGTGGGATGGGAGGAGAAGGGAATTTTTGCACCAGGATGGGGTTGCAGGGTGTGGGCAATGATGAGGTGCATGGTCCTGGATGGGGGAGAGTGACCCAGGATGGGGGAGCACAGTCTGGGATGGAGTGCACGGTCCAGGATGAAGTGCGTGGTCCATGATGAGGTGCATGGTCCTGGGTGTGGATGCAGTCTAGGATGATGGGCACGGTCTGGGATGTTGTGCATGGCCCAGGGTAGGGTTGTATGGTCCGGGATTAGGGGAACCTGGTTCAGGATAGGGGAGCACCATCCAGAATGGCTGTGTCTGGTCCAGTATGGATGTCCACAGTCTGGGATGATGTATGTGGTCCAGGACAGGGGTGCATGGTCTGGGATATGGGTGCCTGCTCTGGAATGATGGAGTGCACGGCCTGGGATGGATGTGCATGGCCTGGGATGGATGTGCACGGTGTGGGATGGATGTGCACGGCCTGGGATGGATGTGCACGGTGTGGGATGGATGTGCAC
>VZTG01008445.1:7069-38328 GCA_013397845.1 Melanocharis versteri
CCCCTTCCCAAACCCTCCCCAAACCCTTTGTCCTTCCCAAATCCTTCCCAAACCCTTTGTCCTTCCCAAATCCTTCCCAAATCCTTCATCCTTCCCAAACTCTTACCAAACGCTTTGTCCTTCCCAAACCCTTCTACGCCAAATCCCTCTCCACCCCCAAACTCTGCTCCATCACCAATCCCTTCTCCATCGTGAAATCCTTCTCCACCCCTAAATTGTCCTCCATCACCAAATCCTTCTCCACTCCAAAATCCTTCTCCATCCCCAAACCTTTCTCCACCAATCCCTTCTCCACCTCAAAATCCTTCTCCATCCCCAAACCTTTCTCCACCAACCCCTTCTCCACCCCAAAATCCTTCTCCTCCACCAATCCCTTCTCCATCCCCCAACCCTTCTCCATGACGAATCCCTTCTCCATCAGCAATCCTTTCTCCACCACCGAATCCTTCTCCACTTCCAAACCCTTTTCCATCCCCCAATCTTTCTTCACCCCCAAACCCTTCCCCATCCAACCCCTTTCCATGTGGGATGAGGGGAAAAAAACTGCTGTCAAAATTCTCAGGGAAAGATGAGGAGGACCAATAAAAACTCCATTTCCCAGCTCCTCCTTGTGCCAAGGTGCCAATTCCTCCTTGGAGAATTTTTCCTAATTTTAGGCTAAAATTCCATTTTAAATCTATTTTACTATCAAAACCTCCTTTTCAAGGCCTTCCTCCCTCATCCCTCCAAAGTGTAATCCTGCAATCCAAAGGCTGCCAGGAAAACTAACACAGGAAAATCCCCCAGAATGGTGCTGTCCCTATTTTCCAGCCTCTGGAGGAGACGGGAATGGAGAAACCATAAAGACGGTGGGAAAACCAGCCTGGGATGGGATCAAGAAGCCAAATGCTTGGGGAAACCTGGAGGAGCCTGACTGGGATTCTCTGCTCCGCTGCCACCAACCTTTCCATGGAGAACCAACGGGCAGAGACAAACTCATCCCAAATCCAAGCTTTTTCCAACTAAAAGGATGCAAAACCTCCGGCATCCAGCCCAGTGTCCCTGCCAGCCTTCCTGCTGGGCCACTCCCTCCAGAAAGCCCTTTTCCAAGGGGAACAACAGGATTTCAAGGGTGCTTTAGAGGGAATAGTGATCCTGGCTTCCCACTCTTCTTCCATCAGAATCCTCCCCCACGGCCCGGGAACACCGGGAATAGCAGCAGCAGCTGTCAGACGCCGGAGCCACGGTGCCGGTGGGTTTAATCCCTCCTGGGTGGGTTTAATCCACTTGGGAAAGGTGTGGGGTGGGGAGGAGGGTCAAAAATCCAAGGAATGTGGTTGTAATTTCAGGGTGGAAGCGTCGGAGGCGGGAGCAGTGACCATGGGAGTTCAGCGCCAGGAAAAAGCCAACCTTCCGGCCATCCTGGCCCAGAAGAAAAGGAATTAAAGCTCTGGAGTGAGTCGGAACCACCTCAGCCCGAGGTCAGCTAGAGCCACAGCTCATTTAGGAATGAGGGATTTGTGGATTCAGGGAAACTCAGGGATTTGGGGTTTGGAGTGAGCAGCAAAATCCGGAAGGAGCAGCCGGTTCATGTCCGGCTTGAGGTGAAGCCCCTCAGCTCATCTTTATCCCAGTTTCTGGGACAAAAGCTCACATTTATGGAAGCACCTTTCCTTGCTGCTCCCTCTGCTGTGCAGGCAGCACCAAGGCCCTCAAAATCCCAGAGGAAAACAATTCCCAAGCTGGAAAGCACCAGCACAGCTCCACCTCCTTCCCCTCAGCACCTCGCTCCCACCCCAGGGATGTTCCCAAATTCCTCCAAGCTGCTCTGCGCCGCTGAACTTCAGCTCATCCCTCCACAGGGATGCATTTCCCAGCTATTCCAGCTCATTTAGAGCCTCCAATTAACATTTCCTTGATCAATCCCAATATCCTCCAGTAACATTTGCAACCCCAAATCCCAGGATCTCAGGGAATGTCATGGGATAAATGTGATACTGACTGAGGGAGAAGAATCCTTGAAAAGGCTTCCCTGGATTCCTCTGTGGAAGCAACAGCCCCTCGGCTGAGCAGGGAGTGCCAGCTCTGAGCTCATTTTCCAATTAACTTTTTTCCAGGGAGATAAATATTTGTCCGTAATTTTGTCGGAGTGAACTCGCCAGGATTCCTGGCTGGAGCACTCGGAGGCATTCCGGGAATGGGATTAACCCTTGGGATCCTGGCAGCACATGGAAAGGCAACAGTGGGATGTTCCTGGGTGCTGCAGGATGGACAACACCTCCGGGAAAATCCTGGGAATGTGGGAGCACCTGAGCAGTGGGAGAACTGATCCCCTTCTTTCCATGGATCTTCTCCAGCTTTTTAAGGAATCACAAAGGTAAGGGAAAGGCTCCTAAGCTACACCCTTTTTTTCCTTTTTCAGTGTTATTCCCCCTCATTCCCACTGTTCTGGCCAGCTCCACACCCAGGCTGGAATCCAGGGCAGAACCTCAGGGAAGGCCGGTGCCCACTGGAGCTGTGGTGGGAACAGCCGAGCCCTGAGCGTCCCCAACAGAGCCACCCCAAAGGAGCTGGGGTCCCTTCTGTCCCCCTGCCACCCCCCAGCTCCATTCTATCCGTGGTCTATCCCAAGGATTTGTCTCCCTCACCTTCATGGGGTTCTCGTCGTACGTGGGGGTCCCGAGGTCCATCTCGGCCTCGTGCTCCAGGCTGGCGTCGTCCCCGGGGCTGTCCCAGGTGGGAGGATCCCACTGGGTTTGTCTGCAGGAAGGGAAACAGGTCACTATCACCCCCAGAGAGAAGCTGGGACCCGCTCATGGATCACCCCACCAGCTGGGACATCCGGATTCCATCAGGATCAGAACTCCTGACACGAGGAACTCACGGCCTCGCTCGTGATTTGAAGGTTTCTAAGCTGGAGAAGGTTCAAACCAAGCAGGAAGGACTGGAAAAAGGGGATTCGCACCATTTTCTACCATGGTGACACTGTGGGATCGAGGGATGTTTATCAGGATGAAATTTCCAGCATGGAAAGGTGGGAACATCCCAGCAGGGACCCCAGGGAAGGCTCAGCCTCCACCAAGGCTCCCTTGGGTCCCCTCATCTCATCCCGAGACTTCCAAACAACGCAATTCACCAATTCCTGCTCCACCGGTTTGAATTCCAGGTGTTCGAAGGTTTCCTGCTCTGCTGTGTGCCAGGGAGCAGGGAGGAATCCAAAAGGGAGATGGAAAAGATTCACGGGTGCAGGGAAATGTGTGCCAGCAACAAGAACTGACAGCAGGAAATGGATATGGAAGAAAATATTCCTGCTTATCCCTTCGGAGGTGGATCCCCATCCACGCCTCCCGTGGAATTGGAAATTTTTAAAAAATCCTTTTTAGAAGCTTAAAATTCATTATAATTTCAGGTAAATTCATAGGGATTGATCCAAAACCTGGTTCTTTCCAAAACTGATGGGAAAGGCGTAGGGAAAACATTGGGAAAATCGTGTTTCCTCCCAGGGAGGTGGGAGCTGGGCTCTTCTCCCAAGAAACAAGCGGCAGGACACGAGGGAGCAGCCTCGAGTTGTGCCAAGTTGGATATCAGGAAAATTCCTTCATGGAAAGGGCTGGAGTGCCCATCCCGGAGGGATCTCAAAGCCCTGGGGATGTGGCACTTGGGGACAGGGGCCAGGGATGCCCACACCCACCTGGTGACCACGTGGTAGTAGTAGATCTTCCCCTCAGGATCCCGGGCCGTTTTCCAGTTGGGAGGGAGGACGATGGTTTTGGGTTTGGGAGGGGAGGGCGGAGGCAGATCCAGGAGGTTGTTGGTGACCACCAGCTCTGGCTGCAGAACAGCGTGGAAGGGACGAAGAGAAGGTTGTGAGGGGTCACGAGAGGCGCCCTGGCAGCTCTTTATCCCACGGGAAAAGCCTCCCCACCCCCGTGGATCCTCCTCACCTGCTGGATGGGCTGCGGCTGCCCGGCCGCCACGATGGTGGTGACGGCGGCGGGGGGCTGCACGATGACTCCCTGCGGGTGAGCCGTGTAGATCTGCTGGCCCTGGATGTACTGGAGGCCTGGCTGGGCATAGCTCTGGAACAGGGAATCACACTCAGCTGCCTTTCCCAGAAAAAATCTTTACTGCCGGAGCGCAGCTTCCACCAGAGCAGGGTCCTCCAAGTCCCGTCCAGCCTGGCCTTGGACACCTCCAGGGATCCAGGGGCAGCCACAGCAAATCTGGGAATTCCAGCCCAGCCCCTCCCCACCCTCCCAGCCAGGAATTCCTTCCTAATATTATCCTTAGATTTTTGTAATATAGTTCATTCTGGTAGCTCCAGACTCTACTTCCAAAAGCCACCGGAAGTTGAGCTCCCCCATCCATGCTTTACTCGTCTGCTCAGCTTTTATCCACAAATCTCCCTTCAACAGCCAAAAAAACCAACATCGATTTTATGAACAGGTTCTGAAATATTCCTGCAAGTTGCAAATTCCTGATTGGCCCCAAGAACTACGGAATCATTATCCCTGGATTCGTTCAGTATCCCCCATCCCTGGATGTTTTCAATACCCCCCCATCCCTTCGAATGTCCAAGGCCAGGCTGGACAGGGCTTGGAGCACCCTGGGCTGGTGGAAGGTGTTCCTGCCCGTGGCAGGGGGTGGAATTGGACGTCCTTTAAGGTTCCTTCCAACCCCACGCATCCCGGCATTCCGTGATTCTCTAATTTCTGCCGTTTCTACACAGAAAACACCCTGGAATGTGCTCTTCTCCCTTCTCTTGGCCCTGAGAAGAGCTAAGAAGACGCTCCAGGAAGAGAAGCAGCACCGAGTGAGTAACTCGATGCCCAGCTGGCTGCCCCGGCTCCGTGGGCGTTCCCAGCTGGAATTACCTGGACGATGGGCGGGGTGGTCTGCGAGTAGGGCGAGGTCACTCCGTAGACGGTCTGGCAGGTCTGGCCCTGGTAGTAGATGGCCGGCTGGGACTGGGCCGGGGAGTAGGGCTGCTGGACAGCCACGGGCTGCTGGCTGGAGTCCCACACGCCGTAGCTCTGGCCCTGCACCGCGCCGGCCGCGGCCACCGGCAGCACGGCCACGTTGGCCTCCTGGTGCACCACGCTGTCGCTCTGGGCCACGTACTGCGGCGCGGTCACCTCCATGGTGGTGGCCACGTGCTGCACCACGGGCACCGGCTGCGGGGCGCTCAGGGCCGGCTCCACCGCGTGCCCCACCAGAGTCTGGGAATGCTCGTAGCCCGCCGGGGAGCACATGGAGTCCATGGAGGGCGTGGGCAGCAGCACCTTGCCGGCGTTGGGGTTGCTGGGATCCACGTAGGCCTGCATGGGGTACCCCGGCGGGTACCCCAGGAAGCTGTGGTGGGGCGTGCCGTAGCCCATGGAGTCGTAGGGAAGAGGGGACGCCATGCCCAGGTTCTGGAGCTGCTGCTGCTGTTTCTGGGCTTCCCGCTGGGCCACCTCCTGCTCGAAGAGCTTCCGGCGCTCCTCCGTCGACAGCTTGTTGCGGTCCTTGGGCCGGACTTTCTTCTTGGAAGAGGCCGGGGTGTCGTACCTGGGAGGGAGGGAACGGGGAAAAAAGGGGCTGTGAGGCCTCGGGAAAGCTGCAGGCCCAGGGCTCCAGCAGCAAAAGGGAGAGCGGAAAACCTGGAATGCCCAACAGCAGCAGCAATTCCTAAAAACATTCCCTTTTTTCCAGCTGTTTGACCAAGGCAAGAGAAACACCCGCTGGTCCTGCTGATCCACAGGGAGCCAGGGCAGGGGATGAGCAATCCCAGTGGATCAGCCAACATCTGCCTTGTGCTGCTGGACGTGCAAGGATGCCACAGAAGTTGTCTGGAGGAGCTGCTCCGGGATACCTGGAGAGGGAGGGAACATCCCCAAGGCCAAGAGGACCCAAGGGAAGGTCACGAAAAATCTGCAGGAAATCCCAAAACCATGCAAACACTCTGCCATGTTTTCCCAAAGCAGGACAAACAAGGGATTTGGAAGAGGCTCCCAAACAGGAGCAACTCACACCACAGCACCTTCCCCCCCAGATTCCAGCAGTGGGGTGAGAATTCCATCTTTCCAGGCCGGAACCCCCACATGGGAGCTGCAGACATGGCAAAGAACAAGGGAATCACAAGCAGCACATTCCTGTTTGGAATTCTGCTCGTTCCCAGACCGCAACCTCAGCTTCAAAAAATAATGGTGTGGATGAGTTTTTTTAATTCCTTAAGAGTTTTCATCCCGAAACGCGGAGCAGCTGGAGGGATTTTTCCAGGGAATTAAAGAAGGAGGGGGGAAAAAAAAGCCTAAGGACTTTGATCAAAGCCCGACCAAGGAAAATTTCAGATCAAAGGTGGATATTTCCAGACGTTATGAGTGTGGTAAAACAGGGATTACAAGGAAAAATGCTTTGCAGCCTTAATATAATGGATTCTACAAAGCATCCAGGATATTCTCCATATATTCTGTGTTCCTGGGATCCATTTACATATCAAAAGCACATTGCTACCAACAGATCCGCTGGAGCTGTTTCCTGGCGTTCCCAGAGGAGCTGCAGGATCCGTTAATGGGAACCTCATTGCCGGCAGGAGTTTGATTTCCCTAATTAAAGTCTTTCCTGGCACTGCCTGGAGAGTTTGGAGGAGAAGCAGCTGCCGTGGAGGGAGCGGGAAGAAGGAAGCCGAGGGTTTAGCATTCCCTTCTCCATCTATTTGGTTATTTTCCTTATTGAATCCTTGGGATAACAAAGGGGGATGCTCAGAGTGGGGAGAACATCCCCAGAGAAGGATATTGGCGCTCCATGGACACGGCACAGGAGGAAGAGCCAGAGCAGCAACTCCTCACCCAAAAAAACCTCTTGTTCTGTTTAAAACGACCCCAAAAATCCAGGATTTACTTCCTGGGGAGGTTTCCATCCTCGTTACAGAGGGATAGATTTACATCTGTACTTTCTATCCAGATGTTTCCAACTTTCCCAGCTCAGCTCAGCGCGAGGTTTCCTCGTCTGGCTGACTCGGCACCAATTGTTCCCCAATTATGGAGTGGCTTTGAGAGGGACAACAGAGAAGTGACTTCTTTAAAGGAAATTCCATGGGATTTTTCCTCCCTTTTACATGATCCCCAGGCTCTCTGAACTGCAAGACATGGAATATTTTCCTTCTCTTCATCAGGAGTTGCATTCTCAGCCGTGGCAGTGATGCCACCATTCCCAAGGAAAGGCAGGAGCAGCCTGCTGGGATCACACCCACCTGGACTGCTGGCCTTGCAGGTATTTTTAGGGAATAATCACTGGGCCAAGGAAGTTTTGGAGTTAGAAATCCTGTTTTGGGCACTGCTCCCTCCTGTACAGGCAGGGATTGCTCCAAGTTCAGAATAATTCCCAGCACACTGGGAAGAGGTGGAGGAGGAGAGAGGAACGGGTTTGGAAGGACCCAGGGAGCTCTTTGCACTAGGGGGGCTGCATCCTGGAATTCCTGAACTCCCCATCCCTGGAAGTGTCCCAGGCCAGGCTGGACAGGGCTCGGAACAACCTGGCACAGGGGAAGGTGTCCCCATGGCACGGGGTGGGGCTGGATGGGCTTTAAGGTCCTTCCAACCCAAACCATTCCACGATCCCTAATTTCCGTGCAGGAGCTGGCACAGCTTCCCTCATTCCCCACCTCATTCCCAAAACACGCCTGAAGATGGAGGTGCAGGTTGGTCCTTCCAACCCAAACCATTCCACGATCCCTAATTTCCGTGCAGGAGCTGGCACAGCTTCCCTCATTCCCCACCTCATTCCCAAAACACGCCTGAGGATGGAGGTGCAGGTTATCCCAGAGAAGAAGCCACCAACCCCAAGGAACCGCCCAGCTCCCAGGGAGGACTCTCACCACCAGGATCCCTCCAGGAGAAACTCCCTTCCCCAGCCCTGGGCGATTCCAAAGATCCCCAGGACCGTTTTTCCTGGAGATTTTACCCAGGAATGTGGCAGCTCCCTGGCAGCACTTGCCTGTCCTCCGGCCTCTTTGTGCCCCGCTCGTAGGCCGAGGACGGGGGGGACAGGGAATCTCTCCGTCTCTTCCTCTCCTTGCTCTGGCTCTGCCGCTCGGGATCCCGCTCCCGGCTCAGCACGGGGTTCTTGGGAGTGGGGGTCTGATCCCGGAGCCCGGCTGGCTCTCTCCCACGGTCAGCTGTTGGGAGAACAGGGAAAAAGGAGGGAGTTTTTATCATTCAGGGTATTAAGAGTTCTCCTCTCTTAGAAACAGCCTCCAGTTGTACCAGGGGAGGTTCAGGTTGGATATTGGGAATATTTCTCATGGAAAAGGCCGGCCAGGGACAGGGCAAGGGTGGAATCCCCATCCCAGGAAGGATTTAAAAGCCGTGTGGATGTGACACTTGGGGAGGTGGGGCAGTGGTGGCCTCAGCAGTGCTGGGGGATGGCTGGATTCCATCTTGGAGGGCTTTTCCAAGCTCACCAATTCCGTGGTTTCAAGTTTGAAGTGGGCTCCATCTCCCCCCACCCACGGCTCAGATTATCCTCCCTATTCCCAGGAGCTGTTTCCCAGGAGCAGGAACGCCGAGCTGTGTGGAGCCAGAACATCCCTGCACATTCCCAGCCAGGAAAACGAAGCAGTTTCATGGGAGCAGAGGAAAACATGGGAAAAGGTGAGGACTTACCACTGTTCTCCTTTTCTGCTTGGCTCTTCTTCGGGATGCGATACACCTCCTGTGGGAAAGGCACGAGCAGGGTCAGAATTCCAGCCGCCCCCAAAACCACCCCAAACAGCCAAGAATCACATAAATCAGAAATTGACAAAAAAACACCTCAAAAAAGAACCTCTCAGAGGAAAGGTTTTGTGGTGCTTTCCATATATTTCCTCTGCTCAGTGTCTGATTTTTGACGGATTTAGGTGGAATTTTGGGCCAAGAGCTCCGGGCAGAGCTGTAGGGTCCTACACCGCCCATGGTGATGGAAATGTCCCAGCAGCAGCAGCAGCTCCTGCTGTCCCTGTCCTGGTCTCCAAGGCAGCTCTGGACAACCCAGCAAGGAGCAGGGAGTTGGGCTTGGTGATTCCAACAGGTCCCTTCCAGCTGGAGACATCCCATGGCTCTGGGGGCCACCACCTGCTCCCCCTGCTCAGGGACCACCCTGGGCTTCTCCCACAGCCCCCCTGGGGACAGGGTCACATTCCCAGGGTGTTCCCAAGGTCTGATGCTGGATGTTGGAGCATCCCAAGGGAAATGAGCAGGAGGAGCAGGCCCAGCTCCGAGTGACCCCTGCGGCCAAAGACCTGCTGAAGCTGCTGAGATCCGACACCAGCACAGCGCTGCTTCCACGGCAGCAAACCCCAAACCTCTGCTCCTCCAGCTGCTCCCTCAGCACAGGAGAGACCTGGAGCTGCTGGGGAGATCCCGAGGAGGCCCCGGAGCTGCTCCAGGGCTGGAGCCAGGCTGGGAGAGCTGGGAATGTTCACCTGGAGAGGAGAAGCTCCAGGGAGAGCTCAGAGCCCCTTGCAGGGCCTGAAGGGTCTCCAGGAGAGCTGGAGAGGGACTGGGGACAAGGGCTGGAGGGACAGGACACAGGGAATGGCTTCCCACTGCCAGAGGGCAGGGATGGATGGGATGTTGGGAAGGAATTCCTGGCTGCCCCTGGATCCCTGGCAGTGCCCAAGGCCAGGCTGGACATTGGGGCTTGGAGCAGTCTGGGACAGTGGGAGGTGTCCCTGCCCACGGCAGGGGTGGCACTGGATGATCACAACAGTCCTGACAACTCCAGGTGGAGATGGGACCGTGGGAAGAAAGGGAAGAAGAGCTGGGAATGAGGATCAGAACTCCCCTGAAGTCCAGGTTAACACAATCCCTGTTAAACCCCACGGGATTGTGCAGGAACAACTCTTCCCACGTCACTGGAACCAACTGTGCAGCCCTCCAGGTGAGAAATGAGGTTTATCAGCACCTTTCCCTGCTCCATTTGATTTATGATTGGAATATTCTGGCACTCCCACTGTGGAAATCCCGTTTTATCTCAGCGATGCTCACAATCCTACAGAGGTTTTACAGCATTCCCGACTGTCCAAGTGCTGGAATATTGGAATAAAAAGCTCATTTTTGTTTCATTCCAGCTTCTATCAAGCCCTTGCTCTCTTCCCTTCCTGAAGGAATACAGTATTCCCAAGAATTCCCAGTTATTTCCAGCTGAATGTGACAAACCACGCCTGATATAGCATCCCTGATGGAGCAGCAGCTGCATCCCAAAAAAATCCCCTTAAATCATAAAGGAAATGCTCAGTTNAACTCCAGGTGGAGATGGGAAGGGAAAGGGAAGAAGAGCTGGGAATGAGGATTAGAACTCCCCTAAAATCCAGGTTTAGCACAACATCCCTGTTAAACCCCACGGGATTGTGCAGGAACAACTCTTCCCACGTCACTGGAACCAACTGTGCAGCCCTCCAGGTGAGAAATGAGGTTTATCAGCACCTTTCCCTGCTCCATTTGATTTATGATTGGAATATTCTGGCACTCCCACTGTGGAAATCCCGTTTTATCTCAGCGATGCTCACGATCCTACAGAGGTTTTACAGCATTCCCGACTGTCCAAGTGCTGGAATATTGGAATAAAAAGCTCATTTTTGTTTCATTCCAGCTTCTATCAAGCCCTTGCTCTCTTCCCTTCCTGAAGGAATACAGTATTCCCAAGAATTCCCAGTTATTTCCAGCTGAATGTGACAAACCACGCCTGATATAGCATCCCTGATGGAGCAGCAGCTGCATCCCAAAAAAATCCCCTTAAATCATAAAGGAAATGCTCAGTTTAATACAAATAAATTATTCTGGGGAGCTGTGCAGATATTCCAGCTTTTCCAGCTTTCCCAGGGCATCTTTCCTAAAATATCCTTTCATCAGTGCCTTGGATGAGGCAGAGTGGGAAAAAAGATGGATTCAGCTGTTCCTGGGGGGTGAAGGCTGCTCCAGTTGGGAATTTAAAGCTCCCATGTGCCCAGAAATGTGGAGTTTACCTTGACTTGACTCTCAGATTTTACAGAATATCCTTTTTTTTTAAATTCCTTGAGTTTTTAAAGCTGTTTGGGAATTAATTAACAGGGCTCAAGGGGCTCATTAGCAACGTGTCCACCCCCAGCCTCAGATGGGCTAAAAATGAGAATTTCCTTCAGTGAAAAAAGGGAAAGCAGAAGAAGCCCTGTTGTGGTTTGTCCACGAGGCAAAACCACTTCAAAAGTGCTGCTTCTGGCTAAAAAAAATGGGATTTGGGCCAAGATTTTTAGGTTTTTAAAGATATTTTTGCTTTCTATGGAGCCTGAACACAGCATATGCAGTTTGAAGCATCTACAAAAAAGAGAGGCATTAAAATTCCCTAAAAATGCTCTTTTTTAGTTGTTTTATTTATTTATTTATATGCTGGCTATGGGTTAAAAGATTCCAAATTCAGTCTTTTTTAGATGAAATGTAACAAAACAAAGCAGCAGCTCCATGTTTGGGGTGGGGAGGGATGCAGAGTGAGCCCATAATTATCTAGGATTTCTGTATTTATAAATGATGTAATCCACCTAATGTCTGATCATGGAATCATGGAATGGTTTGGGCTGGAAGGGACCTTGAAGCTCATCCAATTCCAATCCCTACCACGGACAGGGAACCTCCCACCAGCCCAGGGTGCTCCAAGCCCCATCCAGCCATAATCCATGGGTTTAACTTCATTTTCCTACAGAATTCCATAGCTACGGATGGCAGGGATGACTTTGCCTCTCGCTGCCTCGTGTGGGATGGAGGTGACCAAGGGTGGTTCTGAAAGCCCAAAATCACTTTCCAGCTATGGGTTTTCCCTATTTTCTCCTTTGTTTACCACATTAAACTCATAAAAAAGTTCGTTTTCAGAGCAGCACATCCAAAAACTCTGCCCCAGGGCTGCTCCCAGAGGGAATGAGGAGCCACCAAGGAATGGGATCATGGATGAACGGCCCAGAGCTGAAGGACAACACAAGTGTTGGAAGAGCTGAAGCTGAACTACACCAACTCCCCAGCTCCTAAAAGAGATCTGTCCCATTAAAGAGCAGCATGGGCATGGGAAATTCCCGGGAAAAGGCTCAGTGGGAAGAGAAGGAGGATGAGCAGCACCTGGAGAAAGGGGAATTGGCAATCCTGGCACTGCCACCCCTGCCACGCCTCGCTCCAGACTCACACTGCAGGAGCCCATTCCAGCATCCATCCCAACAAACTGGCCAGCCCCCAAAAAGTCCAGGAAGCCCAAAATCCAAGATAATTACGAGCAGGGAGTGAGCTCCGTCCTGTCGGAGAGCAACTCCAGCTCTACTCAATGGAGCCTCCAGCATCCACGTGGGAAGATGGAGGCAGCAAAGGCTTTGAACCAGGAACAAACGGAGGGATCTGTCCAAATTGCTCCATGAAAAGCAGATGGTGGTCAGAGCAGGCTGGGGAAACTCCCGAGAAAAGGCGATTTTATTTTTGGAAACGGAAGCTGCTGGCTCGGAGCTGCAGAATTCCTCAATCAACGCGACCGCCGCTAACGGGCTCCAAATGGCTCCCGAGCTCCCAGCACAGCTTTGAAGGGATTGCACGGAAAATTAAACGCAGAAGGAAAAGTGACACGAGTCTGTTCGACACAAAAGAGGGGGGGAAAAGTGGGATTGAGGCTGTCCAGCCTCGGGCACAACCCAGCCTTGGCTCGGGAAAGGGAAGAGAGCTGCAGGATGGAGTCACGACTCAAAGGATTCCGCAGTGGGAAAGGGAGATTGTGCCTTGGTGGAACCTTCTCCATAATCTGTCCCTCAGCTGCCAGTCATTTCTGAATTAATGCCTGGACTTGATGATCCTGGAGGTCTTTTCCACCCTCAAAGATTCTGTGAGTTTATCCTATGATTCTATGGACTTCTGCAGACTTGCTGAGGGAACACAACGCAACCAAATCCATCCCCTACCAGGCTGGATCCTCTTCCCTCCCATTCTCCCTCCTCTCCTCTCCTCTCTTCCCTCCTGTTCTCCCTCCTCTCCTCTCCTCTCTTCCCTCCCATTCTCCCTCCTCTCCTCTCCTCTCTTCCCTCTGCAGCTCCAGCGTGATCCCAAGGGATGGAGCAGGGCAAGAGGAACGACCAACACCACGAAATCCCTGCCTGAAGACCAGAAAATCCCCCAGCAAACCACGGCCTGGCCGCTCCCCAGTCCTATTGTTTTCCCAAACCATTCCCTGCTCGAAGTTGTAACAAATCATAAAGTTCCTGATTAAAGCAGGGGATGTGCGTGCTGGAGCCAGAGCCAGGCACTCCAGGAAGGCTTCACTGGGAGAGGGACAGGCAAGAGCAGCTTCATGGGGCTTTACCAGGACAAACCAGAGGGGACTTGGAAAGATCATCCCAGGGGAAGACAGAAGCTCACTTGGCCTTGGGTCACCCAAGATGCCCCATTCAGGGTGAAACGGCCTCCAGGGGAGATTTAGGTTGGATATTGGGAAAATTCCTTCCTGGAAAGGGCTGTCCAGCCCTGGCACAGCTGCCCGGGGCAGGGCTGGAGCCCCCATCCCTGCAGGGATTTCAAAGCTGTGTGGATGTGGCACTTGGGGACATGGGGGAGTGGTGGCCTCAGCAGTGCTGGGGTATGCTTGGACTCCACGGTCTCTGAGGGCTTTTCCAGCCTCACCAATTCCCTGATTCCATGATTACTAAGCTCCCAGATGGGTGCAAAGAAAAAAAAAGTCCATCTTGACCCAAGTTGGGGTGAGGACTCAGCCTTGAGCTCCAAGTCACCGCAAACGCTCGCAAGGCCAGAAGCGTCCAACCAAAACCTTTCAAACCCAAGACTGGCTCTTCCAAAAGACTTTTCCTAAAACCAAGACCTTCTCCAGCTCACAAGGAAAGGGCCTGTGGATCCTCAGAGCCACAACTCCCAGCTGCCCTTTCCCAGAAGGTGAGGGCCTGCTCTGGGGTGGAGGAAGATTCCCAAAGCTCGGTCCCACGTGAGGCAGAGCAGCACCAAAACGTCCTCTCTGTCCCTCAGCTCCGCTCCTCCACCTCAGCCCTCAAGAGGACGTTGGGAAGAGCTTCCCAAGCCAGGCCCTACGGTGTGTTCCCGTGATTCCAAGAGCTCTGCTGGCCATCACGCCACACGTCACCACCACACATCACCTCTCCGCACGGATCAGCCCGCGCAGCCTTACCTGGGAGCAATCCACCTGCAAGAACCTCGTGGAACCAGCACCTGTGCCCCTGCCGGGTGTCCAGCAGCCAGCCTTGGGCGCTGGGAGGGAGCTTTCAGCCCGGGAGAAGCCATGCAGCACCTCCTCAGAGAGTGGGAACGGCGCCCACGAGCCCGGGCTGAAAGCTCATCCCGCTGGGAATGTGAGTGTGTGTGTTGTGCCGGGGGCGCGGCCGTGGCCAGCACTCCTCGTGGATTCGGAATGTTGGGAGCCCTGGGAGGACTTACAAGTCCTGTGTGTAGAGGTAGAGAAAAAAATTAAGCTCACTTAATCCTTTCAGGCCAGGAGCTGGGATTTCCCCGGAGCGACGTCCATTGCCGGCAATGGACGCACCAAAATAACGTCGGCATCCCCGAGTTAACCACCTCTGTCCTCCTTTCACCTATCACACTGCTCATGCATCAGCCAGCTTCCCAACCATCTTCCCGGCTCTTGGCGCTATGTCCTCTCCCTTCTTCCGCACGGAGTTGGAGAAAAGGAGCCCCTTGGTCAGCTCTGGCTGCCCGGAGAAGCTGGATGGAAACGGTGGAAATTACAAGGGGGTCATCAGCAAGGCTGGAGAGGACAGCGCTTAAGTCACGACGTTTCCGACCCTCCCGCCCCTCCCAGCCAAGGCCAGGTGCTCCACCACTCCAAAAACCCGGCTTTTCCAAAGCTTGGATGTGCTGGGAAAGGCACCTGGGGGGGAATTATCCAGCCCCCTTCCAGCTTGGATCTGTCTTTTAGACATCCCGGGTGAGTTTTAGCGGCACCTCGTGAGGTGAGAGTTGGACAGAGGCAGTTAACTCCCAGAGCCATGAAAAAGTCCAGGACAGGATCAATTCCCAGCTCCCAGTTTCCCTACAATTGTTTTATAGGAGAGAAACGAGTTGTCACAGCCCCGTGTCATGACCCTGCTTTTTTGGGGTGGATTTGCTGGGATTACTCCAAGCTCATGAGATCCAACCCCATCCCTACGACCAGACCACGACCAGAGGTTCATTAATAAATACACGGAGAAGATGTGAATCCACATCTAAAATATGAGAATGTGTCGGGACTCCATGGTCTGACCACAACTTCAACAAAATTCTGTAGATTCCCAAGCTGAGCTTCTCCAAGCTCCAAAGAAAACACAAATCCTGGGGATAAAACGACACCGTCAGATCAAATTTGGTCTCGAACCAAAGTTTTGGGGGAGTTTTGTGAAATTTCACACATTTTATTAATATTTTATCATTTTTTCTGTGCTGTTTCGTGCACATGAGCGTGGAAGGGAACACGGCTGTTCCAAAGGGAAAACTCAGTCTGGATACCCAAAACGAGTCTGCAAAGCAGAGCAGGACCAAGGCCTGACTTAACTTTCAGTTTCAAACTGGTTGGACTTGATCTCGGGGATCTTTTCCAACCTTAACAATTCTCTCAGCAACGATGGAAAAAGACTTTTTCCAATTTAACCACAAATTCAACCTGACGGTGTCACTTCGAGGGGAAAACCACACCAAGAGTCTGCAAATTCAAATCTGGTAAATGATCAGATCCACTTGGAAAAGAGGGAAGGAAAACACCAAACCACAACCCAACCTCTCTACAGAAATGTGTTTTAGTCACCTCGCTTCTTCCCCCTCTGAGATTTGTGGCACGAATGACTGTGCCCAAAATCTGTGAATGTTCAGGAGTATCTGATCCTCCCGAAAAATTCAGATTGAGGTAAAATGTCCCTGAATTCTCCTGGGAATCTCTGCATTTCCAAATCCTGATGTTCATAGCTCCAGATTGGCACAAGTAAAGCTTAAGGTGAGGTCTCCTCCACCTGTGCTGGCGCCGCAGCACAATTAGCACCCATTATTTTAATTAGCCTCTTTCCATCATTACTCATTATCAAAGGCAATGGGTAAATAAACTCCTTCCATCTGTGATGCATCAGAAAACATAAATTTGCTTAAAACTACTTCCAGTAATTAAAGCTGGGCTGGCGGTTGATTAAGAGAAGGGCAGAGGAGCCTCCAAGTCCCACCAAGCCCACACGAAGCTGGAATTATGGGAGAGCCTTCAGCTCCTGCTGGATCCCCAGGAATCACTGGGTTTGGGCTTATTAAAGAGGCTCCCACCCCTCCTGCCTTTGGATATAAGGAATATAAAACAGTACAAGGAATGCAATCCTACAGGAGCGGATCAGTGAACAGTTTCTGAAGATCTGAAGAAACCCAAGGAATGACTGAAGAGTTGAGTGGAGAGTGAGATCCACAGAACCATGGAATGGTTTGAGTGGGAAGGGACCTTAAAGAACAGCCAGTGCCACCCCCTGCCATGGGCAGGGACAGCTCCCACTGTCCCAGGGTGCTCCCAGTGTCCAACCCAGCCTCGGGCACTTCCAGGGATCCAGGGGCAGCCACAGCTGCTCTGGGAATTCCTTTCCAATCCTTCCCCACTCTCACAGCAAGAATTAATTCCTTCTTAACCACTGACCTAAATCTTCCCTCTTTTAGTTTAAGACCGTTACTGGAACGTCATCCCACATCCCATCAAAAAGAAGCTGTTGGCTGCAGATCGAGCAGCCGAGTTGGGACAACCTATGGGACAGGGACACGATTCCAGAGGACAGAAGGAGCCACCGAGCCCTTCTCTTGAAGAGGTTTTCTGCTCCAGGAGACCTTGATGGGAGTGAAAACACTGAGGTCCCAAATAACACCCAAATCTGGGCATTTCCAACTGCAAACACCCAGGGGCTGATCCTTTGAGAGAGCCTGGCATGGCCAACAGACCCTTCTCTGGAGGCACCACACAGTGCAGATGAAAAGCAGACGTTGAAAGGACAGGGAAAGCTGGGGATATTGGGATAACTGAACTCAGAGAATCCCAGAATGGAGAACCTTAAGGATCATCTCATCCCACTACCCCAGGGTGCTCCAAGCCCTGTCCAACCTGGCCTTGGACACTGCCAGGGACGGGGCATTTAGGAATAGCCTTGAACACTTCCAAGGATGGAATTCAGGAGCAGACAGCCCACCAGTCTGTTTCGACGTTGATGGATGTGGGCCACTTCCACCCAAAATGCTCACGGGAATCTCAATCCCTCAGAGCTGCCCTTTCCCTGGACAGTCTAAGAAACAACGGGACGACCGAGGTGTCCTTGTGTGCCCAGACCCAACCAGCTGCTGGTTTCATCAACACCTGGACGTCACCCAGGTCACACCCAGGGCACTTTGCACCAGAGGATTTATATAGAAAGCACTTTTTGTGTAGAAAAGACCATTCGGTTACCAAATACTGACCAAAAGTCATCAAACCAGCCCCATTTGCACCACACCGCCACCAAATCCACGTTTTCCTTAGCTCCAGGTGCTGGAGCTGCATGGAGCTGCCTCTTACCTTGAGCTCCTTCCAGCTGTCGAGCAGCCTGGTGGCCAAGTCGCTCACATCCACGATTTTGTCCGTCTGCTCCTGGCTCCTCTCGCTCTCCACGTCAGAAACTCCTTCCTCTTCATCCTGCGACGGCGTTTCCATGGCCATGGGCTCTTCCAGCTTCGCCCCATTGCTCTCCTTGACCTCTGCCTCGGGCTCGGCCTCCAGCTCCGCAGGCTGGGGTTTGCTGCTCTCCACCGGCGCCTCCACAGCAGTTTTGATGTCCTGCTGCTGCTGCTGCTGCTCCTCCGTGCCCTCCATCGGGGCTGCCTCCAGCTGGTCCAGGTCCTCCTTGCCCTCCTTCCCTTCCAGCTCGCTGGTGGTGTCCGAGATGGCGCTGTCCATGCTGTTCTCGCTGATGATCTTCAGCCTGCGGAACACCAGCTTCTTGGGGGTGTCCGTGTCAGCTTCCCCGCCCTGCTTGGCCGAGAGCTCGGGGGTGTTGAGCGGGGTGTGGGCCCGGGACGTGTTCTCGCTGGAATAGCCGTCGCCCTCGCTGAGCTGCGGCACCGCCGTCTTGGTCTGAGCCCAGCGCTGGATGATGGGCAGCACCTTGCTCTCCTCCAGCATGTTCTTGGTGGGGATGGGCAGCAGCTCCAGGGTCTTCATGATCTACGGGCAAGGACAAGCAGGGCACTGTCAGAGCCAGCAGGGTTTAAAGCTGCGTCCGACCTGGAATAATTCGCTTTTCTCGGGAAGAATTAACTCCGGAGTATCAAGGTGATCAGAAAATCCTGGTTTGGGTTTGGGATGGTTTGGGAAGGGACCCTAAAGCTCATTCAGTTCTACTCCTTGCCGTGGGCAGGGACACCTTCCACTACCCCAGGGTGCTCCAAGCCAACCTGGCCTTGGACACTTCCAGGGGTGGGAAGTCCACAACCTCTCTGGACAACCTGTGCCAGCACCTCACCACCCTCACAGCCAAGAATCCCTTCCTAATATCCCATCTAAAATCTAAATACCTGATCTGATCTATCTAATGATGGTCACAGTTATGGGTGAGGGATTTTGGGAAGAATTTCTTCACGGAAACGGTTGCTAAACATTGGAAGGGGCTGCTCAGGGAGGTTTGGAGTCCCCATCCCTGAAGGTGTCCAAGGAACACCTGGAGGTGGCACTCAGTGCTCTGGGCTGGGGACAAGGTGGGGATCAGGCACAGCTTGGACTCCAAGACCTTGAACATCCAGATGTCTTTGGGCACCCAATCCCAAACTGCTTATGGAAAACCAGAACATTATTCCATTTCCACTTCAGACTGTCAGGATCTCAAATTCCCTGTGCTTCAGCACAGAACAAACAGCAACAGCAACAACCTCTAAGTCTGGCTCATGGAATCTGCCTCAGGAATCTAAGGAAAACCGCAGGAGCAAATTCCTTCCATTTATTAAGGATTTGCCTGAGGGCAGAAGTTTCAGGCCTGTAGTTCTGAGGCACCTGAGTTTGTTTTCCATGAGCACTTGGCACAGATTTGTACTTAAAAAAACAGAAGGAAAAGAAAATCCTCATGATCCCCAGCGTTCGGCAAAGCTGCCAAAAGCCTTTTCCCCAAAAAGGGCTGTCCAGCCCTGGCACAGGCTGGAGTCCCCATTCCCGGAGGGATTCAACAGCCCTGGGGATGTGGCACCTGGGGACAAGGGTTAGTGGTGGCCTCAGCAGTGCTGGGGAATGGCTGGACTCGATCCTAAAGGGCTTTTCCCACCTTGAGGATTCCGTGAGAGCTCCCAGTCGCAGGGAATCACTGACCTCCAGCTGCAGCTTCAGGTTGTTGGCGGTGCTTCCTCTGCCATCGCCCAGCTCCGTCATCCAGATCCAGAGCAGGGACAAGCCGTGACACTCCAGGAAGGACTTCAGGCAGGTCTGCGAGTGCGTGTTCTGCAGAGCCAAACGCGGGAACAGTCAGAGGCTTCCAGGCAAAAACACGGAAAACTGCTCCACTGGGATTGCGGTCAAACCCACGGCAGAGCCAGAACCCGGCACTGCTGGGACTGGAGCAGGGATCCAGCAGCAGGACCATTCCAACCACCACAGCTCCTACTGGGGAATCAAGGGCAGGACCCTCCTCCCACATTCCCCCTCTTCCTCCGAGGCTGTCACCTGAAGAGGATGCGGATCCCTGCCCTTCCCGGGGTGCTGCTCACCTGGATGAGCTTGAGGCAGGTGAGTTTCTGCTCCAGGGTTTCGATCCGCACCATGAGCCGGGACAAGCTCAGCACCTGGTTTTTATCCGAGAGCCCCTCCCCGTTCTCCAGCAGCGCCTCCAGCTCCCCATCCACCTGCACAGCCAAGGGAAAACCACCTCAGGTTCCAGCCAGGGAATTCCCTGACTCCAGCCTCCATTTTCCCTAAGGAATGTCACTTTCTAGCTCTATACAGGCAGAAATTCCAGGTGGTTGCATCAAAATGCTCCCAGACCTGAGTTTATCTTTTCATGTAGGGAAAGAAACAAAGAAATTATCTTTAACTGCAGATCAAATTAATTCTTTATATTCTGAATTGTATAAATTCTCTACAAATCTCTAATAGATTTATGGATCATAAACTGTACGAGATTTACAATCCTTACAACCAGAGATTCCCTCTCCACACGGCCACTGGAATATCACCCATCATTTAGTGACTAATTAGTGTTTTAAAACAGCCTGTAAATGATTTAGGAATTACTTCTCGGCTTTCTCATTCTCTGATATAGCAAATAAAAATGAAGCTGGCATTTTTGAACTTCCCAAAAGAATTAGGAATAAATCTCCTCCACAGGAATAGAGGTTTGTCTCTTCAAGGATGGAATAATTACAATTTGCAGGAATTAAAGAAGGGCCTGTGCAGGCTCTTGCAGAAGATTTCACCCCGAAAAATTCCTTTTGCTCTGGATTCTCTGCAGTTTTTCCACATGGAGTGAACCCATCTCTGCAATTCCACGTGTTGTCTCTAAAATTCCGCCTCCCAACCTGTAGATGGCCAAACTCTGCCCTTGGAGCTGCCAAATTCCAGGTGATGCCCAAAATGGTGAAGCCAATAATGTTCCTCTTTTGTCGATGTTTAAAAATCATGGAAAACAACCCAAATTTTTAAATCCATGTGGAATTTATGGCGGGGTTTAGTTATGGATGAGCCCATACTGGACCTGGGATATTGGGTCTCTCTCTGGTGGGACTTTAAATAACCAGGAGAAAAGAAATATGGATTTAACTGAAGATCCAACAAAACACAAATCTTGAGGGGCTTTGTGAAATAAAATCACTGAAGTTGGAAAAGACCTCCAACATTGCCAATCCGACCTTTAACGACACATCCATGGGAAAGACTGAACCCTGGGGTCATCAGGAGTCACATTCTCCCAAGGGAACAGTGATGGGATGAGAGGAAACGGCCTCAAGCTGTGCCAGGGGAGGGTCAGGTCGGACACCGGGGAAACTCCTTCGTGGAAAGGGTTGGTGATGGAATCCCCGTTCCCGGAGGGATTTAAAGCCACGTGGGTGTGGCACTTGGGGACGTGGGTGCTCTTGGCAGGGCTGGACTCATCTCAGAGGGATTTCCCAGCCTCGGGGATTCCGGGAGAGCCAAACTCACCGAGTCCTTTTTCCGGGAGCGCTCCTTCTTCATCTTCCCTCCGGCCGCGCGGATGCTGACCCTGTTCTCCCCCCCCAGGTACCCCCGGCAGTTGGAGGAGCCACAGAAACATTTCTGGGCCTCTTTGCTGTGGGGGGACACAAACGGAGCTTCACCAACAGCCCGACCCCACCCACAGCCACCTCTCCACCTCCGGCAGCCAGGGGCGGGAATGGCTCTGCACAGAAAAGCCACTGAAAATTGCAGTGAACTCTTTATTCCTAGCAGATCCTGAGTTCCAGGCCTCACTTCCAGGCTCTCCACAGGTCAAGAACCAGGAGCCAGAGAGAAAAAGGAGCAGCTGATGGAGTTGACAACAATATCCCACATTGCCATCAATATCCTAATTTTCCTAAGGAATTTATCCTCAGGATTATACATCCTTTAGGAAAAGCTCGCATTTCATAGCTCATGTATTGAATTTTAGAGCTCAAAACAAAGAATGAGCTCAGGATACATGGAAGCAGCAAAATCCACATGGAAAATTTGTTCTGGATGTTCAGCCATAGATAATAAATACAATATATATAATAAATATAATACATATATAATGTATACAATAAATGTAATTCCCAAGGAATATTTCTACCAAGCCTCTGTATTTCCCACTTGACACAGCACCCATTTTAAACTTCATTCCACGATTTCTTGGGAGAATGGGAGGGTTTTATCTTAAATATGTGGAATCCACTGGAGGAACGTGGCTCTGCAGGGGTAAGAACCAGGGAAGCTCAATTCCAGGAATTTCTAGGAAGGAGGAATAATCTTAAAATGCAACTAAAATCTCATTCCTGCTTACAGGAGGGGCCTGGAGAATGATCCAGAAGGAAAAGGAAGGGATGCTCCTTTAGTTATACTTCACCAAACAGTAACAGAGGAATCTTAGGCTCAGGTTTAGCAGAGGGATCCAAACTCCAGGCTGGAGCACTCCCTGCAGGCCTGGATCAGGCCAGGAAGAGGGGATGTGTTATCCAGGGCGTTTTACAGCTCCTCAGGTACTTGCAAAGCCATAAAACAGCAGTGGGACGGGAAAAACGGGAATTCCTGAGGAGCATTGCAAAGTCTGGAGCTTGGCTAATTAATAATCAGACAGGAAGAAGCAGGGAAGGGAATTATCTGGGAAAGGCATGGAGTGGGAACAGTGAGGCTGGGAAGAGGGAAGAGCATGGAATTCCTCTCCCAGGAAGGGGCACGTACCCGTATCTCTGGAATTGGTAATCGAACGTCAGCTCCGAGCCCGACGGCACCAGCTTGGTGGTGAAAAACCCAACCCGGAGCTGCCCATTCACAGTCCACTGTGGAAAAGAGATGCCAGCAGTTATTCCAAGCTCGACTCCAGCTTTGCTTTCCCTGAAGCACATTAACCCTTGGGAAAGCAGCACTGAGGGGTTTAAAACCGGGCAAACTGCCCGGTTTAAATCCAGTTGTCTTCGTGTCGCTGATGCAACAGCAACAAAAATTCCCAAAATAAAGAAGGAAAACGCTTCACTCGGAGCTCTCCAGAGGGAGGAGCCGCTGGATTTGATGCAGCATTTTACCTTTTGGGTTTCACAGTTTGGCTCACAGCTGTGGTTCATGAAGCGGGAGCAGTTTCCTTTCTGGGTGGCATCGATGATCTGAAAAGGAACAAAAAATCCAGGGAAAAAGGCTCATTCCTAGGAATGGGAAACAGCTACAAACTCAATCCACGCAGGAATCCTTTCCTGCTCTTCATTTGATATTCTTCATTTTTATTTTGGAGCCTGGGGTTTGTCAGGACATTAATTCCCTCCAAAAAGAGCACTTAGGAACAGGGCTCTTCATTTTCCAGAGGTCTCCAGCTGGATGCAGATCCTGGATTTTGTTTCTGATGCGGCCACGAGGGGTTGGGACAGGGAATTTTTCTCCCACACACCTCATACTCCAAGGGAAAAGTCATCCCAGAAATAAAAACTCCTTTTATAAATGGAAATGCTCCTTTGTGACACTTAAAATCACACAACAATCCCAAAAATCCTTATTTTAGGAGGAAAAAAAACCAGGAAAAACCAGTCTGGAGTATTTTTAGCTCCTTTTCTCTCAAGCTGCCCAGACCCAAAAAGTCCTGACAGGAGAGACAAGGAGAATAAGAGATGGAATTTCTATTTATCCCCCTTGTCAGGCAGAGGGAACAGCTCCACATCCCACGGAGCTGAAGCAGCCATAAATAATTAAGGATATCCCATATATAAATATTCCAGTGGCAATCCTGCACAGAGGGACCTTGCCAGCTGAAAATATCCCAATTTCATGGAGTTTAGCATGAAAGGAAATGTGGATTTTTGGTGTGTCTGGGCACCCAAGAGCAATTTTGGCTTGGAGCACCTTCCCAAACTTCTCTCCCATGGATATTTGCTCATGGGAGGATGAGCCACGCTCCATCTTTCCCTTTGGAAGGACACTGGGATACATTTAAGCTGCCACAATTTTGTTGGAACTGAGCAATGGGTGAAAAAATCCTGAGGCTTGAAGTTGCCTTTCCTCAGGAAAACATTCCCAATGGATTCAGGACACTGCTCCACAGATTCCCAAGGAGCTGGTGCCATACACAGCTAAATCCAGCCTTTCCCAAAGCCAATCCCAGCAATCCCAGCAATCCCAGGTGTAACCTCATCATTCTTCAGGGCCATGAAATAATAGTGGATGTTCTTGTTCCGGGCATATTCCTTCACCCGAGCCTTGAATTCCTTGTGATCCAGCACTTCCCCGCAGTATTCCAGGACAAAAGTGTTGCTGCAAGAGGGAAAAACATCGATTTTCTTAGCAAAAAACCACCAATAAACACAAAATAATCCCTGTTCAGGTGGATTCTCTGAACACGACTCCCAGCCTGGCCATCCTGGAGGTGTAGCAACAATCACACGTGTTTTAATCTCAGGGAATTCTGATTAATTCGGGATTTTATGCTGTCACGTGGCAAGGTGACAGAAGGATGAAGCTGCCCTTTGAGCAGGGTTTATTCTATATATTCTGTATGTTCTCTATGTTCACAGGATTTCAGGATGGCTTGGGTTGGAAGGGAAATTTGAGCTTCTCCCATTCCAATGCCATTCCATGGGCAGGGACACCTCCCACTGTCCCAGGCTGCTCCAAGCCCCATCCAACCTGGCCCTGGACACTGCCAGGGATCCAGGGGCAGCCCCAGCTGCTCTGGGCACCCTGTGCCAGGGCTGGACAACACTTTTCCATGAAGGAATTTTCCCAATATCCACCCTGACTC
Source organism: Melanocharis versteri (assembly GCA_013397845.1). Classification (NCBI taxonomy): domain Eukaryota; kingdom Metazoa; phylum Chordata; class Aves; order Passeriformes; family Melanocharitidae; genus Melanocharis; species Melanocharis versteri. The sequence continues at coordinate 31,470 of VZTG01008445.1, forward strand.
TCCCCTGGCCCAGCTTGAGGTCAGTTCCTCTTTCCTGTCCCTGTTCCCTGGGAGCAGAGCCCGACCCCCCTGGCTGCCCCCTCCTGTCAGGGAGTTGTGCAGAGCCAGAAGGTCCCTCCTGAGCCTCCTTTGCTCCANTCCCTCCTGAGCCTCCTTTTCTCCAGGATGAACATTCCCAGCTCCCTCAGCCTCTCCTGGTGCTCCAGACCCTTCCCTGGACACGCTTCAGCTCCCTTCTCCCAGTAAACTTCATGTTGGTCTCCTCATCCTGCTCAGGTCCCACAAGATTTCAACATCCTCTCTCCTTTCCCGGCCTCACCCAAACCAGCACTTGGAATTACAATCCTGAATTAACAACAGGAGGAAAGATCCCGGCAGGATCTTCTTGTCCAAAGGGGAGGAGGAAGAGGAGGAGGACTCAGGAAGAGGAGAAGTTTTACAGAGAGAAAAGTGGACACAACTGGAGCAGAGTAAGGACAGAGAAAGGGGAGGCAGAATCATCCCATGAATAAGCCATGGAAAGGCTGTGGGAGGCAGATTCACCCCAAGAATAAGCCATGGAAAGGCTGTGGGAGGCAGATTCATCCCGAGAATAAGCCATGGAAAGGCTGTGGGAGGCAGATTCATCCCGAGAATTAGCCATGGCAAGGCTGTTGGGAAACCAGGAAGGGCAAAACCAGAGCGAGATATCAAAGAGCAGATGGGCAGACGCCAAAGAGGAAGAGGGACACCCAGCAGGGACAAGGCCGAGCTGGAAGAACCTCAGCTGATTTCCTGTCAGGGAAATCCAGACCCCACAGGCCCTTTTCCCCTCAGGAGGGAGGAAAAGGGTGGGAAAAGGCCGTGGGAAGAGGGAAGGCTTACGATGGCAGGTCCTTGGCAGCTCGGAGCCCCCAGCCCTTCTTCTCGGTCAGGATCACCTCCACGTCCGCGTGCTGCTTCTTCTGGAAGCGCCGGTTGGAGCAGTAGTCACCGTTTGGACACCGGGAAGAGCTGAGGGAAGGGAAGGAAGGAAGGAAGGGAACGGAGCAAATCAATTCCCAGCAGGAAAACAGCGCCAACTGAAAGGGCTCGGATGGGAAATAAATCCCAAATAATCATCAGAAATTCCGTGCGAAACCTTCAAATGTGGTTTGCTATAAAAAGCACAACCACGTGACTGTCAACATGCAAGTGCAGATCGTTTATTTCTGGGAAGATAAAAACATTTGGAATGCTGATCCCGCTGTATTTCTGTATCAGGGCATCCCAACAGGGAGAACTGGGCTCTTCCCCCCTTGTTTTTGGGGTTATTCCTTCAAGACATTCCCTGCCCTAGGTCTGGGCTAGGAGACAAAAGCAAAAATTGGGATTCTGTCAGGTAATTCCAATCCTTCCACAATCCTTGTGCTGGGGAGAATCCCACCAAGCACCCTGTCCCTGCCTCCAGCTCCGTGGAGCAGCAAACCTCTTCCAGGAAGGAGAAGGAGACACCAGCCATAACCTGGAGAGGCTCTGGGGAGAGGAGATCCAAGAGATGGTGAGGGCTGATCTCCTGCAGACCATCCAAAGATTTAAATCATGGAGTCATGGAATGGTTTGGGCTGGAAGGGACCTCAAGGATCATCTCATTCCATCCCCTTGCCCTGGACAGGAACACCTCCCACTGTCCCAGGTTGCTCCAAGCCCCATCCAAACCCTGAACCCTTCCAGGGATGGAGCAGCCACAGCTTCTGGTGGCAGCTCTGAAGGTCACTCCAGGCCGGCACAGACACTTTGCTGTCACCTCCCAGGAATTCCCAAGTTATTCCAGGGATTCCCAAGACACCTGCAGGCCAACCCATGGACCCCCACTCACCACTCGATCATGAGCAGGCGATTGAGACAATCCTCTCCACAGGCCACCTCGCCCTGCGCCCGCTCCTCCTTGGACAGAGGGGGACACTCACACAGCATCCGCTTGATATCCCGGTGGGATTTGTTCTTCTTCCTGGGGAAGCCAAGGCATGGAAATACAGGTGAGACAGCAGCCGGGTGGAGAAATGCCTCCTCAATCCTTATCAGCGGTTTTTGGAAAAACTGGAGAATTAATGTCTCGACACATGGATTGATAACCCCGGGATTAATCACCAGGAGAGACAGGAATAACCAAGGACACTCGGCTTGGTGATGACCTTGTGATGACAAAAGGTGATTTCTTAAAGAGAATTCCCAGGATATTTAGCTGGTTTTCCTTTCTCCTCCCTGTCCATGTCTATTTGGACACCCATATTTTAAAAAGCCAAGTTGGAGAGTGTGCTTACTTCAGCCTCTGCTTTGCTGTGAAGTGAGAGGACGAAAAAGAGGAGAAAATCAGAGTTATATAAATGGCATCCACCGATTCATATTTTAGCTTCCATAAAGGATTTGGGGAATGCTCTGGAGCATGGACTCCAACAAGGCAAAAAAATCCATAAGAAAAAAAAAGTGGTATTTCAAATTATGGCCATTAGATCTAAAAAAGCTCTTCTGAGATGATAAGTAAATTCATGGCAGTAACCAAAACCTTTGGAAAAGTGCCTTGTTTGTCCAAAACCTTTCCCACAGAACTCCCTGTGCCAACAGAGACGGAGCGAGCTGGCACTGGGGACATCAAACAGGGAGGATCTGGTAAAGCTATAAAAAAAGCGTATAAATAAATCAACCTTTCCCTCAGATCCTCCCATTTTCCAACTCCTCTCAGCATTTGGGACTGTCTGGGCCCAACTGGGGGATTCTCTTTAGGAGAACAGAGCTCGGGATGGCTTTGCCACATGTAGGGAATGCAACATCCCCACCCCTCCTGCCAGAGGATGCCAATTTGGCCATAAAAACCCAACCATCCTGGAACCAAACGGAAGTTAAACCCCAAACTCGCTCCTGGAATTAGAACAAGGAAGAAGCAGCAGTTACCTCTCAGTCAAGTAGACGTTCTCCTCGATGAGGTCGAAGTAACAGGGCATCTTGCCCTGCTTGGCGAACTCCTTCCAGCGCTGGGGGTCCCTGAAGTCGTCCATGATGCACAACCTGCCCACCATGGAGGAATCCTGCGGCGCCGCCTCCGCCTGCTCCCCCTCCAGCTTCCCCTTCCTCTTCTCCCCGGAGTCCCCGTCGCTCTCCGAGTCGCTCTCCAACTCCGGCCGCCTTTTTTTCAGTGGGCCTCGCTCCTTCGCGTCATTTTTTTCCAGAGCTTTCACCTCCTCCTTCTTCTCCCCGCCTGGCACCGGCTCCTTGGTGGAATTGCTGCTGATCTCGTGCGCCTGCACCGAGCCCTTTTCCTTCTGCCCGGGCATCTGGGATTTTCCAGAGGGGCTGGGGAAGCGGGGCTTGCAGTCCTCATCCCAACGCTCATCCTCTTCATACTCCTCGTGATCTTCCGTGAGGGAATCTGGCACCTGCCCTTGGATGCGTTCGTAGTTAACCACGGAGGCTCTGCTGGCTGCCCTCGCATCCCAGTAACCGTTGCCTTGCCAGTAGCTCTGGGAGCTGGGATAGGCTCCCGAGCCCGGCTGGTAAACGTAGCCCGAGTACATCCCGAAGCTGCTGTCCGGCTGCTGGTAGGTGCTGCTGGGCTTCTCCGGCTGGGAAAAGTCCCAGCCCACAGCACCCATCTCCTCTGGGGCACGGAAACCATCCAGCCTGGAATAGTCCCCGAGGCCGGACTGGTTCAGCCCGCCCTGCCCTTGCCGACTGTCGGGCTTGGAAGAGCTCGTCTGGTGTCGGGATGCGTCGGTGCTCTCCAAACTCTCCGGGACGCAGAAGGGCTGCTCCTCCGGCCGGCCCACGGGCCTTCCCACGGCCACCATGTCCGGCAGCACCATCCTCTCCTCCGCGCCGCCTTTGCCGTGGGAATCGGCCGTCAGGTCCGCCTGGCTCGTGCTGTCCACGCCATCGCTCTGGGCCTGGCACGGATCCGCCCGCAGCTCCTCCGGCTCCTTCCTGCTTGGCTCCGTGGAGGTTGCCGGACTCTTCTCCATCCCTCTGGGAGAACACCTGCTCTCCACCTGGGGACCACCTTTACTCCCCGCATTTTCTGACCTCTCCTCATAGTAGGGCCGGCTGGGCTCGGGCCGCTCGTCGTCCCAGTGGTCAGAGAAGCGCCGGTTGCTGCGGGAGGAGCCCGGGCTGTTCTCCTCCACGGCTATGGAGGAGTTCTTGGGAACCACCACAACCGACTGGAGCTTCTTCCGGGGTGTCCCGTCATCGGAATCTGAGTCCTCTGTGTCACTGTCCTCACTGCCCCCCTCGCTGTCGCTGTCCTCCGTGTCAGAATAATCATCATGGCTGGCAGGAATTAATTCCACGGCATTGTCGCTGCTGTCGCACGTTGGGGCTTGGGTCACCGTCTCCGTGTCCTCTGCAGTGATGACGACATCGGAGGAGGGATACAACGCATCTGGAAAAGCCGAGGCCACCAAGGGCTCGCTCCCCTCATCCCTCTCGGCCGACACGCTGGGACACTGAACCCTCAGCTCCTCCAGCTCAGCTCCCTCGGTGGAAACGGGACTTTCTTGCACGACCTCTCTGCTGCGGTGCTCCAGCGGCACTTCTGAATAGTAGGAATGTTCATTCTGGAACGACGACTTGCCTTTTGCTGAGCCAAGATCAACGTGCTGAGCATCCAACTCCAGCATCTCTTCGGCTTCCGAACGCTGGAGCGGCTCCTGGCACACACCCGGGGGAGGCACATCCCACTTGGAAGAGACGCTTTCCTCCGGCACGGGATGATCCGACTGGAGCCTCTGGGAACAGCCATCCTGGGAGGAGTCCCTGCTCGAGCTTTCCACTGCCAGGCTGATTTTATGGGAAGGATGGCCGTGCTCATCCTCCCCGGCAGACTTGGACTGGGAATCCTCCGCACTCTCGTAATCGCACGTCACCGTCTGCGGCTCCACCTGCACGTCCAGGAAAGTCTCAGATGTCACTTTCAAATCCGCAGGTTCCGCTTCGATTTCCACTTCCGAGTGGTACAAACCGGGGGTGGCATCATCGGAGATGTAGCAAAAAACAGGTTCTTTGGTTTTGTCACACGGAGTCACCTCCTCATCCAACTTCTTAAGGACAGTTGTAGTGGGATCTACATTCACGACAGGGAGAGCAGCAGCTTCCTCTGGCTGCTGCGGCTCCGGAGCCTCCGCTTCCTGGAACAGGCTGTTGCACTCGCTGGACTGGACCTGGGAATCATCCGGCTCCTGCTCTTGGGACACATCCGTGCTCTCAAACCCGTTGGATGGCAATGGATGTGACGGGCTCGTCTCCACAGCAGGCGACGCTTCCGACCGCCCCGGGCCGTGGTCAGAGGACACGGGGATGTCCTCTGCTCTGGAGGCACAGGAAGTTGCCAGACCCTCATCCTGACCCTCCGGGGAGCCGTTCACGCTTGATTCCGTGGGGAAACACGTTCTTAAGGGATCGTGCCTTGCCTTTAAGAACGTTTCTTGCTCCTTAACACTGTCGTGGCATTCGTTTGCTGCAAGTTCCTCGGATTTTGAGTTCGCCAAACCCGCCTTGGACTCGTCGGCCTTCGGCAAAGCGGGAGAATCACTGAACTGATTTAACGGAGAAAGCGCCTTTTCCCTTTCCAACTTTTTCACACTGGACACCCTGATCTCATTGTTCTTTACACAAGAGGTCTCTAAATCTAGAGAATTAGACTTGGACTTGATTTCTTCGATCGATTCTGTACAACAGAAAGAACTCTTAAATTTATCAGGCTTTGGTGCGGGGGCCTTGGAAGGGGTGGATTTATAGCGGGAGGAATTCACATTACTGTCGGGCTTGGAATGGGACGTCCCCTTCCGATAGCCCAGTTCATCGAGGGGAGAGCACCTTTTGGACACTTCACTTTCGGAAGTCCTTTTGGAATCTCGATCCGCTTTCGAAGACGACCTCCCTCTCCTGTCCACGTCGGCGTGAGACGACTCCACTTTGCTGTCCCTGTCCGACTTGGAGTAAGAGGATCTCGAGTCTCTGTAGGAGGAGGAGGAATGGGAGGATGTACGCCTGGAGTCACTGGACCTGGAATGTGTCCTCCTGTACTCATCCTCCGAGTCCGAGCTCTCCCGCGCCCGGCTGTCTGCGTACGACCGGGAATATCGCGACCGTTCCCGGTACGGGGAGCTCCGGTGGTACCGGCGGTCGGAGTCGTAGTAATGCGAGCGCTCCGACCTCGAGTAGGAGGAGCTGGTTCGGGAGCTGCGATCGGAGCGGGAACGGGAATGAGACCGGCTTCGCCTCCTCTCTCTGTCCGAGCGGGAGCGGGAGGACGAGTACCGCGAGTCTCTCTCCGATTTGGAGTAGCTCGAGTACTTCTCATCCCTGTCCGACCTGGAGCGCGATGAGGACTTGCCCGGGTCGTCACCCCGGAGGGATGCGGAGCTCCGTCTGGGATCTCTCTCCTTTTCCGTGCTGGAGATCTTCTGCTCGTGTGACCGCTGGCTGGAGGAGGTCCTCACAGAGTCCTCGTCGGACTCGGAGCCCTGCAGCGTGCCATCCGACTGGGAGAACTTCCTCTTGGCCCCCTGCCTCCGGGAGCACGTGGGAGCACCCTTGGAGCCATCGGAAACCTCATCCTCCTTCCCAATATGGGAATCTTCCTTCGGCGGGGTTACCTCCGTCTGCTCGGGCGCGGTTTGAGCCACGCGCTCCTCCGAGCCGCGCGGCGCCGGCTCCTGCTTGGCGTCCGGCTCCAAGGCCTCCCTGGGCAGCGCGTGGCTCGGCTCCCTCGGCGCGGGGGCTTCGGCTTCGCCGGGCGGCGACAGCAGCAGCGCCGGCATCGGCGTCACCGGCGGCGGCGGCAGGGCCGTGGCTCCAGGAACCGGCATCGGTGACACCGGCGGGGGCGGCGGGGGGGGGGGGGGGG
>VZTG01008445.1:38348-52617 GCA_013397845.1 Melanocharis versteri
CGGGGGTGGGGGAGGCGGCGGCGTGGGGGGGAAATCCACGGCCAAGGCCACCGGTTCTGTCACCAGCGCCGGGAGCGGTGCCGCCGGAGCTGGGGGTGGCTTTGCCGTGACGTTCAGTAAATGTTTCTTAAAATGAATCTTCCCCAGTTCTACCTTCGGTTTTGGGGGCGAAGACTCCTCGGCTGAACCGGCGGCGTCCCCCAGGTCCAGTTTATTTTTGGGGCTAAAATCAGATGGTAGGGGAACTGCTGGAGGGGTGGGAGATTCATTCTGTTTCTCATTTCCCAGAGCAGTCAGGAATCGATTGGGTAAAGTTTTCTTGGTTAAACTAAAGCTGAAAGACACTTTCTGTCTTCCCTGCTCCTCAAGGTTAACCTTGGTTTTGGTGCCTTTGGGCAAAAAGCGGCTCGAGGCGACGCCTTTGAACACTGGGCCTTTGATAAAACCGGCTCTCAGCACCGTTTCGGGTTTGCCCTGCGGAAGAAAAAGAAGATGCAGTTGGAGGAATTGGATTTTGGGGGGGTTGAACTCAGTTCTGCAGCATTTTCTTTCACCTGGTGAATGTTTCATGATGATAAAAGAGAAATGCATACCCTGGGTCTGCCTTTGGTGGCCGGCTCTGCCCTGAAAAAATCAATTCCTCAGACTTCTCCAGCTTGGAACTAAGCCTCCTCTGAGGTTTGGGCTGAGGCTTTTTATCTGACTTATTAATGACCAAGCTCAAAGTCCTTTCATCATTTAATTCTTATTTTTTAAAAAAGAGAGTTCAGCTTATAAAATTAATTGAGGGCAGAACTCTGCTTTTCTTATGCTGCTTCTGCGCCCCAGGCTACAAAACATCCTGAGTTCTAAGCTTAAAGGGCATTTGTTTTCATGTGACTCCACCTGGATGCAGCCTTCCAGTACTGGAAAAGGCTCCAGGGAGAGCTCAGAGCCCCTTCCAGGGCCTAAAGGGGCTCCAGGAGAGCTGGAAAGGGACTGGGGACAAGGGCTGGAGGGACAGGACACAGGGAATGGCTTCCCACTGCCAGAGGGCAGGGATGGATGGGATATTGGGAAGGAATTCCTGGCTGGAGGGGGGAGAGGGGCTGCAATGGAATTCCCAGAGAAGCTATGGCTGCTCCACCCCTGGACGTGTCCAAGGCCAGGCAACCTGGGACAGTGGGAGGGGTCTCTGCCCACAGCAGGATGGAACGGGATGATCCTGAAGGTCCCTTCCCACCTAAACCAGTCTGGGATTCTGGGATTTGGTTCCAGCACAAATCAGACCAACAACAATTGCAGCAGGAATTTAAATCCTGTCCTTCGCCACCTCCCTGCCTTGTCCCGGTCATTACTAACTCCTGCAAGTTCCCAGGCTCAGGCCTAGACCAGCATTAATTAACAACTCCCCAAGAATTCCCATCAGGACCCAGCGGTGCACGATGACTCCGTCACCTCTGGATCAACCGACTGCACCACGCTCCACGTCCTTCCCACCAGGAGGCTCCGGCCGCCTCCTGCCCAGGAGCTCACTCAGCACCTTGCAAGCCCAAAACCAGGAATTTTCAGAGCACAAAGCACCCTATATTCACCCATTTGGGCATTTCTCCCTCGATTTTAAATCTTAGAGCTCATCTGTGTCCCAGGAATAAAATCCTGGAGAAGATAAAGTGGGAAAGGGGCTTTGTTGTCAACAGTCCCTATCTCCAAAAATCCGAATTGCATCAGAATCATGGAATTCCAGAATGGTTTGGGGTGAAGGGACCCTCAAGATTTTCCCATTCCACACCTTCCACTATCCCAGGGTGCTCCAAGCCTTGTCCAACCCAGCCTTGGAAACTTCCAGGGATCCAGGGGCAGCCACAGCTGCTCCGGGAATTGCTGCAATTACATTTTGTGTGTTAACCCCAATTCCAACGGAAAGAGTCGTATCCAAATTGTCCAGAGCCGGGTTTTGCTGCCGTAGCTGTTCCATGAGCATATTTTTGGCAGGAGCAGCAGTTTCCTGCAGCCCCCTGTGAATTATTAAGGATTTTGTTATCCTTTAACTCATGGAAAACAACGTGGAGCTGCCCAGGCTCAAGGCACTGCAGTAAATGATTAAATGAGATGTTGGTGGATTGGAAATCCCAGGTTTTTTGCACCCTGGGACATCACAGATCTCAAAAAATCCTCTTTTCCAACACATTGGGGGTTTCATTGTGAAAACTTTTTAATGGTCTATAGGTGACTCGTCCGGGTGACCCAACCCAGCACCACTTGGGATTTGCAGCAGCAAATTCCCTTCACTGTGGGAAAACTGGGAGCAAAACCCAAAAGCACTCCCTTGAAATCCGTGGTTTTTATGAGGGGACATTTCAGGGATGATTTTAAAGGAGTTTCACGGCTAAAAGGGCACCCAAAACATTGACTCTGGAAAAAAAAGAGCATCTCCAGCTCTTAAAAAGGCTCCTCTAACCACAACTCAAAACCACCTCCACAAAGTCTGGCTGAAAATGCCATCCCTGTTTCCCAAGGAATCCACACATCAAAAGTGATCCTGGGATTAATCCACAAGTTTATATCAATTAAGTCATGGAAGAATGAAGAACAGAATGAACACTAATGAGACCAGCCCCTGTAGGACATGGGGTTCAGTCTCCTGAAGAGTGAGGTAACAGCATTTCGAGGGATTCCTGGATTAATTATTATTCTTACATCACCAGAAATTCCCACTTTTTTTTACTCCAACCTGGGACAACAGAAGTGAGCAGAGTCCTCTCCAACCCTACCCTGAAGGATCTCCACAAATCTGAACCCAAATTCTTATCAGGGATGGGATTCTTTAATCATATAAATTATAAATTAATAAATATATGTTTTTAAAATACAGGAAATTCAGGGAATCAGCATTTCAAAACCCTTCTTAATTTCAAGCACAACAGCTTTGAAATAATGGGAACAAGGGGTTTGGATAGATCCACCTTTTCCCAAATATGGGATCTGCAGGCAAAAAAGAGCTGCCACACTTCCATTCCTCCCCTTCCCACAGCCACTTCAGCAGAGCTGACACATTCCAGGATATTTCCCCCTTCCAGGGATTTTTTCCTTAAATAACAGCAATTCGAACCAAACACAACTTCCAGAATTTGAAACACACTCCACAGGTAACTTGGGAAATGCAATAGGTGAGAATTACTGGGAGAGGAGGAATTCTCTTTCCTTCCATCTTTTACAGAAGGGAAACATTCCCCAAAATGGGAAAAAAAGCGCATCTAAAATGATTAACAGCCCTCATTCCAAAGCCAGGATATTAAAATCTATCCCAGGCCTCCAAGTTTTCTCTTTTCCCAATAAATTCATTGAGTCACAGGCAGCAAAACTCATTACTTTTACAAATTAAGTCCTTAAATAATCAGCACCAACCTACACTGAGCTGTGCCATCACATCCCAAGTGCTTATGGCACAAATGGTACTGGAATTACTGCCCCTCCTTCCCAAATTTAATGAGAATTATTGCCCCTAATTCCCAAATTCAATGGGAATTATTGCCCTTCCTTTCCAAATTTAATGAGAACTACTGCCCGATTCCTAAATTTATCGCCCCTCCTTCCCAAATTTAATGGGAATTATTTCCCCTCCTTCCCAAATTGAACCAGAGGAATCCCAGAAAAGCGTCCATGTGCTTCATCCAGCCCCTCAGTCACCCCGGATTCATGGAATGTCTCAGCCAAACCAGCCCAGCCGGGCTCACAGGCGATCCAGGAATGCTGGAATTGGTTTTACTCACCTCATTTTCTTCTTCTCTATTGCAATCCAGCCGGGGAAACATGGAAAAAAAAAACAGGAAAAGAAGGTGTGAACACCAGGTAGGAACAAGAAATGTGACACTGGACATCTGGATCTGGAATGGGATGGACCTGGGACACAGAGTGAGGGAAACACTGACGGCACCCGGACACAAACCTGGCTCTGGAGGGGAGCCCGGCACAGCTGGGAGGCTCCAAAATTCCCTGGAAAATCCCACATGGATTAGGACAGAGCAAACCTTTTTGGAGGGAACTGCTGGCTTGGTGCTGTCTCTAGGAATAAAAGCCTCAAGAATGGGATGGAAGAAGGTGGATTTGGGATTCTTTCCATTTGAATATTTCCCGGAATAATTGAAAGTTTCGGCCTCTCATTGACAGAAATTAAAGATATTAATGAAGGTCTGACTGCTATGTATCTGCCCTGGATATTTGCATAAATAATCACTATTTTGGCAGCTTGATAATGAATTAATTAGGACCATTCTCTATGCTGAGCCAATGGGAAAGTTGGGAAAACCAAACTTTCCACTCTTCCCAAGCTCTCCGCTCCGATCCCACAGCACAGCTGTTTTTCCTCAGGAAAGAAGAAGGAACAAGGACACAACTCCCTCTCCTTGCTTCGCTCAATTCCTTGGAGAGTTCCGGGGAATTTCTTGGCCCTACCAACACACCTCAGCCACGACATCAACATTTTACCCATCTCTCCGTCATGGGTCCACCAGAGATACCAAAACCCCTTTCCAATGCTCCACCACAGCCCAGAGCTGGAATTTTCCTACATTTCATCAGCATTTAAACCTGAATGTCACCATTGTGGTGACACAGCCAAAGATTTCCCACAGAAAAGGTTCACAGATCCCACCTCATGCATCAGCTCAACAACAAATACCCATTTCCAGCGGAAAAAACCAAAATTTTTGGTTTCGGAGCAACCCAGACGTGGTGACGGCACAAGAACCACCCATGTCCCACTGAAACCATCACCAGCTGGGAACTGGGAGCAAAGGGAAGTGCTGGGAAGAACTTTCCCCACAGGAATATTCTCCTGCCTCTCCAAAGGCTCCCATCCAATCGATCCAGCTTATTAAAAGACTATAAATTATTCCCAGAGCAGCGCCAACGGGGTTTGATTCCATCAAGGAAACCCGAGCCGGGAGCTCCGGCCCGCAGAGCGCGTGAGGGCACGGACGGGATTTCATGGGGTCAGGCAAGCCAGGAATTCCAAATCCCGCAGATTCAGGAGCTCTCCAGGAGCAGCACTCCCACCAGAATTAAGGCCTAAAAGGAGCTTTCAATTTCAGGATCACCAAAAGAGGAGTTTGGGATTTTCAGGAAGCGTCGCGTGGTTTGCGCGTTTGGGCTTGAGGTTTTGTGGGGTCAACACTCAACAAAATCCCTGGATTTGATGATTTAAGGGTCTTTCCCAACCCCAGTGATTCCAGGAAGATTTTCCAGCCTCCATAAGCAGATGCAGCAGAGAATTACAAGAACCAGGTGGAAGCTGAGGGTTCTAAAGCAAAAATAACTCTTTATACACAAAAAACACAGCTTTAATCAGCTGTATATTGGGAGAGAGGTAATTAAACTTCGTATTTATAGTTAATAACAGGGAGAATTAATGACAGGGAAAAAAGAGTCGGGATCCTTCAAATCCCAGAAAAATCCTGCAGGAAAAAGATGATGGATGATCCCCTGGATCCCTGGAAGTGTCCAAGGCCAGGCTGGACAAAGCTTGGAGCAACCTGGGATAGTGGGAGGTGTCCCTGGGTGGGACTGGATGATCCCATTCCAACCCAAAGCATCCGGGATTCTGGGATTCCATCCATTAAAACAAAAGGTGTTGACCATCCTCAAGCAAGGTTATGGATCCCATTTTCCTTCCCAGTTTCCTCCTTCTCCCCAGATCAAAAAAATCCACGAAAATAGAATTCCAAAATTAGGGGAGGCGCTGCCGTTCCCGCAGGAACCTTGTGCCGAATTCCTCCCACGCTGGGATGGAGTTACATAAAATCCCCCTGCTCCAAGCTCAGGATCCATCCCAAAGCACAACCAAGGGCTTTTCCAGCACTTTTCCAGCTCCACAGGTTTGGAGCGATTCCCTCAGCTGCACCTCGCTCCCTGCAGGCACCAAAAATAAAACCGGGATGAAAATGAACGTGGAATTCCTGCACTCGGCGGCTCCTTCCTGGGAAAGTCGGGAGAAAAGAGTCAGTAAAACCCAAAATAAAACTGAACACCTTGAGAAGTGGCGAATAAATTTAAAAAGCAACCTAAAAAACCACAAAATCGAGCAAAGAAGAAAAAAATAACCCCACCACCAGGAAACTTCACCACCTTTGATCCGTTTCCAGCAGCTTGATGAGTTAATTTTCTTAAAAAACAAGAATTAGACACCAATTAAATTCCAGGAAAAGTCTTTTTAAGGCTACAGAACCACATTTACATAAAAATTCTTTATATGGGGCCACATTTTGACTGAGTTTTTTTATTTGAGGCCACATTTCAACCAAAATTTGTTATTTGAGGCCACATTTCGATCAAAATTCTTTATATGGAGCTGTATTTTGACCAAAATTCTTTACATGGGGCCACATTTTGACCAAAATTCTTTATACGGAGCCACATTTTGACCAAAATTCTTTATATTTAAACTTTACCAGCTTCTCTCCTTATGGAAACATCCCAACTTTGTCCTGGGAATGTTGATAAAAAATCAAATTTTATTTTAATTCCAGGTTTAGGCAGCTCCAGCGTTTCTTGGTGCTTCAACAGCTTGAGCTGAAGGAGATTTTTCTCTTTTTTAAGTGCAACCCACACAATAATTGGAATTTTATCCCGGTTTTCCTTATGCAAAAGGAGCCAAAAAAATGCCCTCAGGCATCTGAAGTCTAAAAGACAAAACTTTAGGAGCCTCATCTCCCCTAAATCCTGGTGGTTTTTTATTTCCTTCCCTTTAAAAGAGGAAAATCTGGAAGCCTGGAGCTTTTCTTATCTAAATATCAGCAGCCTCAGGGCCCTGGGAGCTGAAAAGGCCCATTCCCAGCAGGAATTCAGCTCAGGAATCCGCAGGGATCCATCTGAAAGCCACCTTGCTGTCCAAAGAATGGGAACCAAATGCAAAAGCTCAGCTCAGGAAATTGGGATTTAACCTGTTTTCTTTAGGCTGGGTTCACCAAAAATATCCTGGATGCAGCTGGAATTCCATGGATCATCACCCTCACCCACAGCAGGGCTAAAAGGAAAGCAGAAGGCAACAAATCAAACCAACACCTCAGGTGGAAATTTGGAATTCCACAGGATCCTGAAGCCAAAAAGGAATTTTCCAGGAGGGTTTTACCATTTTTCCTGGATGCTGATGGAGAGCTGCATCCATGGGCTTCTGGTGCTGGGGATGCAATTCCCTGGGTGCTGGGGAGGAAATTCCCTGGGTGCTGGGGAGGAAATTCCCTCTCTGCTGCTCTCGTTCATGGAATCCCAGAATTCCAGAATGGAGAGAGCCTTAAAGCTCATCCCATTCCAAGCCCTGCCATGAGCACCTTCCTCCATCCCAGGTTGCTCCCAGCCCTTGGACACTCCCAGGGAGGGAACATCCACAGTTTCTCTGGGAAAGCTGCTCCAGGGTCTCATCCTCCCCACTGCCAGGAATTCCTTCCATGTATCTATCCTGAATTTCCCCTCAATTTCCATCCAAGGATTTGCTGGAGCACTCCCAGGCTTGAAGTGCCTTTGCTCCTCCATTTATGAATCCCTAACGAGGAATAAAAAACAAGGACAGAAGTGCAGCTGTCCCTGTGTTTAATGGAATATCAACAGAATATTGGGAGGAATTGCTGGGAAGTCTTTCATACAGAGCACCGGGCTTTTAATAACCCAACATGTCCCTGCTCCCAAAAACCCTGCAAATGGAGAATGGAGAAGCAGGAAAAGAGCTGGGAAGGTAAAAGCAATCCTGCTCCTTCCCAAAAAAACCTGTGGAGAGTGGAAAGGCAAAAGCACTCACGTGAGGAGAGAAAATCCCTGGAAAAAATCTCATTTTACCAGGAGGTGGGATCCAAGCCGGGCTCCCTGGAAAATGAGGTCAAGGTACCTGTGCTGCAGCTCATCCCCAAATCCAGCTCTCCCGCTTCCCAAAATCCCCACTTCCTGGTTTAGGCAACATTCCCACTGAGGGTTTGGAGCTGGAAGTTTGGAGCAAGGGAAGTGACACCGTTTGTCCTGGCCTGGAATAGGAAAGAACAGGGAGGACTGGACATTCCAGGGACAGGAGGAGACAAATATATTAAAAATAGGGATTTATCCTTTCATTTATAAAAAGGAAGAGGGGCTGAGTGACTTCATTTATTAATTACTCCATAATTTCTGTGTGATAATTCCAGGGTTTCAGAGAAGTCAAGATCTGCTACAGGAAGAAATCCAGCTAAGAAAAAAACATCCAGTTTCTCTGCTCCTTCCCCCAGCTGCCTGAGAATTCCCAAACTCCCCCCAAATCCTGCTTTTCCCTTTCTGCTCAGGGCACACCTAAAGAAGAAATTCCATTTGAAACCCTGACAGGAATCAGGAAAAGCAAAGCTGCTCCCATGGAAGGGATTCACCTGACACAGGGAGGGAGAGGATGAGGATGGAAGGGTGAGGATGGGGATGGGGGTGGAAGCGGGATGGGACCCAAAACAGAGGCACAAATCCCCACTGGAATTCAAAGCACAGCTCTTGGAAAACTTCCCCCTCCTCCTCCTCCTCCTCCTCCTCCTGTGGGAGCAGGGAAGGAGATTCCAGCAGTAGCTTTGGGAGTCTGCCCTTCCCATAAATCACACGGCCATGGGATCAGGTCCCAGGTAATCCCTGCCTCAAATCCCTCCTTCACCTCACTCGGCACAAAGAGCCATCCAAGGAAAAGTCTCACAGGGAAAAGGGAATTTGAACCAACAGAAATCCCAAAATCCAGGCACATCCCTGAGTCCATCCAGGATGCAGGGTTAGGGTTAGGGGGCTTTCCCACGGATCTCTCCCTGTGGAAAACCACGGGTGGGATGGATGGGTGGGAATTGCACCGAGAACCCCCAAATCCACACTAAAACCCAGCTGCACAAAGAACCCCAAAACCCAGCTGCACAAAGAACCCCCAAATCCACATTAAAACCCAGCTGCATGAAGAAACCCCAAATCCACACTAAAACCTAGCTGCACAAAGAACCCCCAAATCCACATTAAAACCCAGCTGCACAAAGAAACCCCAAATCCACACAAAATCCAAAGTTCCATGGAAACTTTGGACACAGCTGTGGGGCATCAAGCCAAGGGCATCATTTTGCTCCGGATTTCCCCCCCTCATTAACAATTCCTAATTCAAATTAAAACCATCCTAAAGCCAAGGTTAGGCCAGACTTAAAGCTCAGGCTCAGTTCCACCACCACAACATTTCCCCTACCAGCACAAAGCCACTTCCAGGACTGAAAATGTAGGAATTAGTGAGAATAGAAGGAAAAAACCACGATTTTTGTAATTTTGCTCAAATCCCAAAATTCTCTGAGCCCAGAGAAAGTTCCTCTGTTTAAGTTGCTTTTTTGTGAGTTGCTCTTTGTAAATTCCTTGATTTAAGTTAAAATAGGTTTGAGCAGGAAAAGGATTTCGGGAGGAAGTCCTGGAACCTACAAACTCGAGCAATTTTAAAACAATAAAAATAATAACCAGAAAAATCACAGTTTACTTACAATTGCTGCTACCAGGGACTGGGCCAGGGATTCATCCCCAAGGATGAGGATTCCTTCCCAGGGATGGGGATCCGTTCCCAGCACCTGGACACGCAGAGGTGCTGAGGCTCCACCTGAGCTGAGCGAAGAATTTGGGATTTGTGCTAAAAATCAGGGAAAAAACTCCTCGGAGCAGCAAAGCAACGCCCCTCCCTCAGAGGGGGAGGATTTGGGAATCCAGCACTTGCTGCTTTCCTGGGAAAACCAGGGATTTCCAGCCCTCCATCACCTCCCTGACCTATCAGGTATCCCCATCCCGGGGGATTTTCCTTGAATGGGGCAGCGAATTCCAAGCCGGAGCTTGTGGAGCCTGAATGACATCACCCCCCCAGGCACTGCACGGCACCTTTGTCTCCCAAAATGCCTGGAAAACAAGGAATTCTCTCTCTAGGACACAGATGGATATGAGGCACCCATTCCCAAAAAATGAAGCCATCCTGTCCCCCCCATCCCAAGATTCACATTGAGGCAAAACCATGGAATTTTAGTGTCACCACCTCCTAACCCACACACGTGCCACACCAAATATTCCCAAAATTCACCATATCAAAGCCCCAAATATGCCATTCTGAGTCCAAACTCATCCCAAATTTAACAAGAAGGCAATTCCCTATCATGAGGTGAGCTTAAAATCACATTCCGAAGGGGAACAACTACAACCTGCATCCCAAAAAACACAAAACAAAACGTTGCAAGGCCCTGGCCGAGCTCAAAGTCACTCCTTTGGTATAAATAAATAGAAATTCTCCAAGGATTTCTTTCTTACCTAATTATAGCTGAAGTTTAATGTCCTGGGATTTTGCCCAGCAGGAGCAGGGACACCTTGGGAATTGCTCTCAATCCCACAGGAGAGAATAAATCCCTTTCATGCTCCTTTACACCAGAAATTTGCCATTAAATTCCAAACCAGGAACGGGTTGTGCAGGCGAACACCAAGCACCAGGCTCTGGAGTTTTTCCTGTTGGATTTCCATGCTGCAAAAAGCTGGAAATTATCATTATTTCTGCTACCAGGGAATGACACAGTTCGGATTTCCAGCTGGAAAACTTCCGCTGGTGCATTTCAAACAGGAAGGGAATAATGGAATTACAAAGATGCTGGGGAAGCTGTAAAATCTTGGAGCAACCCAGAGGGAATCCACTGGAAATGAGGCTCCACAAGGAGCTCCAGCTCCTTCCTGATCCAGCCTGATGCCTCTTCCTCACATCAATATTTTGAGATCAAATTTTGACTCCTGGCTCATTTTGTCCTGAATTTTAGGTCCAGCTCCACATCATTCCCAGGGATTGCAGCTTCTGGGGTGGATCCCAAAAAGCCAAAGCTCACAGGAGAGGTGCAGCTGCAGGGATGGAGCATTTTTAGGGAAGTTTACCCCCAAAAAGTAGGAAAAGTCAGGAAAAAAATCAAGGAAAAAGAAAACAACCTGTTCTACCAACATTCCATCAACCAGAGCCACACTTGGACTTCCTCAAGACTTTTCCTCAAGGAGCCCTAAAATTCTGGAAGGAAAAAGTCCCGTTAAAAATAGGTGTTTATAAATCCTCTCTTCCCTTCTAAATATCCAAACAAATCCTATTTAAAATTCCATCAGCAGATCTGGGAATGGGCTGCCCTGAGGAGCTCCAGCTGCTCCATGCCTGGAAATGCCCCAGGCCAGGATCCCAAATTCCCCATTCAGGCTCCAAAAGCCAAACATAAAGTGAACTTTCCTTAAATAATCCTGCTTTCCAGACACATTAAAGCTGGAAAAAGCATGGATACTCTCAGAAAGCAAGAGCCAAGCTTCTCCCTTTCCTCTCTCCATCCCACAGCCCGTGGGACCATCATTACTCTCCTTAATAAAGGAGAGGAGCATTCCAAGGGAAATGCAGGTGGAAAACTCAGCCTTTCCCTCCCCTCAGCATCTCCCAGGTGGATTGGAACACGCTCCAGGATCTAAATCTGGGTGTTTAACCACAGCACATTTGCCAGGAGCTTGTGCCGAGGGAACCAACCTTATGGATGGTTTTCCTCAGGGAAAGGCAGAAAATAGAATCCAGATTCTCAGAAAAAAAACCATCGAGTCCCAAAGTGGCACCACCAGGGAACAGCCTGGGAGACTCTACAGCTCCAATGAACATCAAAAAAAAAAAATCCTTGGGAACAGCCACAACCAAAAACCGGGAGTACCAGACTGTCTGAATCCGTATCGGGTCACGTTAACAAAACCAACGGAACGTTCCATGCTCTGATCCTAAATCCCAACCCTCCAAACCACCCACGGACACACCAAGCCCACCAGGATCACCGGGATGGCTGGAAAAGCATCTTCCCCCAAATGGAGCTGAATTCCCACTGGGGAGGTCTCCAGAAGCAGCTGGATAAATGCAGTTCCCATTATGACAGGAGGACATGAGGGAAATAAATCCTTGGAGCTCTCCACTCCGTCCCATCACGGAGGTGTCACTGGTCCAAGAGGTTCCTGCACCCTCGGGATGGGGACGATCTTGGAATCTTCCTCCAGGAAACAACAGCACCAAGAGATGAAGGGGTTGCTGCTCACAGCAGGATACAAACATCCATCAGTGTCCATCAGGAACAGCTTGTCTGGAGAAGCCGTGGCGGCCCCTGGATCCCTGGAAGTGTCCCAGGCCAGTTTGGACAGGGCTTGGAGCAGCCTGGGATAGTGGAAGGTGTCCCTGCCATGGCAGGGGTGGCACTGGATGAGCTTTGAGGTCCCTTCCAACCCAAACCAGTCTGGGATTCTGAGCAGGTCCAGGCCGGTGTTGGCAGCTCCACGGAGAAGCTCCATGCAGAATGTGGTGGCAGCTCTGAGCTCTGGGAATTGGGTTGGCCCAAATTTAAGCATCATCCCAAAGAGTCAAGGAGCTCTGGTTCTGCTGGATCCCAAAGTTCCCAGGAATCCGAGCTCTGGTTGACAACTGGACACGGAGAGCGAGCAACGAGGTAAGAGCGAGCCAGAGTTCCTCTCCTACAGGAAAATTCCAGTAAAAGCCATCGGCACGGACGCGTCGTCGTTCAGCTCCCGGCTCAGCATCCACGTTCTCCAGCCAGCCTGGGGCTCCAGCTCAGCAGCATCCCTGGCAGTGTCCCAGGCCAGGCTGGACAGGGCTTGGAGCAGCCTGGGACAGCGGGAGGTGTCCCTGCCCATGGCAGGGGTGGCACTGGATGATCCTCAAGGCCCCTTCCCACCCAAACCAACCAGTGAATAATCCCCAGGAAAAGTAAGGCTCAGCCTGACGATTTACCGGGCTCTGAACAACCCTCTCCAAGCAGCACAACCCCAACGCTCCGAGCTACAAGAGCAACTCATCCCAAAAAACAACCCTGCAAATCCCTCCCTCATGCCACCCCGCGGCGGGTGCGGAACGGGGGAAGCCACAAGCAAACATCCCGCAGCCAGCATAGCTTGGTTTGAGTTCCACTCTTCCCAAACACCCGAAAGATCCTCAGACACTTCTAACAGCCTTCGGCCAATTATCCCAAACAATCCTTTTCTCCAGGTAAAAGTTCCGTGCTGGGAAAAGCACATCCAAATTAAAGCACGCCGTTAACGAATGCGACTCGGACGCGGAGGGAACGCCGGGATTCAAGGCAGGGATGGGAAAACAACAGTCCTAAAAACACCAGGACACCTCCCAAAAACTTTCTGAGTCCCAGCACAGAACACCCACCCCAAGGAAACCCCAAAATCAGGCCAATTAATCAATAATTCCATTAAAAAGTCATTAGAGGAGCTGCTCCAGCTCCTTTCAACAGCCCAGGTTGGCGCCACTGGACATTTTCAGACAACAAACGGTGACGTGGGACAACCTGGACACTTCTGGACACGGAATTCCACGTGCCAGCCCAACCCCGGGCACCAGGATCCCTCTGCACACTCCAAACTACAAAGGTAAAACACATAAATTAGCCTAAAAGTTTTGGGGTGACCAGGAGAGTCCTTTGGACCCAGAGGGTCTCTCGGGAAGGGACCATCCCACCAGGGTTCAGCCGAAGTAAACCAGGATTTACTCCAGGCTCTCCCATCCCGGGAGCCACGTCTGGCAAAACACAACCTGGATTCCAAACTAAATCCTCCGTTCCTCACTAATTTTAGAAGGCTCAGCCACCAGCACCGTTTCAGCCGCAACAAGGGGAAGCTGTTCCTCAGCTGCTCCAGGTGGGCACGGACAGAACTCGCTCAAAAAGGGTTTGCTCTGTTGTCCCTGCTCAAAAAAAACCACCGTTTTTAGCTTTGCCTCCAATCCGGCCATCGCTCGGGGGGTGCTCCATGCCAGATGTCTGCTCCTTCCACCCCAGAGCCGGCAAAGTTTATGGAGCCCCTGAATCCTTCACCAAGGAAGTCTAAAAATATAAAAATAGCGTTGAGAACCAGCGGGAAAGGGGTGGGGGGGAGAAACCCAGCAGGGACGGAGTGACTTCTCAGGAGAGGCGATAAAGCCGGAGGCCCTGGCGGGATGAGGGGGGTGGGTTGGTGAAATTCCCCATCCAGAGAAGAATCAGAATTCCCGGCCATTAGGCTGCTCCCCCTTCCCTGGCTCCTTCCTCCTGGCAGAAAATGGGGTCAGGGCAGGGGCCGCCCGGGGGGAGAGAATTCCAGGGGTAAAAGCAAGACGGGGCTCGGTAACTAGGAAAAACAGCATTAATAATAATAATAATAATAAAGAAGGTACTGAAAAATGGCCCCGCGGGGAGGCCGGGACACGTCCGCACGCTCCGCCCGGCTCCCCCCGCGCACCTCCGGGCAG
>VZTG01008445.1:54463-94474 GCA_013397845.1 Melanocharis versteri
GCATCACTCTGGGATCACCCCCAGGATCACTGGGATCTCCTCAGCATCACTCTGGGATCACCCCCAGGATCACTGGGATCTCCTCAGCATCACTCTGGGATCAGGAGCACCCCCAGGATCACACCCTGGGATCACGGCCTGGACACCAGCACTCCTTGGCTGCAGATTCCTGGGACTGTTCCAGGCCCCATTTGCCCTAAATGTCACTAAAACCCCTCTTTTCCTTTCGCAGGTCATTTCCCAACTTCTCAAACCCTGGGAGAGCTCCTCCATGGAATGGTGCTGGAACACTTCAGGAGACCCAGCTGCCTGTTCTGGGATGCCTGTTCACATGGAGCCCTCCAAACCACATTCACAGCTTCCAATATTGAGACTTCTGGGATTTTCCCAGATTTGGGAGCACGATGTGGGCAGGAGGGACCAACAGGGATGGGGTGGGAAGCAGAGGAGGGGTGGATGGAGGGAAGGACAAAGGAAGGTTTAATTCCAGCCATGTGGAAGTGTTTTCTTGGGAAATCCAGCCTGGCCTGAATTTCCAGCAGCTTTCTGGAAATGGGTCATTACAAGGAAAAGGTGATTTTGGGGATGTTCCCCAATGCCCTTCCAGGGGACAGAAGGAAGCTCCAACAAACTAAAGCAAACTGAGCGCCATGGATTCATTCACTTTCCCAGTTTTCCATGTAAATGGGGGTGGCATGTGGAAAATCTGGGATGCCTGAATTAGGGATATTCCCACCATGGCTGGTGCTGGTTTTGGCAGTAGGATGTTCCCAATAGCAGTGGGGTGTTGACTGTGGGGCTTTTGGCATTCTCATTCCAGCTTCCCAAATAATTTTGAAGGAGCTGGAGGTGCTCATCCTGGACCAAAGGAGGCTCAGGAGGTACCTTCTGGCTCCCTGCAATTCCCTGGAAGAAGGTTGGAGCCAGGAGGGGTTGGGCTCTGCTCCCAGGAGACAGGACAAGAGGGAACAGCCTCAAGGGGAGGTTCAGGTGGGATACTGGGAATATTCCTCCTGGAAAGGGCTGTCCAGCCCTGGCACAGCTGCCCAGGGCAGGGTGGAGTCCCCGTTNGTTCCTGCAGGGATTTAAAAGCAGTGTGGATGTGGCACTTGGGGAGACGTGGTCAGGGTTGGCAGTGCTGAGGAATGGTTGGACTCGACCTTGGAGGGCTTTTCCAACCAAAACCATTCCATGATTCCCCAGAAATGAGTCTCTGTTTTGTTCCCTTTCCCAGGCAGATCCAACAGGCCAAGCCATGACTTGTTGCTCCAGTGGGAACAAGCCCAGGAGAGCTGCGGCTCCAGCACCAGGAAAGAGGGAATCAGGAGCAGCCTGGGCTATCCACAGCAGCCTCTGTGCCGTGACCCTGCCTTTTCCAGAGGCTCAGGAGAACAAGTGGTGCCGTTGGAACTGCCTGGCTCATGTCCTGTCCAAACAGCAGGATCGATTCCCAATAACTCCCTGCCTGCCCAAAGGTTGGGTGGTTCACTTTTCCTGCTGTTTATTTTTATAAATCGATCGTGGACGCGAGCACGAGGCACTTCCTGAGGTGGCATTCCTTCGGGAATGCTGGGATCCAGGCTATGTGATGGGCAGGAAGGACAGGGCTTTCTTCTTCCCAGCAGCCGGGAGCAGGCCGGGTTTCCTGCGCATTTTCCGGAGGGCCGCCATGGTCCTGTTGAAGGTTTGCTGGGAACAGGGAACACAAAGGGATCAGCTCAGCTCTCAGAGCACAGTTCTCACCTGTAAAAGCTTTTTTCCTGAAAAATAAAACCAAACACCTTCCCAGACTTTCCAAGCGGTGCTGGAAAAAGCTGGGAAAATCCCCATCACAGCAGCATTGCTCTGCTGATAGCAGATGCCAGCAGGCTCCAAGGAGGGGACAAGAATCCCTGGGAAATTATCCGAGCACTGAAAAGCTGCTTTTGAGATGTTTTCATGGAGTCCCAGGATGATTTCAGTTGGAAAGGACCTTAAGGATCATCCCAGTCCACCCACCTCCCACTGTCCCAGGCTGCTCCAAGCCCCGTCCAGCCTGGCCTTGGACACTTCCAGGGATCCAGGGGCAGCCACAGCAAATCTGGGAATTCCAGCCCAGCCCCTCCCCACCCTCCCAGCCTGGAATTCCTTCCCAATATCCCATCCATCCCTGCCCTCTGGCAGTGGGAAGCCATTCCCTGTGTCCTGTCCCTCCAGCCCTTGTCCCCAGTCCCTCTCCAGCTCTTCAGGCCCTGGAAGGGCTCTGAGGTCCCTCTGGAGCCTTCTCCAGGCTGAAGATTCCCAGCTCTCTCTGGGTGGATTTGTTCTGGCCGGGCTGGACAGGGCTTGGAGCAGCCTGGGACAGTGGGAGGTGTCCCTGCCCGTGGCAGGGGTGGCACTGGATGATCCTTAAGGTCCCTTTCATCCCAATTCATGCTGGATTCTCCCTGGGCCCAGCTGGGGTTACCTTCTGATCCGTCTTCATCCTGGCCCTGTAGAAGGACACGGAGCCGGGGCAATCCGGCAGCGCCGTCTCCTGCATCCGCTCAAACTTGTCCTGCTCGTCTTCGTCCTGCCAGGGAAAAGCATTCCCCATTCCATGTGCAAAACACACACCTGGAGGCCTGGGACAACGATCCTGTTTGCTGCACCGAACACCAATTCAGCCAGGAAAACCTTGGCAGTGAGAGGTTCCCCTTTCCACACCTTGGAGGAGCTGCTTTGGGCAAAAACCTGCCAGGGTTGGGACTTTCCCACAGGAAAAATGAACATTCCCAGCTCTCCCAGCCTGGCTTCAGAGCAGAGGGGCTCCAGCCCTGGAGCAGCTCCATGGGATCCTCTGGATCTCTCCAGCAGCTCCAGGTCCTTGTGCTGTTGGCCCAGGGCTGGAGCAGCTCTGCAGGTGGGGTGTCACCTCAGAGGGGCAGAATTCCCCCCTTTCCTTCTGGTCACACAATTTTTGATGCAAGAATTCTGGGAAATGGGGATTTGACCAGAGATGTGTTTTTTCAGGATGAGAAAAGCCCCCGGCCCCACGGTGGTGGCTCCTACCACAGGACTGCTACCGAGCAGTGCCACAAGAGTCTGGCTGCAAACCTGGGATCCCACAGGCTGGGAATCAGACTCCCAACCTTCCCTGCACCCCAGGCACCCTGCCCAGTTCCTGATATTCCACAGACGCCCAGGTGCCTCAGTCACTGTCCTGATTTAGCCTCTGAACGGTGGAGGGAATGTGACAGCAGGATGTGACTCCAGATATTCCCTGTGTGCTTCACTCCTCCTCCTCCTCCTCCTCCTCCTCCTCCTCCAGGCTCCCTCATTCCCTCACCACCCCACACGTGGCTCCCGAGGAGAATCAGCAGAACTCCAGGATAACTCACCAGGCACGTGACTCTGTTTATGGGAATCATTCCTGGCCTGATGTTCCCACCGGGCTTCAGAGCTTCCCTCACATGGCCAGGGATCAGGAAAGATTCGTTGTACCAGATCTCAAACTCTGCAAAGCAAAGAGGGGCAATTAATGGCTGTAATTAATGACCCAAAAGACAGCACGGATTGGTTGTCCCTATGGATCAGGCGGGATCTCAGGGCTCTTAAACCCTCAGACAGGAGCTCAGAACTCCAGGATTTGGAGTTTAAACGACTGGAAAAGTGAATTTAAGGAGGCTGTTGGTTGTGCTGAGGTGGCCAGGAGGTGGTGGCCAGCTCTGGGGACAGTCCCGTGGCCATGAGAAGGAACTGCTCCTGCAGCCCCCAGAATCCCTTTGGAACGGGCAGCACGTCTGGGGCTCGGATTTCAATCCCACGCACTCAAGCACAGCCTTTTGCCATCCCATAATAGGCAGTGAGAACACACAGCAGGTGGGAATGATGTCCTCATTAATCCTGGGCATTTCCCAGGCACTCCACTCCTGATCCGGGTGAGTCCTGGATGTCTGAACAAACAGCAAACATCTGGAGCACCCAAAAATGCCAGACCCGGATCCAAGGGAAAGCAGTGGCAGGGCTGTGATTGGGCCCTGTTTATCCCTGGAACGATGGGAATGATTATCCCAATGCCTCCAGCGTGGGATGCTCTGATGGATCCAAGCTGTCCCCTGGCAAACGTTGCCATGTGCACAGCATCCAAATGTTTGGGACTCTGGAATTCCTACACAAACTGCAAATCCAGGGATTCAGCAGGGGGAGTTTGAATCCACAGATCCCAAGGTGGAGCCCACCAGGAGTTTGCAGGAATTTCCCAGGCAGAGCTGTGGCCTAGCTCTTTTTCCTGACAAGGCTGCAGCTCTGGAACCTGGAAATCACACAGGGACAGAGGAAATATCAGGAATCCAGAGGCAAAGCCCTGTCCTGGGGCAGTTCCTCAACCACCACCTCTATTAAATAAAATCAAGGATGAGATCCAGGGTCAACAGTGGGAGCACTGTTGTAAAATTCCTTGTGGGAGGTTTTTTCCCCCAGGTAGGGCTGTGCCCAAGGAGCAGAGGGGCAATGTCTGGGAAAGAGGATCTGCAGCAATTCAAGGTCAGGTAAAAAAAAACACCTGATCATGGATCAAATCTGGTCTGGAAAGCAACAGCAAAGAGGACAACAGAGGATGGTAATTTGGCAACAGGACAGGACACAGGGAATGGCTTCCCACTGCCAGAGGGCAGGGATAGATGGGATATTGGGAAGGAATTCCTGCCTGGGAGGGTGGGGAGGCCCTGGCACAGGGTGCCCAGAGCAGCTGTGGCTGCCCCTGGATCCCTGGCAGTGCCCAAGGCCAGGCTGGATGGAGCTTGGAGCAGCCTGGGACAGTGGAAGGGATTGGAACTGGAGTTCAGGTCCCTTCCAACCCAAACCATTCTGGGATTCCGTGATGTTTGTGCGTGCTCCAGTCTGGATTTATCCCAGATACCCTGGAGGCTGCTGAGCCCTGCTGCTCCGTACCTGAGATGAGCCTTTTCCGGCACTTATCCACGAGCTGCTGGCAGTACTGGATCTCTGCCTTCAGGTCCTGCAGCTCGGCAAAGCCAGCCCTGTGCTCCTCCTTCAGCTCCTTCAGCTTCAGGATGAGGGAAAACTCATTCTCGTCGATGATCACCTGGCCTTTCTCATCCGTGTATTCTCCTGGAGAGGGAGGAAAGGAAGGGAAGGTTCTGGTGAGGGTGGAGAGCAGGGACAGGGCTCTGCAGATGTGACACCCTGATGGAAGGCGTGACTTGGCTTCCAGGGAAAAATCCCTGGGATGGTTTAGATGGGATATTGGGAAGGAATTCCTGGCTGGGAGGGTGGGGAGGCACAGGTTGCCCAGATCCCTGGAAGTGTCCAAGGCCAGGCTGAATTTGGTTTAGAGCAGCCTGGGACAGTGGGAGGGGTCCTTGCCCATGGCAGGTGGTGGAATGGGATGATCTTTAAGATCCCTTCCCACCAAACCATTCTGGAATCTATGACCACCCAAAATTCCTTGAAGCCCAGAGCTCCATCCCTCTGTCCTGTGCTGCCTCTTCACCCTGCTGCCTCCGCTTCCGCTTCTGAGCCTCCAGAGCCTCCTTGATTCTCTCCATCTGCTGCTTGATGTGATTGATCCTCTGTGCCACAGAATGGCTTCTCTTCTTCCGGGAAATGAGGATTCTCTTGTTCTCCCTGAAGATCCGGTGGATCTCCCTTCCAGCCTCCTTCTTAAACGTCTCAAACGCCTCTTGCTTGGATGGAGGCGACCTGAAACCAGATACAGACACGGGAGGTCACTCTGTCCTGCCCTGCAGCACAGAATCATGGAATTGTCAAGACAGGAAAAGCCCTCCAAGATCATGGAGTTCAACTGTCCCCCTGCACTGCCAAGGCCAGCACTGACCATGTCCCCACGTGCCACATCCACACGGATGTCACATCCCTCCAGGAATGGGGAACCCCCATTGTCCTAGGCTGTCCCTTCCAAGGCCTGACCACTCTTTCCATGAGGAATTTTCCCAATATCCAACCTAAACCTCCCTCTCCTCCTGTCCCTGTTCCCTGGGAGCAGAGCCCGACCCCCCTGGCTGCTCCCTCCTGTCAGGGAGCTGTGCAGAGACACAAGGTCCCCCTGAGCCTCTTTTTCTCCAGGCTGAGCCCTTTCCCAGCTCCCTCAGGAGTTTTCCAGTCCCTTCCCAGCTCTATTCCCTTCCCTGGACACACTCCAGCCCCTCCAGGTCTCTCCTGTCAGGAGGGGCCCAGAACTGGATGTTCCCAACACCCACTGTCCCCCAGGCTACTCCCAGAACAAAGTTCTTCACACGGACACCACATTCCTCAGGAGATGCCTCAGAATCGAGTATTCCCTGGAAAGCCAGCCTTTCCTGGGCTGAATTTTCACAAAAATAATGGATATTGTCCCTCCCTATTGTTAAACAAATGCCTCTGCTCTTCCCATGCTGCATTCCCAGCAGGATCAGTCCCCTCTGGAGCCAAACCCAGGGCTCCAAGCATTGGCCAGCTCCACGACGCTGCTGCCATGCCTTGGAAGCCCTGCCTGTTTTCCAAGCCTGAATTCCAAGTGCCATTCCTGGCTTTTCTATGAAATGGCCCCCGCGAACACCTGCTGCTATTCCAATATGAACCACTCCAGGCAGAAAAAGGGAAAACGTCACAGCCCACAGATGCTGCTCTGTGCTGTTGATATTCCTGGAGAGCAGGATGGATTTGGGAGCAGGAGGTAGGAACAGAAAATCATGGAATTCTTTGGGTTGGAGGGGACCTTAAAGCTCATCTCATTCCAACACAGGTACCCAGAAGGCTCCACATTCCCCACTCCAGCCTGGGCTAAGCCAAATTCCAACTCCTGCCTTCCCTGAGTGACCTCTTAAGGGCATTTTCCAGCTCCTCCAGGGCTGTGTGACGCTGTTCCCGTGCCAAAACGCTGGCACAGGGCTGTAAACAACAGCCCCTGGGCAAAGAGCCACAGCTCCAGCTCCCAGAGCCAGCTCCCAGCTGCTGGAAGGGCTGTGGGATGTGCCTCCTGCAGCTGCAGCAGCCTGTCCTGCCAGCCTGGGAATGTCAGAGGGACACAAATCCCTCTGGAGGGCACGGAGGGGATGGAAACACGGTGAGGAGCTCTGTGAATTCTCCTGTGACAACTTCACTGCTCTGCTGGAATCCAGAATCCACATCCTGGGCTGATCCCAGCGTGGGCAGCAGGGAATGGGGGATTCTGCCCCTCTGCCCCGCTCAGGTGAGACCCCACCTGCAGAGCTGCCCCAGCCCCAGGGCCAACAGCACAAGGACCTGGAGCTGCTGGACAGATCCAGAGGATCCCATGGAGCTGCTCCAGGGCTGGAGCCCCTCTGCTCTGCAGCCAGGCTGGGAGAGCTGGGAATGTTCACCTGGAGAGGAGAAGGCTCCAGGGAGAGCTCAGAGCCCCTGCCAGGGCCTGAAGGGGCTCCAGGAGAGCTGGAGAGGGACTGGGGACAAGGGATGGAGGGACAGGACCCAGGGAATGGCTTCCCACTGCCAGAGGGCAGGGATGGATGGGATATTGGGGAGGAATTCCTGGCTAGGAGGGTGGGGAGGGGCTGGCACAGGGTGCCCAGAGCAGCTGTGGCTGCCCCTGGATCCCTGGCAGTGCCCAAGGCCAGGCTGGATGGAGTTTGGAGCAGCCTGGGACAGTGGGAAGTGTCCTTGCCCATGGCAGGGGTGGCACTGGATGTTCTTTAAGGTCCCTTCCAACCCAAGCCAGCCTGCAATTCCATGATTCTATTGGCCCATTTCCATGACTGTGGGGGTTTCTGGCTGGATGTGGGGTCTCCCTGCAGTTTTCCCACTCACCAAAGGGATGCTGCAGTTTTCAGAGATTAAAGAATTAAATGAATTTAAATTAAATAAAATTAAAGAAATTAAATTAATTAAAAATTCAAGAGCAGCTGGCCAGGGCAGAGCTGGAAGCACAGAGGTGACCCCACCACCATCATTTGGTGCTCAGGGTGTTCCCACCACCACTCCTGTCCTGTATTCCCTGAAGATCTCCAAATCTCTCCTCTTTGCCTCATAGCTGTACTCAGGGAACACAATCCCATCATTCCAGTGTAAACCACCCTCTGGAAAGGGGGATTTACTCCCTCACAGGGAAAACCTACTTGAGCTTCTGGGAATCCCCCGCTGAAGATGGGGTTGAGTCCTCTTCATCACTGTCCTGGTCACTTTCTTCCTCTTCCTCATCCAGATCCTTGGTGGAACTTTTCGATAGGGAGGAATCATCCTCAGGAGCAGGGCTCTCACTTTCTTCCTTCCTGAAAGGGGGGGAAAAGATGAGCCAGATTCATTAACTTCTTCACCAGAGGAATCTGGAACCAAAACACGCTGCGGGTTTGGCTTTGCTGAGTTAAAAACTGGTGGTCTGAGGCAGCTTCTACCAAAGTTTCCAGGGAAATATCCACTGCCAAGGAATAAAATCAGCTTTGTTCCCACAAATCCTTAATTCTTACAGTGGAGGAAGTGCCCTGGATGCTGTGGAATGCAGGCCAGGCTGCATGGGCTCACAGCAGTCTCACCTTGTCCAGCTGTGGGCACACCTGGACAAAGGATAACCCTCTCCAAAAGGAATCTCCAGGGATTTGATCCAACCCCACATTTAAACCAAGCCTGGCTCCCTGCTCCTTTCCCTCCACAACCCCCTCCAGCCTCCACTGCAGGGAATAGAACCATCAGGGAATCATGGAATGGTTTTAGTTGGAAGGGACCATAAAACCCATCCCAATCCATCTCCTGCCACGGGTAGGGACACTTCCCACTATCCCAGGTGATCCAAACCAAATCCAGCCTGGACACTGCCAGGGATCCACACTTCCACAGCTGCTCTGGGAAATCCATTCCAGGGCCTCCCCACCCTCCCAGGGAATCTCTTCCTAAGGAATGGTGTGACCAGCAGAGTGTGATTTGGAGCACAAGACAGAAAAGTGGTTTCCAGTTCTCCTGGTGCCTCCCCAAAACCAGAACAGCAGAGCCCAGGGGTCACGTGGACACCAGAGCCTTGGGGTTCCTCCACTCCCTGGCACGAGGACTTTGGGGAAATGTCAGGGAGGAACCAAGCAGGGGTTTACTTCTGCAAACTGAAGGCTCTTCCTCTGCTCAGCACTGGCTGGTTCCCCCTTCCCTCCCCAAATCTCTTCTCCTCCTCTGCTCCTCTGGCAGCTCCCTCCATTCCCTCCTCCGTGGGCTGCACATTCCTGCCCGACCAGAGCTGGGCACTGGGAAGTGCTGGCTCCTGCACTTGGGGCACCACGAGGACTGGGGACAGCAGCTGGGAAAGGCCTGAGGGGGACAGGAGGTGCCAGGGAACGGGGACAGGACAAGGGGAAACAGCTCCAAACTGTGCCAGGGGAGGCTCAGGCTGGATATTGGGAATATTCCTCCTGGAAAGGGCTGTCAGCCCTGGCACAGCTGCCCAGGGCAGGGGGGAGTCCCCATCCCCGGAGGGATTTAAAATCCATGTGGATGTGTCACTTGGGGACATGGTCAGGGGTGGCCTTGGCAGTGCTGGGGGACAGGTGGGCTCGATGATCTTGGAGAGCTTTTCCAATCTTGACAATTCCATGATTATCAGAGGTAAAGGGGAACTGTCTGACTGCTGAACTCACTCATCACCCTTCCTGGCTTCCTTCTTCCCACCAGGAGTGGGGGATCCAGTAGGACTTGCAGTCTCAAGAATCTCTTCATCCTCTTCCAGCTCCAAATCCTCATCCTTATCAACTGTACTTTCCTGGAAACAGAAAGGAATACCCCATTTGCCCACCCCGTGGGAGCCATACAGGCCTCGCCCAGCAGCTCCTCCAGCCCCTGGAACAGCCTCATCTGGGAATTAAAAACTCTGTGAGAGCCCACAGGGGGATTTATGGATTAGGTGGGATTTATACACTTGGCTCCAGAAATTACAAGGATTAAAAAAGGGATCTCAGCAGAGGCAGGAGCTCACCTTCCCCAGCCCAGTGACAGACAGGTCACTGTGGAGATCGTATTGTACAGGACAAGGGCAGGGGGCTTTAAATTGACAGAGGGACTTCAAATGGGGTATGGGGAAGGAATTCCTGGCTGGGGGAGTGGGGAGGCCCTGGGATGGAATTCCCAGAGAAGCTGGGGCTGCCCCTGGATTCCTGGAAGTGTCCAAGGCCATGTTGGATTTGGTTTGGAGCAACCTGGAATAGTGGGAGGTGTTCCACCCAATGGAACAGGATGATCTTTAATATTCTTTCCAACCCAAACCCTTCTGGGATTCTAATTCCCATTTAATAAATTATTCTGTGCAGATAAAGGGCCCAATTAATCCCTCTGCTGCCAGGAATTCCTCTTTGTCAATGGTGCATCTCTGCTCCGGACGCATTTTTTGACAAACTCACCCCAGTGCCATTTCTGAGTTTGATTTCAACAAGGCAAATCCGCACTGGAGGCAATTCCCACTCTGGCAGCAGAGGAGCCAGCTCTAAGGTGGGCTGTGGGCCAGGTCAAGCACCAGGCATTACCGTGTCCTCCTGCTCCTCCAGCTCCTCCTGAGCCTCACCCAAACGCAGATCAGAACTCGACTCAGTCTCAGACTCAGACTCAGACTCAGACTCAGCACCGATGTCTCTGTGTCCCAGCCCGTACTTGTTCCAGAGCCTGCATGCCACTTCTTCCTCCTGTTGGCTAAGGAAAAACCAGCCCTTTAGGAATCCTGTCCCACATGGCAACACCTGTGATCCCTGCCAAAACCAGATTCCCAAAGGGAAACCCCTCTAACCTGTGGTTTTATCCCTCAACACCCCTCCCACCCTTCCCATCACAACCTTTGTCCTCTCTCTTCCTCCCCTTTTCCATCACATTCCTTTAGGGCTCTTCGATATTAAAGTTTTTTGATTGTTATTTTAATACTTTCCAGAACCTTTTAATGGTCCAGATCAAACCATAATGACTCTGCTCAGTCCCATCTCCTTGTTTGAACCTTTAATCCAGGTTGCACGGGGCTTGGAGCACCCTGGGATAGTGGGAGGTGTCCCTGCCCATGGAATGGGATGGAATGGCATGATCCTTAAGGTTCTCCCCAACCCCAACCAGTCTGGAATCTCTGAACTTACCTTACAATCACTTTGAACTGTCTGAACACCTCCTGGATCTGCCTGACATTCACTATCTGAGGAAGAGAGGTACAAAGGCATCCATTTTGGTATTAATTCTGTCAAGGACTTCTAAATAAATCAATTTAAAGGGTTTTAAGACTAAGGAAAAGTCTCCTGGAGCTTCCAAACCAGANAGCAGCCTGGGACAGTGGAAGGTGTCCCTGCCCATGGGATGGGATTTAAGGTCCCTTCAACCCAAACCATTCTGGAATTCTGTGATTCCACTGGTCTGGCAAACACCTGGCATTGCTGTGCCCATTTCTGCTCGGGATTCTCATCACCTGACTTGGCAGGAGATGGGACTTGGGAGCAGCCAACCAACAGAAGAGCTCCAAGAGTCTGGAAAAAACCCAAACCCCATCTCCAGCAGCTGGGGGTTGAAATTCCAACCCAATCCCTCTGTGTGGGATCCTCGGAGGTTTCCCTAAGCCCCAGAGGATGGTGCTGGGAGCAGAAGGAAGGACACAGCCTCACTGGGCAGTGAGTTCACTGCTCCTCACCAGGCAGTCCTGCATGATCAGCTCCTGCTTCAGGAGATGGATCTCCTCCTCCAGAGCCTTCACTGATGCCTGACAGGGAAAAAAGGGTGAGCAAATGACTAAATTATATTGGAAAAAAGAAAAACAGCTAAAAACAGCACAAACGTGGCTGCTGGAGAATATCCCAGCTGGATCCCAGCTCCCTCAGGGCTTGCAGCAGGGAATCAGTGGGTCTGGAAATCAGTTTGATTTTCCTTTGATTAGCTCCCTACAGGACACTTTCTGCTGGGTCCTGCCTGCAGAGCCTGCCCAGGCCATCAAGAAGGGCCACTGCTCTTTAATGGGATGATTTCCTGCTCTGGAATTGCAGGGACCATCAAATTCCAGGCTCTGGGATGTTATCCTGGAAGCCAAGCATTGTGCAGGGCTCACCTCTGCCCTGAACTCAGCAGCTGGGACATTAACTGGGACAAAGGAGAGATTTTCCTGTGCTGGATTTGACTGAATTTCTCCCCAGTGTGGAATATCTTGAAGGATTCACTGTTTAAAATGTGTTTCCAGAAAGGTGAGCACAAAAATCTTGGGATTCAGGGAGAAGTGGACACTGAGCTGCTTTGGAGTGACCAAAGCACAAAGTTTCCTTCCTATTTCAGCTCCTCCAGTTTGGTTTTCACTCTGAAAGTGCACTCTAATATCCTGTGATCCCTCCCTTAAATGATTTCCTTGATGAACCAAGTTTTCTAATTGTGGAGAAGCTGTTCTGTTACCAGCAGCAACAGGGATAAAGCTGCAGGAGGACTGGAGATGATTTCCCTGCATGTCAGGGGAATAATTCCCAATAAAACCTCTCTGTTGAGAGCTGAATCTCATCAGAAAAATGTGGGATATGCAGGAGAGAGAATTCCCAGGAAGGAAAGATGTGACTATCTGCATGGCTGTGCCTGAGACCAGGGAGCTGTAATTAAACACCTATAAAAAGATTTAATATTGATCCATTTTATCACCCACCTCAAATCCGCAGTGTCAGCTTGGCTGAGGAAGGGTCATTTATTAAACTACCTAATTTTCCTCTGGTTTTTTTCGGGTTATTATCCTAAATATTAATGAATGTGGGACAACTCCCCTCCCTCCAGGCCCCTCCTGGCCGTACCTCCCGGTAGAAGGGCTCGTTGGGGACAGGCTCTGCTGTCACCCAGTTCATCCTGGTGGCAAAGCGAAGGGAGGACAGCTGGAAAACAAAGGTTTAAAGCAAATAAAAGAGATATTGGCAGAAATATCATTTTCCTAATCTGTTTCTACTTAATTCTGTCAGATCCAAGAGCAGAGAAATATAAAATCTGTGACTTGTTCCAGGTGATTCCCTCTTGTTTGCTACAGATCCAGTTCGCACAGGGGGATTTTCACCCATTTTATCATTTACAGGTTAAAAAACAACCTCTGGGAGGTTCTTCCTGATTCCTGCCCCAGCAGGGAGCCAGCTCAGCTCAGCTGTGAACTGGGGCAATTCCAGGGAGTCCATGATGTGATGTCCCATGGAAACACATTAAATAAAAAAAAAAAAATAATAATAGTAATAATCTCTCCAGTGAGCTTAAATCTGAGCAGCTCCTGCCTGCTCCGCTTCAGGCTCTCATCTGACAGGAGTCTGGTTTAGAGCCTTTGGGATAAGATGAGTTCTCCAAAGTTTGGGATTAATCAGGCCGGAGGTTTCCCTGCTAAAACCCTGCAGAGACTGTTCCTTAAACCAAGCAGGAACAAGGCCTGGATTCTGCAGGAATCCCTTCAACTCACGGTCTCTTCCACATGCTCAGCTTCCCCATAGATGTTTGTCACCAGGACAGTGTTGCAGTTTCCCCCTGGGAAAAAACGATAACAAAAATAAAGCAAATAATATAATTTTGAGTAATTTTTTGTTGTTTCCTTCTTGGACATGTATTTTTTTATGTGCTGATTAAAACAGAGGAGAGGAATCCCAGAATGGTTTGGGGTGGGAGGAACTTTAGGGATCATCCAGTGCCACCCCCTGCCAGGGGCAGGGACACCTCCCACTGTCCCAGGCTGCTCCAAGCCCCGTCCAGCCTGGCCTTGGGCACTTCCAGGGGTCCAGGGGCAGCCACAGCTGCTCTGGGAATTCCAGCCCAACCCCTCCCCACCCTCCCTGCCAGGAATTCCTTCCTAATATCCCACCTAAAGCTTCTTTCAGTTTAAAGAAGCACAAAGGACACACCAGAGTGTAACTGTCCCTCTAAAGGGCACAGAAAAAGGGGCACAGAAAATAGCTGTGGCTGTGACCTAAAAATAAAGGTGAAATTTGTCTTTCACGGAATGAGGATGCAGGAAGAAAATGGGGATAAAAACTCTGAGTTCCAGGTGTTTATAAAGGTTCTGTTTTTCAGGATTCCCAGAGTAGCTGTGGCTGGATCCCTGGCAGTGCCCAAAGCCAGGCTGGACACTTGGAGCAGCCTGGGACAGTGGGAGCTGTCCCTGCCCATGGCATGGGCTTTAAGGTCCCTTCCAACCCAAACCATTCCAGGATTCCACGATAAATGATGGCCTTAGGAGTTGATGTGCCCACTGAAACATCAGCTTTGCAGAAGCTGCTGGAGCTCCCAGCCCTCACCCAGCGAGTCCTTGAGCACGTGGGTGAGTTTGCTCTGCCGGAAGGGGATGTGCTCCCTCTTGGGATCGGCCAGGGCGATGACCAGCTGCTCCAGGAAGGACAGGGATTTGTTGATGTAGGAGGCCTCGATCCGCACCTGGCCCTCAGACTGCAATGGAGAGCAACAGGAAACCCCTCTGGTCAGACAGCAGCAGAGGGAGGATTCCTCAGCAGAGGAAAACTCGGCAGGGCTGATGTCATTTGGATTCTGATCAACGCAGAATATCCCGGAATCAGGGAATTGTTGAGGTTGGAAAAGGCCTCTCATATCGAGCCCAACCATCCCCCAGCACTGCCAAGGCCACCCCTGACCCAAAATGTCCCCAAGTGCCACATCCACAGGGCTTTTAAATCCCTCCAGCAATGGGGACTCTAGCCCTGCTCTGGGCAGCTGTGCCAGGGCTGGACACCCTTTCCAAGAGGGAATATTCCCAATATCCACCCTGAACCTCCCCCTGAAGCTGTTCCCTCTCCTCCTGTCCCTGTTCCCTGGGAGCAGAGCCCGACCCCCCGGCTGTCCCCTCCTGTCAGGGAGCTGTGCAGAGCCACAAGGTCCCTCCTGAGCCTCCTTTGCTCCGGGCTGAGCCCCTTTCCCAGCTCCCTCAGCTGCTCCTGGGGCTCCAGGCCCTTCCCCAGCTCCGTTCCCTTCCCTGTTTTTCCACAGTGAGGAGCTCCCATCACTCACCCCAGTCTTGCTCAGCCTCTCGGATCCCGCCAGGTCAATTAAGGTGATTTTAGATTTCAGGCATTTGTGATTTGTGTAATCTCTGGAACGACACTGAGGGAGAGAGGAAGAGAAACTGTGCTTAGAGGAGCAAACCAAACTGAAATACAGGAAAAAACAGACTGCAGAGATCCTCTTGGATCCTTAGAAAGTCATTTCAATCCGAAGGAACGAGGCTGGAGCTCTCACCTCAATGTACATGGTGAAGATGCAGTGGGATCTGGAGGAATTCTTATTCAGGGAGTGCTCTGCTATCACTCTGTTGGTCTCACCCTGCCAATGGAGAGAAAATTCCAGGCTCAGCTTGTGGAATTGTGGCTTTTTGAGGATAAACCAGGCAACTTCTCTGTGGCTCTTTCCATTTCCTGATGACTGGAAAAGCAAAGAGCTCCCCAAGCTTCAAATGGCCCTGAAAATTCCCACAGGTGTGATGGCCACGGATCTGAACCTCTGCCAGGAACACAAAGGGACTTGGAAGGGATCTTCAGGATCATCCCATCCCATCCCATCCCCTGGATGGGCAGGGACACCTCCCACTGTCCCAGGCTGCTCCAAGCCCATCCAGCCTGGCCTTGGGCACTGCCAGGGATCAAGGGGCAGCCACAGCTGCTATGGGAAATTCATCCCAGTCCCTCCCCACCCTCCCAGCCAGGAATTCCTTCCCAATATCCCATCCACCTGTGGCAGTAAGAAGCCATTCCCTGGGTCCTGTCCCTCCAGCCCTTGTCCCCAGTCCCTCTCCAGCTCTCCTGGAGCCCCTTTAGGCCCTGGCAGGGGCTCTGAGCTCTCCCTGGAGCCTTCTCCTCTCCAGGCGAACATTCCCAGCTCTCCCAGCCATCATCACCCTCCTCCCACTCTTTAAAAAGGAAGAGGCAGTTCCTGCACATTCCAGAGCTCAGGACAGCCCCGGGTTATTAAAAAGGCTGGAGAAAGATTTTAAGGACAGCAGATGGCTCTGGGTGAGGATCCACTTCCTGCAGCCAGATCCAATTATTTATCCCTGCTTTCCTCATGAACTGAAGCAGCCATGAGGGAAAGAAAGGTGCTGATCTCCATAATCAAAGTCCCCTCACAAACCTCTCACCCTGACCAGCCCTGCTGTCAATTCCAGCAGTGCCCTGATCATCCCAAACCACCTTTTCTCGGAGCATCTTCCAGAATCCCCGAGCCAGGGACACTTCCCTTGCAGGACCAAGAGTTTCCAGTTGTTCTCCCCACAACCCAGAGGGAGGCTGAACCTCCTTCACCATCTTGGCCACCCTCTCCTGCTTTTCCTCCTCCTCCCTCAGCCAGCACCCACAACCCTGGGGTTTTAAAGGGAATATTTGGGTTCTCTTGCCTCGAAAAGGAGATGCAGAGCCTCCTCCTCGTGGCTGACAGGGTGGACAGAGAGCCCCTTGACATAAACCCCCTGAGGGCCATCCATGACAGCCAGCTGCGTGTCCTTGCAGCCTCGGCCCAGCGCCGGCGCCAGGAGGTCAAACAAGGCCTCGTTGTAGATCTCCAGGTAGGAAATCCGGACAGTGACCAGGATATTGAGGAATTCTGCAGCTGTTTTGAAGACCTGCACAAAGACAAAGGGGTTGGGTCCGGTCACAGGCAGAATTTTTAGTTGTTTGTGGCTTTGCAGAGGAGATATTTACGTAGATGTTGATATAAGATATTAATGGGTGTGATAGAAGTAGCTGTAAGATAGAAATAGCTATAAAATATAAATAGCTATAAAATATAAATAGCTATAAAATATGAATAAATACGTTGAGATGTATACAAGATACAAATTTCTGTATGATACATATTTGTAGAGAGATAGTTCTGAACAGCTCCAAGTGCATCTGGGGGGCTGTGGGGCTACATCTGAGCTGTGGTCTCTGAGGGCTCAACTTGGATTTGGATTCAATGATCTTACAGAATCCTGGAATTCTGGAATTCTGGAATGGTTTGGGTTGGAAGAGGCCTCAAGGCCCACCCAATTCCACACCTTCCCCTGTCCCAGGCTGCTCCAAGCCCCAATGTCCAGCCTGGCCTTGGGCACTGCCAGGGATCCAGGGGCAGCCACAGCTGCTCTGGGCACCCTGTGCCAGTGTCTCTGTGCCTTAGAGGCGTTTTTAAATGACTTTATGATCAGTTTTAACCTGATTTCACAAAGTGACAGCTTGGAAAACACCTCTTTTGAAGGCTCAGGGACGTTTGGGGAGCAGCAAGAACCTAAACAGGAACTAAAGAGGAACAACCTCTGAGAATGACAATAAAACTTTCTTCTTTAACCATCATCCCCAGGGTAAAACAAAGAAAAAACCCACACAAAACATATCCACTGCGTTCAAACACTTTTCTATCAGCAAGAGCTGATAGAAGAGTGTTCCCTGGTGTTTCCCCCAGCTGTTTTCCCACCCGGCTCCAGTACCTGCTGGATAGCTCTGGGGATGATCCCTCGGTTTCTGTACTCCGAGGGGGCTCCCGTCATGGTGTAGGTTTTGCCAGCCCCAGTCTGCCCATAGCACATGATGGTGCCTAAAAAAGTCCAAAAGCAAAAGGGTAAACTCAGGAGGGAGCCTCCAACAGCACAGCAAATGGATCTCTGCTCAAATCCAATCTCTTTTTATGACCAAAATAATAAAAGGAGCGATAAATCACCATTGTAGCCCTGCAAAGCTTTGGACACCAAGTCCTTTGCCACAGTCTGATAAACCATTTCCTGGGAGGTGTTGTGGAGGAGCCCATCCAGCTTGAAGGACCAGTCAGTCTGAGAGTTATTCACGACTCCTCCCCTGGGACCCTTTGGGATGTAGATATCGATGCTCTGCAACCCAAAAAGAGAGGGAGATCAACTCAACAGCCCTGAGGGTTTTCAGGAATTGAGGATCTGGGGTTAAGTAGAAAAAGAAGCACAAATAACAGAGTTATTTTACTGCCTGGGATAGTTCTAGATGTACTAAAAATATCTGGTAATGCTCTCAAATTCCTGGTGATATTCTAAATAAAAAGGAAATGTGGTTAAGCTCATCTGTTTAACTTTCTGTGATTTGGTGCCTCAGGGAAATTCTTAATTAAGTGAGAGAAGGCAAAGGGAGGAATTTGCATAAGAGGGGATGGAAATAGACTGTGCCAAGTTGTGGTTAGCACTGGGAATTCCTCATGGATCAGCCAGTCCCAGTCCTTTTGAGGGTTTTCCTGGTGATTGTACCACAGGAATTGTGTTTTCCATACTCACACTTGCCGTGACAAAACCACTGCCATGCAGGAACACCCAAACCAACACCCCCTGAAATGTTATCCATGGCCTCAAGGGATGGACAAATCCTGGTTTTCCATGGAAAAGCTGAACTCACACTCCAAACCTTTCCCACTTCCAATTTCTTTTACTCTACCTTGTTGTCTGACCCAAGCTTGATCATATCTTGGGCAAAGTGAGCGGTTGGCCTGATCCTCACGAACGCCAGGACTCGCTTTGGTGATCTGAGAGAGGCAAAAAAGAGGAAAAGAAGAATCTTGCATCCCCTAAACTGAAATTTATATTATTTGCCAGCAAAAGGTGAGGCAGAGGAGTCAGATTTAAAAAGAAAGTGTTGGCAGTTATTCAGCTGCAGTTGTTATTCCCCATTAAAGAGTGGCTGAAAATTCCTTCCGGCCTTGTCCTGCTTGGGAAACTGAGGATGTGGAAAGAGAAGGGTCAAAGTGGTCCTGATTTCCTGATTTCCTCCTGTGTACCAGGCTCAGGAGTGTTGGATAACACCACTTTTCTTCCTCGTAGCCTTGGAAAGCAAAATATTTGCAGGAGTAGGAGAGGGATTTTCTTTTGTCACATGCAGCCTTTTTTAAAATTAATTTAAATTTTTAATTCCCGATAAACAGCTGATTTTCAATTTCCTAGAGGAAATACATACAGGCTGGAGGATCTGCAGAGTAAAACCCACATGAGGAGGGCTCAGGGATCATCCAGCTGCTAAAGCATCATGCACTGAGGATTTTTAAATCCCTGGAATGTGTATATCCCACGTTTTCCCTCAACCACTCCCTCCAGACAGCCCATGCTCAAAAATTGTGTAATAAGTAGTGACAGCCTCTAGTTTGGGACAAAATCTTTGGGATTTCTGGTACATTCAGGATTTTTGGGACCTCTCACTTTACCTGCTGTGACTGCTCTAAAATGAATTGTGGAGGTTTGAGCTGAGCCAGGACTTGTTGGATTTAAACCAGGGGAACATTTGGGGGATACCTGGGGCTGTCACCCCCGGGCTCTGTGTCAGAGAGCAGGGAGGAGATGATGCTCTCCTGGTCCTCATCCTGCTCCTTCTCCTTCCCCTTCTCCTGGTCCTCATCCTGCTCCTTCTCCTGCTCTTGGTCTTGGTCTTGCTCCTGCTCCTTCTGCTGTTCCTGGTCCTGGGATTTCACAGAGGCCTCAGAACTCTGTCCAAAAATACCCAGAACCCGGTGTTGGAGCAGTTGGGAATTACTTCTTCAAAGCAAGGAAAAACAGCAGGGGAAAGGAGGAAGGGAACATTTTTGGGAAAAAATCTCCACTAGGAATCAGAGAGAGAACAGAGAGAGAATCAGAGAGGCTCTGACTGGGCCCGGTTGGAATTACCCTTTCTTCGGTCTCTGCTTTGGGTGCAGAACTTTCACTCTTTTCCAGCCCTTCAGACCCCTCCTGCTCCTCTTCCTCCTGCCAGGGAAAAACAACCCCAAATCCAGGTGAAAACCACACCCGGAGACACAGGGGACGATCCACACCTCTCCAAAGCCTTAGGAGTGTGAGGGTCCCCTTCCCACACCTCAGGGCAGCAGATTTTGGCAGGACTTTGGGAAAAATCCATCTGCAAGAGTTGGGACTCATCCAGGGAAGCTGCGGCTGCCCCTGGATCCCTGGAAGTGTCCAAGGCCAGGCTGGACGGGGCTGGGAGCAGCCTGAGACAGCGGAAGGTGGCCCTGCCTGTGGCAGAGATTGGAATTGGATGATGCTTAATGTCCCTCCCAACCAAGTCCCGCTGTGTTTCTCCCCAATGCACTGCCCGAGGTGTGGGGGGGTGATGCCCGCGGGAAGGGGGGCGATGCCTGGGGGGTTGATTCCGCCTGGGCGGGAATACGACCTCCGATCACCGCCTGGGGAGGGGAGGGCGGCCCCCCGGGCACCCCCTCGGCCCTGTCCCACCTGCGACCCCTCTACAGCCGCGTCCGGCGTGGCGTCGGGGGTCGCCATGGCAGCGTCCACTTCCGGGTTCTCTATGGCAACGGCAACTTCCGTGCCCTCCCGGAAGTGGCCCCGCGTACGGCGGCCGGGCGGGGCCAGCGCGCGGCGGGGGCGAAGCGGGACGGCAGCGGCACGGGAGTGGCCGGGACGATGCTGGAAGCGGCGGCGGCGGCGGACCCGGAGCTGGATCCCGAGGATCTGGTGCATTTCTCGGTGGGAGACCTGCCCAGCCGCGGGTATGGAGTGATGGGCGAGATCCGGCGGCAGGGAAAGCTCTGCGATGTGACGCTCAAGGTGCGGCCCGGCCCCCCGGGGGCGGGAGGGGAGAGGGACCACCCGAGCCCGGAGGGGTCTGAGGAGGGCTGAGAGACCTCGACCCCTGAGGGAGAGTGAGGAACTCCCCAGTCTCTGATGGGGGATGAGGGACCCGACCCCTCAGGGGGCTGGAAGGGGGCTGAGAGACCTCGACCCCTGAGGGAGAGTGAGGAACCCCCCGGCTCCTGAGCGGGGACCTCGACCCCTGAGGAGGTGACGGTGTCTGGGGTGGGGGCTGAGGGAGGATGCTGAGGGGGCTTCCCCCGGTCCCCTTAAGAGGGAGCTGGGGGATCCCCTGGTCCCGGAGGGGGGCTGAGGGACCCCCACAGCCTTTGAGGGGGGATGAGGGTCCCCAGCCTCAGAAGGGGGAGCTGAGGGTCCTCCCCCCCCGAAGAGGAGCAGAGGGACCCCCCATTCCTGGGGGGGCTGAGGGACCTCAGCCTCTGAGGGGGACAAGAGGAACCCCCAGGCCCCTGAGGGGGGACCCCAGCCCGTAAGGGGAGGGGGCTGAGGGACCCCCCTAGTCTCTTTTCCAGAGGGAAGGAGGCAGCTGGAGTTCCCTCAGACCCCTTTGGTGGGGAGGGGAGGGGGAGCTGAGACCCCCCCAAACCCCCTCCGTGGGGTGTCAGGGGTCTGTGGGGGCCTGTGGATCCAGGTTTATGGACCAGCCTCCGGATTCCTTTCCCTAGGAAACCATTCCCTTGTGGGAACATCCGCTTTTTAGCATCCGAAAAAATTCATCCACGAGCGTGGTAAATCCTCAGGATTGTGTCCCCGGCTCTGCAGGG
Source organism: Melanocharis versteri (assembly GCA_013397845.1). Taxonomy (NCBI): domain Eukaryota; kingdom Metazoa; phylum Chordata; class Aves; order Passeriformes; family Melanocharitidae; genus Melanocharis; species Melanocharis versteri. Next base: position 75,704 of record VZTG01008445.1, read on the forward strand.
AATGGCTGGGAGGGCTCGCGGGGTGTCCTGTGCCAGGCAGGAGCTGCTGGAATCCCTCAGGATTGCAGGCTCGGAGGAGCTGCTGGGGTGGGAGCCACACGCAGCTCTGAGTCACTGCAGAATTAACTCTGCAGTTTAATTAAACGGGAAGGTGCTCCCAGCCTACTCACCCTGAAACCTGCCAGGGGAAGGAGCCGGCGAGGGCTGGGCCTGGGATGGGGAGCATTCCATGGATACAGGGGCTGCTTCATCCCCGGGAGGAGGGACTGAGGGTTGGGATCCTCCTTGGAAGTGGTTGTTCCTTCTGCAGGGTGGTATTTGTGACGGTCGGGGCTGGAACCTGAGGGAATTCTGTGGCAAAGCTGGTTTGGGATGCAGAGTGCCGTGTTTTTTAGGATTAAGCTGGGTGTTGGTGTGGCAGGAGAAGATGGGCAGATCCTGGCAGTCCCATATTTCTGGGAGGCAATAGGAGGAGGTCTATGATCCCAGTCTTATCTTGGATAAATTCCTCACCATTGTTTCTAAAATTCCTCTGAATAATTAACCGTTTCTGTGGATTTTCCATGGCAAAGAGCTGTTTAAATCCTCTTTATTCCTACAGAGGTTTAAATATATATTTAGGAAAGATCACAAACATCACAGAACAGTTTGGGATGGAAGGAACCTTATGGATTATCCAGTTCCACCCCTGCCACGGGCAGGGACAGCTCCCACTGTCCCAGGCTGCTCCAAGCCCCATCCAGCCTGGCCTTGGACACTGCCAGGGATCCAGAGGCAGCCACAGCTTCTCTGGGAAATCCATCCCAGGGCCTCCCCACCTTCACAGGGAAGAATTCCTTCTCAAAATCCCAAAGAGAGATCCCAGCAGTGATCATACAACATACGTTGTCACTCCTCTGTCCATATTGTTTCAAACATTCCAGCTTCCCCTCCTACACCCATAGCTTGGAATTCCAAGCATTTCACTCATTTGAGTCCTCTCCTCTTCTTGAGTCATCCTGTGAAAATATCCCACCTTGTACTGCTTCTGCCCCTGGACATCCCTTTTCCCAGTGCCCACGTGTCCTGTGCTGATGGAATTGGTGCAGCCAAGGCTTCCCTCCCCATTCCCAGGAACAGGCTGGCTGCTCCAGCTGCTGGAGCTTTAAACAGGAATTTTTCTCAGCTGGAAGTTGGAGGTGGCTTTGGATCACTCAGGCACCCCAAACTCAGCCAGCACAAAATGTCCCTGCCCTTCCCTGCCCCGGCTTGGGAACATTTTCCAGCTGTAACTCCAGGGTGGGTTTCCAGCAGGGACAGAGTTTGGATGATTCTTACCCAAAATTAAGGGAGGAACATGAAGGTCACAGAGCTGCTCCCAGGGCTGGAGCCCCTCTGCTCTGGAGCCAGGCTGGGAGAGCTGGGAATGTTCACCTGGAGAGGAGAAGGCTCCAGGGAGAGCTCAGAGCCCCTGCCAGAGGGCAGGGATGGATGGGATATTGGGAAGGAATTCCTGGCTGGGAGGGTCGGGAGAAGCTGGGCTGGAATTCCCAGAGGAGCTGTGGCTGCCCCTGGATCCCTGGCAGTGCCCAAGGCCAGGCTGGAGACTGGGGCTTGTAGCAGCCTGGGACAGTGGGAGGTGTCCCTGCCATGACAGGGGTGGCACTGGGTGATCCTTAAGATCCTTTCCACCCCAAACCATTCCAGGATTCTCTGATAAAAGCTCTGAGAAACATTCCAAATCCAACCAGAAGGAATCCCCAGGTGGATCCTGATGCTCCCACACCACTGCAGGGAATTTATTCCTCTTTTTTCCACTCCTGCTACTTTTTGTCTGTCCCATCTCTAAACCAAAAAGCTTCCAAACACCCCTTTGTCCCAGAAGTTGGATCCAGATGTGCCCAGTGCTCCGGCTCATGGATTGGGAAAGTTCTTTTCTCTCTGTCTCTTTAACAGCTGCAGGTCAGGGCTGCTCGTGATGTTCCCTCTCAGCTCCCTTTGGAGCCTCTCCGAAATGTTTAATTAAATATTCATTTGCTAGGAGCACACATGGATGGACTGGAGGGAGGAGGGGAGGGAGGAGACACACCTCAGTCTGTGGTTAGTTCTTTTCCTTTGGAAAAAAGTAGGATTTTTGCTTAGCAAAGCCAAATTTCTGCTTTCTTCCCTGCGAATCACCAGGCTGGGCGTTGGTGTGGTCACGTCTGGTTATAAAATAACCAAGCAAACCCTTTTCCCCGGTTGAACCCGATCCCAGTCACGTTGTGGAAGGTGAAATCCGTGGATCCTCATCCAGTATTGGTGGTGATGGAAAAGCTGATGGAGGTTCTGACAGCGGCAGGGAAACACCAAGCCTGGAGTGATCATGGAGAGAGCAGAAATGAGGCTTCTGAGCCCTTTTTTTCTTTTAATTTGGTGGGGTTTGAGGCTTTGAACTCCAACTACGGACAAGCCAAGGGGCAGAATTTCCCTCTCAGAACCTTTCCCCCTTATTTTTAGTGGATTTCCAGTCTTTTTCCCTTTGCAGCTCTCAACTAAACACTGCAAAAGCCCCGAGAATTCCGGCTCACCGATGAGTGCCGGCGTTTGGGGCCGTAATTCCCTGAGCTGCAGATCCTGGTCTGATTTTTAATGGCACAGAAGAATCTCCTCGGTGCTCGTGCTCTTCCTGGGCATTGGTTCTGGAATTGTTTCAGCCTTGCAGGGTGAAAGCTGCCTGGGCAGCTTTGTTTTCTGGGATGTGCTGTCTGTGCTCCAGGCTGAGGTCCGGGTGCTCTCCGGGGACACATCAGAGGCTGCTGGAATGCACCACTCCAGAAACCAGGGAAAGCAGATCCATCCTATTTCTTCATTACAAATTTAGAGGGAATAAATCTCTTCCTGGCTCCTGCTGGCTCCCACTGGAGCTGGAGGAGAATGGTCCAAGTGCCAGGCTGGCACCTCCAGAAATCCTGGCCAAACTGTGGGAAGAGGGAAGGTTTGTGCCTTCCCAAATCCTCGGAGAGCGGAGTTGATGTGAGCTCCTCTTGCTGCTGCAGCTCCTCCTGTGGATCTGAACCGCTCCAATGCCATTTTTCCATGACTAAATCCAAGACTAATTAGAAAAGTCTCCTAAAATATGATCCAGGTCTGGCAAACTGAAATAATTCCCAGCTGGGGAGAGGGTGCGGTGTTTGTTTGGTGTACAATCCCAATGGCACTGGCAGGTCACAGTCCTGGTGGCTTCTCTCCCATCCTGATCCCAGTTTTTCCAGAGCAGACCGTTAACTCCAAACCCCCCAAATTGGAGCAGTTGCACCCCTGAGAGCTGATGCAGAGGTGGAGGAGCCTCTGGATAAGTGGAATTCCAGACAGCTCAGGCTGCCTGCCTGATTCCAGAAGGATCCTTGAAAACTCAGTGCCTGGCTGTGCTGCAGATGTTGGAGCATGTCTGGGAGATCCTCCAGGAAAACAGCCCTGGAAGGAGAGGGAATATCTGTTCTGTTGGAGAGATTGGAGAAACAGATGATCCATTGTGCACAGGAGAGCTGCAGGATGAGGATCTGATTCCAGCCTTGTCACACAGCAGACAGGAATTATTTGGGATTCTGGCTGGATATGATTCCCCTGAGCTCTCGGCTGCCATCAGCTCTTCCCTTACAGAAAATGTGAGGATTTTTAGTTCTAGGATAACACAAAATTTCTCGTTGCTGTCCTTTCAGGAGCGTTAAGGAGGGCAGGGCTGGAGCTGATCCCCTCAGGATGCTCCCTGTCCCCGTGGGAAATGGAGGGACTGCAATTCAGCAGAACAGCTGGGCTCCTCTGAGCTGGCAGGGAATTCTCTGGGGATGTGGCCTTGTTGTACATCCAAAGGGGATGTGTCCTCTGCTTCAGAGGAATGGGTCACCATTCTCATGGAATCCTGGAATGCTTTGGGTTGGAGGGACCTTAAGGATCATCCCATCCCCACCCCTGCCATGGCAGGGACACCTCCCACTGTCCCAGGTGATCCAATCCTGTCCAGCCTGGCCTGGGACACTGCCAGGGATCCAGGGGCAGCCACAGCTTCTCTGGGAATCCCAGCCCAGCCGCTCCCCACCCTCCCAGCCAGGAATTCCTTCCCAATATCCCAACCATCCCTGCCCTCTGGCAGTGGGAAGCCATTCAGAATTCTCTTTCCTGCTGCCCACACTGGGAGATCAGCCCAGGGCATGGGAGGTTCCGGCCAGGGAATGTGGAGCTCCTCATCCACCAACACCTCCAAATCCTTCCCCTCTCCTTGTCCACCCAGCCTGGTTTATGCTTGGGATGGTCCTGATCCAGGTGCATCCCGTTCCCTCTGCCTGACCAGCCTGTGCTCTGAGGGACTGGACTCCAGCTCTGCTTCTGCTCTGGCCTCTCTGTGCCCTCAGTGCCAACATCCCCCCAGAAAAGATGGATTCGGGGTTTTTTTGAGACCTTTGCAGCACAGAGCCCAGCGAGTTCTCAGCTCTGCAGGGTGCTGACGTCAGGAACACAAGAAATGCCTTTCTCCCACCTACACCATTTTCCTTGGGAGAAAGGCTCCTTGTGCCCTGGAATCTGTTAACGTTTGGGGCTGTGGGGGTGTCTGGGAGCAGATTCCTTTGTTACCCGCTCCGAGACACGTCAGAAGGCAATTCTGGGATTCCTGGGGTCAGGAAGTTCCTTTTTCTAGAAAACAGGATCTTTTGCCTTAAAAGCAAAGGAGCTAAAACGATAAAGTGTAAAACAGAACATCCTGGCGTGGTGTCAGGGAGAGGATGAGCTCTTTCCCACTTTGTCCTTAGGTGACTCCAGTGTGACTCCATCAGGAAAGTGCATTAATTCAGCCATGGAAAGGGAGAGCCTTTGGCTCTGCAGGTAGGGGAAACTTTGGGAAAGAAGACACAGGGATGAGCTGAGTGGACATGTGCTGAGGGATCATCCTTGGAAGGATTTTCCATATTCCACGGGAAAACCTTGTCCTTTGCCTGCAGCCAGAAATGCGCGTGTTCCTTGGGGGTTTGCCATGAGGTGCTGATGGAATGAACATAACGACAGCATGAGAGCAGAGATCCCAATTTCTCCATCTCCCCGAGGGCTCTCCACCATCCCAGGAGCGAGTTCCAAACAGAAGGAATCCCAGCTTTTGTCTTGTCCAGCAGCAGGGAATATTTCCCGGGCTCTTTGCTGACACAGCTCCGTGGATCTCGCTGCTCACAAGGACCATTCCCAGTCCGGGACCACCTGGAAGGGCAGCACTGCCCAGACCCGAGGGGTTTCATCCCGGTGGTGGTTTCATCCCAGCTGTCAGTATCCCGGCAGGAATCCTGCAGGGTGGCTGGGATGTTTGCCCTGGTGAGGCCCAGGTGTGTGGAGATAAGGAAGCTGTTTGGTGGCAGCTCCTCACGGGGCGAGGCCGCAGCGATGCCTCCCTGGAACTGCAGCTTGGTGCAACCTTTCAACCCTTGGACTGGGACTCGGGGCATGGAATCGTGGAATGGTTTAGGCTGGAAAAGCCCTCCGAGATCGTGAAGTCCAACCATCCCCCAGCACTGACGATGTCCCCAAGTGCCACATCCACGTGGATGTCACATCCCTCCAGGAATGGGGAACCACCACTGGCCTGGGCAGCCCCTTCCAATGCCTGAGCACCCTTTCCATGAGGAATATTCCCAATTTCCACCCTGAGCCTCCCCTGGCCCAGCCTGAGGCCGTTCCCTCTCCTCCTGTCCCTGTTCCCTGGGAGCAGAGCCCGACCCCCCGGCTGCCCCCTCCTGTCAGGGAGTTGTGCAGAGCCACAAGGTCCCCCTGAGCCTCCTTTGCTCCAGGCTGAGCCCCTTTCCCAGCTCCCTCAGGAGTTTTCCAGCCACTTCCCAGCTCCATTCCCTTCCCTGGATGCACTCCAGCCCCTCAATGTCACTCTTGTCATGAGGGGCCCAGAGCTGCCACCTGGGCTCTGTAATTTGCAGTTATTTTGTGAAATAAGGAGCCTTTTTCTCCTCCTTGGGTCACACTACAGGCTTGGGGTTTGAGTAAATATAACCTTGGTGTTGAAATTCCTGTTATCTTTAGTTATAAAGATAATTTTGGTTATAAATAGAAGGTCGCTCTATGTGTTTGGAGCAGGTGTTTCACTTTAAGAGGTGCCTGTTCAATTTTAGCACCACTTTTTATTTATGAAAAAGCTGAAATGAGATTTGGACAGTTGTGATTTTTGGCAGCTTGGGCTTGGGGGGAAATGAAAGTCAAGTAAAATGTTGCTTTTCTTGCACACTCAGCCTGAATGGGAGCACTTATCCAAACAAACCAAACGAACTATTCCAGTCGGAGTGAATTCCTTACAGAATTTTAGAGATAAGAGGAGGCCTTGTTCTTTCACCTTTCAGAAACAGCAAAAGCAAAAATGGAGTTTTTCTGTGTTTTAGGATGTTTGAGACGCCCGGGAAGGGATTTTCCAGCAGCATGAAGGTGTATCAATAATGGGATTTATTACTGATAAATCAGTGGGTTGGGCCAGGAGCAGCTGCTGCTGGAATGGCCTCATCCAAGGGGAAAGGGTGGACTGGGAAGTGCCGGAGCTGCCGAGGAGTTGCCGAGCAGGTCGGGTGTTCCTGAGCCTCGGGGCTGGAATGTGGACAGGCCAAGCAGCAAATTTGTCACCGTGGTCAGCCGGGCTGTGGCTGCTCGTGGGTCAGCCCTTCCCACTGAGAATTCCCAAACTAGGAGCTCCAGCACCTGAGTGTCCTGAGGGACTCCCCTGTCCTGTCCTGAGGGACTCCCCTGTCCTAAGGGATTCCCCTGTCCTGAGGGATTCCCGTGTCCTGAGGGATTCCCCTGTCCTGAGGGACTCCCCTGTCCTGAGGGATTCCCCTGTCCTGTCCTGAGGGATTCCCCTGTCCTGAGGGACTCCCCTGTCCTGGGGGATTCTCCTGTCCTGAGCAGCACCTCAGACCCTTGGCACATGGAGAGTCCACACACGCTCACCTGGCAGGGAGGGAGGGAGGGAATGAAAATCCCAGGGATATGAGGAGGGTTTGTCAGCTCTCAGGTTCTGGAATCGCTTCCCTTTCTGGCCTTTCCTCGTGAAATTTGCTGTATTTTTGTATTTTTGAAGCTCTGGCCGGGCTGCAGTTTGTGCTCTCTGTGTGAAGGCAGGGTGGGAACCTGCTCTGCCAACATTCCTTCCTCTCCAGGGCCGGGGATGTGGCCTTGAGCTCCATCCCCTCATGGACCCTGCACCTGCAGTCCTGACTCCTTTTCCCAGAGATTCTCCATCCCACCATGTGCACAGGAGGAGGCTGGCAGTGATTTCGCAGATATCTCAAGTCTTGGAGCCTCTGCGATGTTTTCCATGTGCTTTTGGGCCGGGAGAAGGGATTGATACAGCCCTTTATCCCTGTAAAGTCACACACAAATATAAATGTGAAGGGGTTTTTCCATGAGCTGTCATAGTCACAACCATTTCACTTCCTGATTTTGCTCTGGGAATTAGGAATGCTGCAAAATCCAGGAGAGCAGGATTTGTGCAGCCTAATCCAGGCACAGAGGACAGCATGGACAGGGGTTCGGGCACACCTGAGCTGCCCAGGACAGAGACAAGGCTCTCCAAAAGTTCCTCCTTTTTTCCATCTGGCAGGAATTCTGCTTTCTAAACTCCCAGCAAGAGTTTACTGGGTCTGAGGGAGAGGGGAGGCACTGTTGGGAATCATGGAGCTCCTGACTCCAAACAGCATTCCTGTTACCTCTGGAGATGAAAGGGGGTGAGGATTTTGCAGAGGAGAAGACAAGGACTCCTTGGATAACCTGTAGGGAAGGGCCCTGCTGTGCCAGCTGCTTTGTCCCGTAAAACAAAGCTCCAATGGGAAATTCTTCCTTAAGTGAGGGAAAAAGGGCAGCTGTGCACGAGCTTGGATGGTCACGGACTGGGATGAGTCAGATTGCCGTGGAAATTAGGGAAAAAAGCTCTGAGAGGAGTAATCAGAGCAATGACCTGACTTGAATGCTTGGACGCTGCAGGGAATCACCTGGAGCAGGGGATGGTGCTGATCCCTTCTGCCTCCCTGTTCCCCCTGCTTTAGGTCGGGGACCACAAATTCAGCGCTCACCGGATCGTGCTGGCAGCCTCCATCCCCTACTTCCACGCCATGTTCACCAACGACATGATGGAGTGCAAGCAGGACGAGATCGTCATGCAGGGCATGGATCCCAGGTAAAATTCCTAAGGAAAACCAGAAGGATCTCAACTGCTCTGCCTCGTTGTTGTGTGTGCAAGGTTCAAAGCCTGCTCTCCGTGTGAGTGAGCCCACAAAACATTCTGCTGTTGGCAGAGCACTCTCCCAGCTGGAATTCAGTGGATTTTCTGCCCTTTCTCCCTGTTTTTAGTGCGCTGGAGGCTCTGATCAACTTTGCCTACAACGGCCACCTGGCCATAGACCAGCAGAATGTGCAGTCCCTGCTCATGGGGGCGAGTTTCCTGCAGCTGCAGAACATCAAGGACGCTTGTTGTACCTTCCTCAGGGAGAGGTGAGTGGGGCTGGGGGGATCCTGGGGGAATTCCAGAGGGATTCCAGCTGCTCTCCAGCAGCAGCAAGGTTCAGTCACCTGTGTCCAGCTTGGGAGGAGCAGGATGTGTCCTTCTAGCAGGGTCAGGAGGAATGTGCATCCCAAAACCTGGCATCTGTAGAGTTGTGGGATCACAAAATGGGTTGGAAGGGACCTTAAAGCCCATCCCAATCCACCCCTGCCATGGCAGGGACACCTCCCACTATCCCAGGGTGCTCCAAGCCCCACCCAACCTGGCCTTGGACACTTCCAGGGATCCAGGGGCAGCCACAGCTGCTCTGGGAATTCCAGCCCAGCCCCTCCCCACCCTCCCAGCCAGGAATTCCTTCCCAATATCCCATCCATCCCTGCCCTCTGGCAGTGGGAAGCCATTCCCCCTTCTCCTGCCGTTCTCATTCCCTCCAGAATAATTTATCACTCCTTTATGGGGACACAGTAAAAGACCTTGGCCAGCCACGGGAATTCACACCCAGAGCAAAACTGAGGGAATATTTCCCTTCTGGAGAACCCATCCTGGCAGGAATTGCCCTTCCTGCTGCCGTGTGTGCTAAAGGGGAGGAGCAAAGCACCTCGGCCCAGGAGCTGGACAGGAAACTGTGGCAGAGCCTTAAATTGGTCCCAGGTTTTTCAATTTCCTCGCTGGTGTTTGGCTGTGAGGCTGTTCCAGCAGCATGGTCTGGAAATGGAAAGCTGGGATACTCTTTGTCCACATTCCACATGGATTCTCAGCCGTGCCAGGGAGTCTGATGTGTTCAGTTTTCCCAGCCTGGCTTCTCTGCAGCTGCTCAGGGCATTCCGTGGTGTGACGTTAAACACACCCACCAAATATGGGGATTGGCTACCAAAATTCTCCCAAATCCCCCAGGAGTAGCCAGGTGTCCTAAGTGAAGTCCTGGAGTTAAGTGCACAGCTGCCAATTTGGTTAATAACAAGAAAATTACTGGATTCTGGCCGCCCTGGAGAGCTGGGACATGGACACTGAGCTCTCCTTCTTCAGTGGAATCGAGAACTGGGATATTTTTAGGCAGCGGTGTTGTAACCAAGCCCTGTGGGAGCCCTTGGAGTCACCCTCATGTGACAGTTCCCCACCCAGCAGCACGAGCACGTGGAGCTGCTGGAGAGATCCAGAGGAGGCCCCGGAGCTGCTCCAGGGCTGGAGCCCCTCTGCTCTGGAGCCAGGCTGGGAGAGCTGGGAATGCTCACCTGGAGAGGAGAAGGCTCCAGGGAGAGCTCAGAGCCCCTGCCAGGGCCTAAAGGGGCTCCAGGAGAGCTGGAGAGGGACTGGGGACAAGGGCTGGAGGGACAGGACCCAGGGAATGGCTTCCCACTGCCAGAGGGCAGGGATGGATGGGATATTGGGGAGGAATTCCTGGCTGGGAGGGTGGGGAGGGGCTGGGCTGGAATTCCCAGAGCAGCTGTGGATGCTCCCAGAGCCACCTGGGTCGATCCAATGGCTCTTTGGCAGGGACAAGGGGACATTTGTGTATTCCATCCTCTGGCTCTGCCTCAGATTCACCTGGAGCTCCCTGTGCAGATCAGCTCCTGGGCAAGCTGGAATCTGCCATCGCTGCAGAGGACACGGCTGTCACTGCACTGTGTGTCCTCCGAGGCTTCTGTGCTTCCCAGAATCCTGGAATGGTTTGGGCTGGAAGGGACCTTAAAGCCCGTCCCATCCCACCTCTGCCATGGGCAGGGACACCTCCCAGTATCCCAGGCTGCTCCCAGCCCTGTCCAACCTGGCCTTGGGCACTTCCAAGGAAGGGACATCCACAGCTTCTCTTCCATTAACCTGACATTCCTGTTGCTCTTCCCCTTTTCGCAGGCTTCATCCCAAGAACTGCCTGGGTGTCCGGCAGTTTGCCGAGACCATGATGTGCACGGTGCTCTACGACGCTGCCAACAGCTTCATCCACCAGCACTTCGTGGAGGTCTCCATGTCCGAGGAGTTCCTGGCCCTGCCCTTCGAGGATGTCCTGGAGCTCGTTTCCAGGGATGAGCTCAACGTGAAGTCCGAAGAGCAGGTGGGTACCTGGTGTAAATCTTGGCCAAGGAAAGTCGGACCTTGAGGGGTTTCTTGTTGCTTGGGAGTGGCATGGGAATGGGAATGGGAATGGGAATGGGAATGGGAATGGGAATGGGAATGATCCTATTCCTGGGCTGAGTGCAGCTGAGATGTCCTGGCACAGCAGGGACACTCAGAGGTGCTGGACAGAGCTGTGATGCTTTCCTGGGCCTACTCCAGACTGACTTGTTCCTAGGAAAAACGGAAAGCAGGGCTTTTTTAGGATCACAAAATCGTTGAGGTTGGAAAAGCCCTCAGAGACCATCTAGTCCACCAGTTCCCCCAGCACTACTGAGGCCATCACTGCCCCATGTCCCCAAGTGCCACATCCACACGGCTTTTAAATCCCTGCAGGGATGGGGACTCCACCACTGCCCTAGGCAGCTGTTCCACATCTGGACAGCCCTTCCCATGAGGGAATTTTTCCAAATTACTGCCTAAATCTCTGCTGGCACAACACAGGAGGAGTTGTTTCCTCTCCTCCTGTCCCTTGTTCCCTGGGAGAAGAGCTGGAATCCCACCTGGCTGCACCCTCCTGTCAGGGAGTTTTTGGGAGTGAGAAGAATTCAGGGTGTTTCCACAGCCTTGAGAATCCATCAGTGTGGGCTGATATTGAGCAGGGAAAACAGCCTGTCCTTGAGCCTGGAAATCTGTCCTGCTCTTCCTGAGGAGGTGACAAAGGCAGAGCAGACCTCCAGCTTCTCCTTGTAGGGTAAAAATGTGCTTTGTTATCAGGCTTAGGGAGGGAGGGGAACCTGCCTCGCATTCCAGCCACATTCCTGTGTCATACCAGGAATTCCTCACTGTTTTCCGCAGAGCAGGTAGAACCCAGAGTCCATCCTGGGGACGTTTCCTCGTGCCCTGGCACCTGCCAGCCCCACTCTTGAGAAATTCCAGAAGCGCCCTGTAGAGTGGAAAAAAGTTGGTTTGGGGTTTTCAATCCCTGTGGTGCTGCTGGAGAAGCATTTTTGCACTGGAAGGTTTGGGAATTGTGTTGGGACAGATTCCAGGAGCCACTACACAAGAAAGAGTTGATGATTTTGTTCTGGTCAATGGCACAGGTTGCAATAACTTTAATGGGGAGTCCTGTGAACCCAGGAATGCGTGTCCCAAATTAAACTGGGACCACGGCACCAGGATCCTTTCGTACCTGGAGTCATCCAGTGGTGCTTTGGACAGAACTGTCCCTTCCAGCATCTGGGATGGAGCCTGAAGGGACCAGCTCAGCTCCAGTGTAGTTATCCAGAGAGAACAGATGGATCCCCGTCATCAAACCTGTCTCCTGGTTTCTCATGGAGCAGCACCATTCCCTGTCTTCTTTCCCAGTCTGCAGATTTCTGTCACTGAATAAACACAGTTTCGTGTTCTGTGCCACCCCCTCTGCCAAAATCCTACTTGCAGCTCCCTGCAAACACTTGTACTGAATGTCCCATCCCACGGGACAAGAGATCGGGATTGTCGGAGGTGGGGAAAGACACCTGCTCTGGAGCCAGGCTGGGAGAGCTGGGAATATTCACCTGGAGAGGAGAAGGCTCCAGGGAGAGCTCAGAGCCCCTTGCAGGGCCTGAAGGGGCTCCAGGAGAGCTGGAGAGGGACTGGGGACAAGGGATGGAGGGACAGGACACAGGGAATGGCTTCCCACTGCCAGAGGGCAGGGGTGGATGGGATATTGGGAAGGAATTCCTGTGAGGGAGAGTGGGGAGGGGCTGGCACAGGGTGCCCAGAGCAGCTGTGGCTGCCCCTGGATCCCTGGCAGTGTCCCAGGCCAGGCTGGACGGGGCTTGGAGCAGCCTGGGACAGTGGGAGGTGTCCCTGCCCATGGCAGGGGTGCCACTGGATGATCCTTAAGGTCTCTTCCAACCCAAACCATTCCAAGATTTTACGTCATTTCTTTCCCCTCAACTTGCACGACCCCCAGGCTCCAACTTCCCTCTGCTGTCTCCTGGCAGGTGTTTGAAGCTGCCTTGGCCTGGATCCGGTACGACCGAGACCGGAGGGAGTCCTTCCTGCCCGAGCTGCTGTCCAAAATCCGGCTGCCCCTGTGCCGGCCGCAATTCCTCACGGACCGCGTGCAGCAGGACGACCTGGTCCGGTGCTGCCACAAGTGCAGGTGAGGCTCGGACACGGAGTCAGCAGGGTGGGAAATTCAGGTCCTTAAATCCAGATCCAGACAGTCAGATCTCCTCTTCAATGATTTCCATGATTGGATTCCAGGGATCTGGTTGATGAAGCCAAGGATTATCACCTGATGCCGGAGCGCCGGCCGCACCTCCCAGCGTTCAAGACGCGGCCGCGGTGCTGCACGTCCATCGCAGGGCTGATTTACGCCGTGGGGGGACTCAACTCAGCAGGTACCTTGCAGTGGAAAGACCACCAGGGGCTGGGTGGGATGATGGGATGCTGGAATTCCCCCCTGTGGAAGTGTGGAGCAGTTTCTCCTGCTCCGTGCAGCATTCCAGTGAAACGCTCCAGGTGGTTGTGCCCATAGTTTAACATCTTCCATCTGAAAGCCTGTCCAGGTGAGGCTTATTTAGGACATTTTAGACTTTGAAGATGATGTCCTTGCCAGGAGCCCCCAAGCAGGACTTGCAGGGATCTCCACGATGTTGTCGGGGTTGTGGGATCACAACACTTCGACATGAGCCTCACCATGGTGTAAAAAGGGAACAGAAAGCGATGAAGGACAAACCTTCTAAGGAGGAGCTGCGTTGCCGGGAGGCAGCGACAGCACAGATGGGACTTGCAGGTCTCTGCTGCCCCTCGGAGGACAGTGGAGGTGCCACTTCCACAGAGGGGATTTGTCGAGGTTCCTCATGCAGAGCAGGGGGCAGCTTGGAAATGTTCCTCAATCTTTTTGAATGTGGGAACAATGGGAATTGTTCAGAGCAGGATCTCTGTGGGTGAGCAGGGATATGTGGCTGGGAAATGTCTCTGTGGGAGCAGGTAGGCTGGAAAGGGTTGTGAGAGCCCAGGATAGGACAGAGAATCCCAAAATGGTCTGGGTTGAAAGGGACCTTAAGGATTATGCCATTCCACTCCCTGCCATGGGCAGGGACATCTCCCACTGTCACAGGGTGCTCCAAGCCCCATCCAAACTGGCTTTGGACACTGCCAGGGATCCAGGGGCAGCCACAGCTTCTCTGGGCAGCTGTGCCAGGGCCTCACCTGCCTCACAGGGAAGAATTTCTTGCCCCAGCCCAGGTGCAGCACTTTGCACTTGGCTTTGTTGAACCTCATGAGGTTCCCACTCCTTGAGCTTGTCCAGGTCCCTTTAGATGCCATCCCACCCTAGCAGATGCAGTGTTCTTCCCAGATGTTTTCCCAGAGTAGAGCAGGCAAATCCCCCATGCCAACCCCATCTTTAGGCTCACAGCAGCACCCCCCTCACCCCTCTACCCTGCACTCTATCCCAGGGGTTCATCAGGTCTCCCTCTTTTAATTTGAGTAGCAAATTTCTATGCAGGCGACTCTCTGAACGTGGTGGAGGTGTTTGACCCCATTGCCAACCGCTGGGAGAAGTGCCAGCCCATGGCCACGGCGCGGAGCCGCGTCGGCGTGGCCGTGGTCAACGGGCTGCTCTACGCCATCGGCGGCTACGACGGCCAGCGCAGGCTCAGCACCGTGGAGGTTTACAACCCAGACACCGACTCCTGGTCCAAAGTGGAAAGCATGAACAGCAAGAGGAGGTACGTGCAGCTCACAGGGAAGAGACCTCTGGAAAAGCAGGGAAAAACGAGGTTGGAGGAAGAGTGGAGGGGTGGGTGGGTGGTGGGCGCCCAGCCGGATGTTTGTAAGTGGGGAAAAAATGGGAAAGGAGGAGTGGGGCAATGTGGAAGCAGCTGGGATTTCCTTGGTTAGTTTTTGGTACAGCCAGGTGGGGATCAGGCTCTGCTCCCAGGGAACAGGGACAGGACAAGGGGAGATGGCCTCAAGCTGTGCCAGGGGAGTTCAGGTGGATATCGGGAAAATTCCTCCTGGAAAGGGTTGTCCTGGCCCAGGCTGCCCAGGGCAGGGAGGGAGGGTGCATGTGCCCCTCACCAGGTACCTCTGGAGCTCCCTCAGCCGCTCCTGGTGCTCCAGCCCCTTCCCCAGCTCCGTTCCCTTCTCTGGACACACTCCAGCCCCTCAATGTCTTCTTTGTTGTGAGGGGCCCAAATCCACACCTAGGATTCGAGGTGCTCCTGCCATGAGCACCTTTCTCCTTGGTGAGCTCAGAGTTCAGGTGGGACTGAGCGGTTTGGAGGTGAATCCAGGGCAAAGGCGGTTTGGTGGGATGACACAGGCAGTGTGCAGGGTCACAGTGCTGGGGACAGGGTGGCAGCACCTCCAGCCACCTCACGGGGTCCTGCTGTTCCCTGCAGCGCCATGGGGACGGTGGTGCTGGACGGGCAGATCTACGTGTGTGGTGGATACGATGGAAACTCATCCCTCAACTCCGTGGAGTCCTACTCTCCAGAAACAAACAAGTAAGAGCCCTTCGTGTCCCAGAGCTTTTCCCCTCTGGTGTTCCGTGCCCTGGCACCGCTGGGCATTTGGGCTGTGAGAATGGTTTCAATGAGGAGTGGGGAAAGGAGAGTTGGTGGAACTCAGAGCTAGAAGATTATGGAACAATCTGTGGGAGTCTTGCCGAGCTCTCCCCTCTCCCTCCCAGGTGGACAGCAGTGACCCCCATGAGCTCCAACCGCAGCGCTGCCGGAGTCACCGTGTTCGAGGGCCGGATCTACGTGTCCGGAGGGCACGACGGGCTCCAGATCTTCAACAGTGTAAGGCCCTGGGCAGGGCTCACCCACTGCACCTCAGGGTGGGGCTGGGAGGCTCCGTGTCCTTTCCCTGTGCACCCAAACAGCCCCAAGTGGTTGTGCCACCAAATTCTGTCACTTCCACCCATGACCGAAAAACCTGAGGTGGAACAGAAGTGTCTCATTTATCCACTCGGGGCCATGGAGATGTTCTGAGGGCTGGAGCCCCTCGGATGTGGAGACAGGCTGGGAGAGAAGAGAAGGCTCCAGGGAGACCTTAGAGCCCCTTCTCGGGCCTAAAGGAGTTCCAGGAGAGCTGGAGAGGGACAGGGGACAGGGGATGGAGGGACAGGACACAGGGAATGGCTTTAAGCTGAAGGAGGGGAGATTTAAATGGGGTATTGGGAAGAAATCCTTTCCTGTGAGGGAGGTGAGGCCCTGGCACAGGGTGCCCAGAGAAGCTGTGGCTGTCCCTGGATCCCTGGAAGTGTCCCAGGCCAGGTTGGATGGGTCTTGGAGCAGCCTGGGGCAGGGAAGGTGTCCCTGCCCATGGCAGGGGGTGGCACTGGATGGGCTTTGAGGTCTCTTCCAACCCAAACCCTTCAGGCACAATCCCATAGCAGCTGAGCTTTTAACTGAAGGCAGCTCAGTCCTCTCGGCCCCCTCAGCTGCTCCTCGTGCTCCATTCCCTTCCCTGGGAAGCCCCTCACTGTCTTCTCACGAGAAGCCCAAAGCTGCCCCCAGTTAGGAGGTGTCACAGGGTGATTTGGGCGGTTGGGAGGTGTCACGGGGCGGCAGCATCCCTAACTCCTGCCGTGCTCCATCCCAGGTGGAATACTACAACCCGCACACGTCCAGCTGGCACGCGGTGGCGCCCATGCTGAACAAGCGGTGCCGGCACGGCGCGGCCGCGCTGGGCAGCCGCATGTTCGTGTGCGGCGGCTACGACGGCTCCGGCTTCCTGAGCGCCGCCGAGGTCTACAGCTCCATGGCCGACCAGTGGTACCTGATCGTGCCCATGAACACCCGGCGCAGCCGCGTGTCCCTCGTGGCCAACTGCGGCCGGCTCTACGCCGTGGGCGGCTACGACGGACAGTCCAACCTCAGCTCGGTGGAGATGTACGACCCCGAGACCAACCGCTGGACGTTCATGGCGCCCATGGTGTGCCACGAGGGCGGGGTGGGCGTGGGCTGCGTGCCGCTCCTCACCATCTGACCGGGGGGATTCTGGGGGGCATCTCGTCCGCAGCGAGCGTGCCAGGATTTCCAGGTGCTCGATCCAAACGCAAAGAAACTTGACAGAGTAATCCCCACCTGTAACTTTTTGGGCTGAAGGTCCTGAAAGGTCAAATGTGGTGAGTTTATGTGCGAGCAAAGACCCGTCGGCCTCCCCCGGAGCCGTGGCCGAGCAGATCTATCAATCCATCCATCCACCCACCCGTCCCTCGTCGGTTTTCCTGCGGTTGCGCCTTCGGGACGCGCCATTGTGGGCTGGGGGAGGGGGACAGGCTTCATTGTGACACAAAAACGGCCACTTCAAGGACTTGGAAAATCCACCTGCACCTTCTGGGAGCAGCAAAACCACCTGAGCCTCCCCAAGGCCGTCAGCAGCGATTTGGGGGGTCCTGGTCGCACAGGGGGGTCTCCAAACAGGACAAACACAGCGCTGTCACTTCCAGGAACTTCTTACACAAGACACCCCCCAGTTTCTCGTGCTTTCCTCAGCTGGATGTGGAAAACTTCTCCACAAGAGCCACAGGATGGAGAAACCAGGAAGAGGAAAAGGTCGGTTAAACCAGGATCGTTTGGCCAAGCTCTGGAGAAGGATGGATGGAAACGACTCCAGGCAACAGCCCGAGGGTTTCAAAATGGGAAACAGATTATCAGGATGTCCTTTAAATTAGATATCGAGGTATTTTCCAAGCCTAAGAGGCAGCTGGAGCAGAAAGACTGGGATATTTTAGGAGAGGCGAGGAAAATACGTCACGAGTTTGTCGTGCTCTGCTGGGAAAGGTCTTTTCCGTGCGTTTTGTGCCAGGAACCTTTGGGATGCTGGCAGAGCCAAAGAGCTGCCTGGCAGCATCTTCCCTGCATCAGCCCTTCAGCCCCTCTCCTGCATGATCCGTGATCCGCCACCCCTCCGGAGCTCTCCGTGCCCGGCTCTTCCCGTGCCAGCCTGGGCACAGCCATACCTCCTCCGGGCAGGCAGGGACAGCAGCAGGAATGTGCCCTGATGCCGGCTGCGAGGGGAAGGGGATCTCCCCCGTGTCCAGCCCCATCCCGGCGCTCCGAGGGGCTGGGAGCTGGGAGGAGCGGGATGTGCCCCCAGCCCCGCTCCCTCTGCTCATTCCTGCTCCCAGCACCCCCGGGACTGACTCAAGATGTACATGTGGATGTCTGTGGTGGGGTACTGTGTATATTTTAGGGTCTACAATGAGCATATCTGGCTATAAATGTGATCTATCAGTACATATCCATTTCTCCCACATCTACCCACTGCTGGCTTCCCAGGAATGGGAATCCTTTGGACTTTTCTGTGCTGCTCAGACTTTAAAAAGGAAAAAAAAAAAAAAGAAAAAACACGAATACTTGGATCAGAATGAAGTTGTTGCCTGTGGCATCTTCTCTTCTCCAGGACCCATCCCGATGGTCTCCATGGGCGGAGGAGGCTCTGGTGAGCTCTCTCCTGGTGTTCCATTATCCCCTCTCCCTCCCACCTTCTCCCACCTGGGGCTTGTGTCCATAAGAATGGGAATATTGGATCAAAAACCTTTGAAAGAGCAGCAGCTCCCTGACACCGGGGCTGTCGATGGCCCCTGGGCTTCCAGAGCGCTGTTCCCAGGCACTGTGATCCCAGGAGACACGGGTGTCTCCCAGATGGGCTTCCTGGCTTTCCTTCCCCAGGGATTGCTTTGCTTTTCCATTGCTGATTAAGCAAAGAGCAAGGGGAGCTCCTGGCTCCAAAGGGGACAGGAAAATACTGAATTTTGGGGAAACAAGACCCGCTCACCCAGGGAAGGCAAATTGGGAGAGCGGGATCCACACGGTGCAGTCAGTCCTTGGTAAACCCTGTGTTCTTGAATCCAAGGAAAACCTGGGCATGGGGTGTTTGGATGAGTCTGAGGAGGGTGAGAGGGATTTTTAAAAACCTAAAACCGTGTAAAGAAATTAGGAGAGGGGAGGGGGCTCCTGGTTCCTTTCTCTGCGGGAACCCGCAGGATGCTGCGGCTCCCGGCTCGGGAGGAGCAGGATCCCGGTTGGACCCGCGTGCCAAGAAGCTGGGAGCAGGCACAGGGAAGGGGCCGCGGAGGGGGATCGGCCCTGCCGAGCTCCAGCATCGCCGCATCTCCTGCGGGTCCAGGCGCGCTCCCCCCGCGGCACCGGGCCAAGCAAAACAGCGGCAACCCGATCCCTTCCCGCGGCACGGGGGCCGCTGGTTCCCCTGCC
>VZTG01008445.1:96591-109041 GCA_013397845.1 Melanocharis versteri
TTCAAGGAGAACGGGGTGGGGAGGAGGAGGAGGAGGAGGAGCGGGAGGAAGCGGGGCCCGGTGCCATCATCCCCAGGGTGACACCGCGTGCCCCCGTGTCCCGCCAGGTCATCAGGGAGTGCTCGGGCCCCGTGCAGCTCCTGCAGGGCTCCCCCGAGATCGACCTGCGCTGCTCCGACGCCTCCTCCGATGTGAGTGGGGGGAGCCGGGGCNCCCCAGGTGGGGCGTCCTGGCTGCAGTGACCTGGCAGGTGCTGGGTGTGGGGTCCCAGACGCTGGATCCTGGGTGGGGTCTGGGTGTGGGGACATGGCCGGGGTCCCAAGTGTTGGATTCTGGATTATGGGGTCCCAGGTGTCCCAGGTGCGGGGTCCGTGGTGCGGGGACACGAGTGGGGTCTCTGGTGTGGGGTCCTGGGTGTGGGATACCCCTGGTGTGGGGTCCTGGGTGGGATCCTGGGGGTGGAGTCCCTGCTGTGGGGTCCCGGGTGTGTCCCCAAGGGGGGGCCCTGATCCCCTGACCCCCCATCCCTCCGGCAGCCGGTTCTGGTCCAGCGCGGCCGCTTCGGGCGCTTCCTGGGCAGGGTCCGGCGCTTCCGGCCCAGGATCAAGTTCGACCTCCGCCTGAAGGGCAACGTGGGCTTAGGCTGAGCAATAAAGGGGCCACCGCGAGTGGCCATGTGAGCACCGCGCTCCTCCTGTCTCTGTCACACGGGGAAACTGAGGCACGGGTGGGACACGGGGCTGCTCGCCCGCATCGTCCCCAAGGGCTTGGTCTCGAAGGGACGTGGGGTCGGACTGGGGACAGGGATGGGTTTGCTCTGGGGAGCCCTCAGGACCCCACCCAGGAAAGGGGCCATTCATATCCCTGCCACCACCACCCCCACGGTGTCACTGTCCCCACGGTGTCACTGTCTGCACAGTGTCACTGTCCCCACAGAGTCATTGTCCCCACGGTGCCACTGTCCCCACAGAGTCGTTGTCCCCACGGTGGCATTGTCCTCGCTGCATCTTGTCCCCCCCAAACCAGCAGTAATGGCAAAGGGAGATGGGGGGGGACACAGGGGACACCGCGAGCCCCCCAGGGAGCTGCAATGGAGGGGCTGGGGGGGTTCAGGTCCCGAGGGGACCCCCATGATGGACCCAGTTTGGGACAGGGACATTGGGGGTGCAGAGTTGGGGGGCTCAGGGACCCCTGTGCCCCAAAAGTGGCCGGAGCAGGGTCATGGCTGCAGCCCCCTGGGGGCGTCCCTCCTGTCCCCCCAATATTCCTGTGGGTCTGTACCCCACAAACACCTCTGCGGGGACCCCAATGGCCCCGGGGGACCCCCAAGGTGTCCTGGGGACAAGAGGGGACAATCCCAGGGGTCCAAGTCCCTGCAGGAGGCCGGTGCCAGGAGGAGACCCCGGTGGTGCCCGTGCTGTGCCCATTTTGGGGGAGCTGATCCTGCTCCCCCGGGACCTTCTGCCACCAGTGCCACCCCCATCCCCACGTCCCCCCGGGGGTGACAGTGGCAGGAAACGGCACAGCAGGGCCGGGAAGCAGCTGGTTTTGGGGAGGGGCTGTCGGGGGGTCCCCGAGGTGGCAGCACCTGCAGGGGGGTCTCTTTGCCTCTCCACAGCCTTGAAGAGGTGGGGGGACCCCAGATCTGCCCCAGCGAGTGCCCCCCACTCGTGACACCCCCAATTCATGAGACCCAGGGTGCCCCCTGGCTCTCACAGCTCCTTGGAGGGGCACGGGGGGATTTTGGGGGTCTGGGAGCGCTCAGGGGTCCCCCTTGCGGCGCAGGGACATTTAGGGTGACACCGGGGGTCATGCAGTGACGTTTATTGGCAGTGAAGCACCCGGGTGAGAGACACGGGGAGGGGACACGGGGAGGGGACACAGCGGTGTCCCCTCAGGGTTTGGGTGCCTTGAGGTTGAGCTTGTCCCGGATCCAAATCCGACCGCACTGGAAGAACCCCCGGAAACGCTGCTTGATCCTCCCAAAGAAATCCTTGATCTTGGATTTCCAGATCCGGCCAGACTGGGGGGACAAAGAGCGGCGTCAGACTCCGGGGAGATGAGGAGGGGACCTGGGGGACCCCCGGCAGCTGGGGGGACACCGAGCCGTTCCGGCCCCTTCTTACCGCAGCCGGAGCCTTCTCGCAGGACAGCTCCACCGTGGGCTGCTGCTCCTCCAGGAAAACGGAGCCCTGGCACAAGGTCACGGCCTGTGGGGAGACAGAGGGGACACAGGAGAGCCCAAACCCCTCGTGCCTCAGTTTCCCCACTGGATAATCCCCAGTTCCCACAGGCCGAAGCCTCACCCCGAGCCGGTGGCTCCTGCAGCTGCTGGTGTTCGTTCCCGGTGTCCGGCACGTGGTTTCCTCCAGGGTGAAGCTCAGCTCCTGCCGGCTCTGCAGGTCCGAGGGCTGGGAGAGGGGACAGACCCATCAGGGACCCACCGCCCCCAGTGCCCAGCCCCAGGAGGGGCCACATCCAGCCCGGAACGGGTCAGGCCCAGCCCTGACCCTGCTGTGCTCTGTCCCTTGGGGATCAGACCCAAACCAGGGCAGATCCCCCCTGGGAAGGGCCAGATCCAGCCCTGCCAGGCCCTGGAGTTTTTCCTGGGAAGGGAGAGCTCAGCACTCACCCAGCCAGGCCGGGGCTGAGCCGAGCGGAGCCGCAGGACGTAGGGACTGACGGCCCTGGCGTTGAGCAGCTCCACGGCCGCCGCCACCGCGTCCTCGTAGCTCAGGGCCCGCGGTCCCTGCGAGGACGGCGTGGGTCCCTCGTGTCCCAGCGTGGCTCCATCCCAGCCCGGCGTGGACCCACGCGGCCCCGGCGTGGAGGCCGCGGCCAGCCCCAGCAGCAGCAGCAGCAGCAGCGGTGGCATCCCGGCTCCTGGATCCTGGATCCTGCTCCCCACCGGGCCAGGAGCGCTTTTGTGGGAGCTGCCGTGGGCGTTCCAGGGGCTGCGGCGCCGGGACATTCCGGGTGGGATGGATCTGGCCAGGAGCCCAGCCCAGCCCGCTCTGCTCCCCAGGTCAGTGGGCATGGCGGTGTGGGTCACCTTCGGTCAGCAGGGGAGAGGTTTGGGGTGCCCCTGCCAGGGGGGTCCCCAGGGGAGGGAACGTGTGACCAGGGGGTGACAGCGAGGACAGGGAGACAGTGGTGGCAGACATGGCCGTGGATGGTGCAGAGCGTGGTAGGGATGAAAGGTCCGAGCCAGGTGAGGGTCAGTTTCTCCCAGGGAACAGGGACAGGAGGAGAGGGAACAGCCTCAAGCTGTGCCAGGGGGGATTCAGGTTGGACATTGGGAAAATTCTTTCCCCAAAGGGCCGTCCAGCCCTGCACAGCTGCCCGGGGCAGGGCAGAGTCCCCATCCCTGCAAGGATTTAAAAGCCCTGTGGATGTGGCACTTGGGGACGTGGTCAGTGGTGGCCTTGGCAGTGCTGGGGATGATTGGACTTGATGGTATCCGAGGACTTTTTCCCCTGAGCAATTCCTTGATTCTCAGAAGCCGGATGGGGTTTTCCAGCCCGGGGGTGATTTACGGCCTGTCCCCCTCTGCAAACGGGGGGTTTCACCAAACACCCAGGGTGGGAGCGGCCGCCCTCTCCCAGCAGAGCAGGAAGCTCCAGGAGAACTCCCAGGATCCTGCCCTGGGGATGACCCTCGGCTCAGGCCCCCCCGGAGCCACCCAGCAGGTTCGGAGCTGGGATCAGCGGAGGCCATGGAAAACATTCTCATAAATCACACAAAGGGGACAAAGGCACCAGGGGCAGCACCTGGAAGTCCCCGGGGAGGGACGGGGTCGGTCACAGCCCCGCAGCACAACCCCACCCGACCCTGGAACATTCCAGGTGCAGCCAGGTCCAGCCGTCCATGGAAAAGGGACCACCTCCGGGATTATCCTGCACCACATCCAGGCTCACCTCAAGAACCTCCAGGGATGGGGATTCCAACACATCCCCAGGGATTCATTGGTCTCTCTTCTTCCCTCCAAATCTTTCTCAATTCCTTCCAAACTGTCCCCCATTCCTTACAAATTCCCTTCAAATTCTACAATTCCCTCCAAATTCTTCAACTCCTCCCAACTTCCCTTGAAATTCCTCCCAGCTCCTTCCAAACTCCTAATTTATTCCCATTTTCCCCAAGTATCCCTCCTAGGATTTAACAGCAAGAGAAAGAGCTTCAAAATAGATGTAATATATTTAAATTTCATTTTTAGGTGCACGTGCCAACCCTGAGCAAACTTTAAACAGCCACAAAATCCTTGAAGGCCATTTTGGGAATAAAAACTCAGTGAGTTTCCCTCAGGAAGTCGTGATTCCAAGGACATCTCCCACCTCTGACAGGAAGGGGAGTAAATCCCCCCCCAAAGCCAAACCCTGAGCCCTGAGCTGGGGAAATTCCCCGCTCATAAATCTGACTCTGGGTTTATTTGCCCTTCCCAGGTTTTGCTGTCCCTCCTCATTCCGGAACACCCACAGGTTTGTCTTGGAGCCGTTCCCACACCCAGACCCTGACCCGACCTGTGGAAGGCAGGGGAAGGTTCCCAGTCCAAGGCAGGGCGTAGGACTGGATCAGCTTGAAGGACCTTCCACCCCAACGAGTCTGGGATTCGGGGATACTGAAGGAAAGGCACAGCTGATCCATCATAGAATCATCCTGGAGTGGTTTGGCCTGGAATGGAGTATAAAGCCCATCCCAATCCACCCCTGCCATGGCCAGGGACAACTCCCACTGTCCCAGGCTGCTCCAAGCCCCAGTGTCCAGCCTGGCCTTGGGCACTGCCAGGGATCCAGGGGCAGCCACAGCTGCTCTGGGAATTCCAGCCCAGCCAGGAATTCCTTCCCAATATCCCATCCATCCCTGCCCTCTGGCAGTGGGAAGCCATTCCCTGGGTCCTGTCCCTCCATCCCTTGTCCCCAGTCCCTCTCCAGCTCTCCTGGAGCCCCTTCAGGCCCTGGCAGGGGCTCTGAGCTCTCCCTGGAGCTTCTCCTCTCCAGGTGAACATTCCCAGCTCTCCCAGCCTGGCTCCAGAGCAGAGGGGCTCCAGCCCTGGAGCAGCTCCGGGGCCTCCTCTGGACTCGCTCCAGCGGCTCCGTGTCCCTGCCCGGTCCCTGCCCGGTCCCTCCGTGTCCCCGTTTCCCGCTCCGGGCCCCAGCGCGTCCCTGGTTTCCATGGCAACGGCCCCGCCCCGGTCCCCATGGCAACGGCGGCGGAGGGGGCGTGGCCGCGCCGGTAAACACGGGCGCGCGCGCGCTTCCGCGTTAGGCCACGCCTCCATCGCGCCTCACGCCACGACCCGGAAGTGGCGTGTTCCCGCGCTCACTGGGCGCCGCCATGTTGGGAGGCCGTGCAGCATCCGGGTCGCGCGGCGGGCGCTGTGATTGGCGGAACGCGTCACGTGACATGCGAATCGCGCGGCTATTGGGCGGCGGTGCCGCTGCTTGCGCGCGCGGTGAGGGCGGGGGGTCGTGAGGGGAACCCGGGAATAGGGGAGGGAAACGGGAACCTCCATCCTTCAAACCATTCCTGGAGCCAGGAGAAAGCGGCTCCCAAGACATTTCACCGGTTTTATTTACTTTAAAGTCCCGTTTCACCATCTGCTGACACAGACAGGCGGGAATGTCCTTACAGGAATTGCGGAATCATGGAATTGTTGGGGTCGGCAAAGCCCTCAGAGATCCCCGATGTCCCCAAGTGCCACATCCACACTGCTTTTAAATCCCTGCAGGAACGGGGACTCAGCCCTGCCCTGGGCAGCTGTGCCAGGGCTGGACAGCCCTTTTCAGGAGGAATATTCCCAATATCCCACCTGAACCTCCCCTTGAGGCTGTTCCCTCTTGTCCTGTCTCCTGGGAGCAGAGCCCAACCCGTCCTGGCTCCAACCTTCTTCCAGGGAATTGCAGGGAGCCAGAAGGTGCCCCCTGAGCCTCCTTTGCTCCAGGATGAGCCCCTCCAGCTCCCTCAAAATTATTTGGGAAGCTGGAATGAGAATGCTGAAAGCCCCACAATCAACATCCTGTGCTCCATCCTCATTGGGAACCTTCCGCTGCCAAAAACGGCACCAGCCATGGTGGGAACATCCCTAATTCAGGCATCCCAGATTTTCCACATGCCACCTCCATTTACATGGAAAACTGGGAAAGAGAATGAATCCATGGCGTTCAGTTTGCTTTAATTTGTTGGAGCTTCCTTCTGTCCTCTGGAAAGGCATTGGGGAACATCCCCGAAATTACCTTTTCCTTGTAATGACTCGTTTCCAGAGGCTCATAAAGCTGCTGGAAATTAAAGCCAAGCTGGTTTTCCTAAGAAAACGCTTCCACACGGCTGGAACTAAACCTTCCTTTGTCCTTCCCTCCATCCACTCCTCCGCCCATCCCAACCTGAGCCTCCCCTGGCACAACCTGAGGCCGTTTCCTCTCATCCTGTCCCTTGTTCCTTGGGAGCACTGGAAAATACACCAAGTTTAAGATTTCTTTATTTCATTTCTCTAGTCAGGCTCTGTTTGCCTTTGCCTTGGGGAAGGGAATTCGAGGGGTTTTTTTGAGGTGAGGCCTGATGAGCTTAGCATCTCAACAGACTGGGAATGGCTCAAAAGATACCCAAAAACATAATGACCATCAGCAAACATCAAGGAACATCTACCCCAGACACTGCCCCTGGTCTGGAAAAGGCTGATAAAGAAATTAAGGAGCGAGGACCTAATTAACATCAGAGGCAAAGAAACCCGGGTCCAATAGGAAACCAATTACTGAGACCTGTGCAATTTGGGACCAATGAACATTAAACCAATAGATTTCTACAGGATTTTTGGACTGGGTAAAGTTTGGGAAAAATCTAGTAAAATTCATGTGTCATGGAAGGATTTTCTCTGCACACTTGGGCCATGTGCGAATGAAACGATTTCTGTTGCACATCCCGGCCAGAAATAAAGTAACACCTTGATTCTCTAACACTAAAAATGTTGTTAGAGAGTTTTTGTTTTTCCCGTAGTTTTAGTGACAGGAGCACAGCCCAACCCCTGGTCGGTTTTTAAGGATGAGTTTGTTATTCCTTCTAACCCAAGCCATTCCAGGATTCCAGGAGCCCTTGCTCGCTTTTCCTTCTTTCCTCCTTTGAGCCACACTGATCCTCGCCTTTCCCACTGCTTTTCCCAAAGCCTCTCAGTCAATCCCAGTTCACAGCAGGCCCCACATTCCCAGTTCCACCTCCCCCAATCCACCTTTGCCACATTTCTCCTCCTGAACCCCCCAGGACTGTGGGGGATCAAGTGTTGTGCCTCAGGGAATCCAATCCCAGTTTTCCCCCGGGAGTCAGGGCTTCCCGATCTCCGCCAAGTTGTCGATCTGGATGACGATGGGCCAGATGCTCTTCCCTTGGGAGAACCCCTGGAGCTCGAAACTCTGGCACATGGAGTCCAACATGTACCCGACCGCCCTCAGCACATCCCGGAACACATCTTGGAGCGACACCCCCTGGGATTTCCGGGGTTCCACGCATCCTTCAAGCTCCCGGTCAGCACCAGGATCCTCCAGAGGCTTCGCTCCTTTCCTCGCCCCTGCAGCCAGGATTGGGGCAGGGGGTGAAGCTCCAGCTCCCAAAATCCCCTCCGGGGCGCGTCGCATGTCCGCTGTCACCCCCTCGGCGTTCCCGGTGCTCTGGAGCTCGCCCGGCGCAGCCGCATCCATCGGAGGACAAACCCCGGGGTTCGTCCCCTGCGCCGCGGCGCGGCAGCCAGAGCAGCCTCTCCACGGGAACCCCAACCTCCGGTAGGGCCGGTAGCGCCGCAGGATCTCCCTGGCTCTCCGGACCATCGTGCCGAGGTGGGATCGTCGCCGCGCCAGCCGGCGGCGCGCGGCCTGAGCGGCACCACCCCCGCGGGCTGGGCGGCTCCTCCTGGCCCGGCGCTGCCGGCAGTAGCTGTGTTCCCACAGGGAGCAGAGCCTGGGCGCGCAGGGCGTTCCCGGCTCGTTCCGCAGGCAGTAGCTGTGGTCCTTCGCCGCCGCCGCCCGCAGCTCCTCCACCCTCAGCTCCCGGGTTACCGGGAGGAGCGTCGCCTCTCCCAAGGTGTGTCCATGGTTTTGAGCGTTCCCGTGATTCCTCTCCCCGGGGTCATCCCAGAGCTGTTCCCAAAGGTCCATGCTCTGCTGTTCCGTCATGGAATGAAGCAGGAATATCTCACTCTGGGGTAGGTTTTCCGTGAGTTCAGGTTCATCCTCCACTTCCTCCTTCACAAGCCATGGCTGGGCTTGGCTCCCCACTCCACAGTCCGCTTCCAACGGGAATTCACTCCTTCCCTCATGCCAGCTGAACTCCTTCAGGAGCCTCCTGTCCTGGAGACACCACGATGTGCTCCATCCTGCTGGGAGAGGGTGGGAAGGGGTTGGATCCTTCCTGGCTGGAGCAGGGAGAGGAACATCCCTTCTTCCCAGTCCGGGACCACCCAGACTCCACATCCCAACCTCTGCCAGACATCAGGAGAGCCCCGCAGTGGGAGAAACCCTGGGAGTGGCCCAGGGATGGGGCTGGAGCTCCTCAGGGATGGGGCTGGAGCAGAAGGGAGTAGGACTCACCTGGACACGAGGGCTCTGGCCTCTGGCACCCACTGGCTCCGGGCCACCAGCCAGAGGAAGGTTCCTCCAGCCAGCTCCCCACGTGTCCTGCAGGGAAAACAGCAGATGTCACCAGCCAGGCCGGCAATCCTGACTCTCCATGGCCATGGGAATGAAGGAAGAGCCCTGTCCTTGTCCCCACCAGGAATCCTGACTTCTCCACGGCCATGGGGATGGAGCAGGGAGCCCTGCCCCCATCCTGGATGTGGATTCCATCCCACAGGGTTGGGATGTTGCTGCTCACCTGGGGATGGGCAGATCCAGGGCTCTTCCCCGCGCTCCAGCCGGTGCAGGATGTCGGGTTTGGGACCTGGATAACCTGGGAATGGGACAGAGGGCATTGTACTGTCCTTGATCATGGGAAAACCAAGGACTGGGACACCCCAGCTGTGCCTCACCAAGCATGGAAACACCTCTGGGATGTGGGAAAAGTGAGGGGGAAACCAGAGCTGCTGCTGGAGAGGGATTTATTCCTGAGAGCCCTGATGGAAGTGTGGGAAGCAGCTCCCAGCTCCACTGACGGGCTTTCCCAGTGAGGGAATGTCTCCTGCTCATCCCAGGAGCAGCTCCCAGGGGTGGGACATCCCACCGTGCTCCCTGATCTTAGGGAATCACTTCCAGGGGTGCTCAAACCCAGACCCAAATCCTGCCTTTTCCAGCACTAAACTCCCTCCCTGATCAGCTCCTGTGAGGGAAAACTCCTCATGGAAAGGATTATCCAGCCCTGGAGCGATTGGAAAGCCCTGCGGATGTGGCACTTGGAGACGTGGATTAGCGGTGGCCTTGGCAGTGCGGGGAACGGTTGGACTCAGCCATCTCCAAGGCCTTTTCCAACCTCAGCGACTCTAGGATTCTGGGATTCAGCGCTCTGGAAGCCACACGGCCCCGCTGGGGTGGGATTAGAGGGAACCCCTGCCCGGGGAGATTCCCAGGATTACCCAGGGAGGTCAGGAGCTCGTAGGTGTCCGACACGACGTCCCGGTACAGCTCCCGCTGCCCCGCCAGGAGCGCGTCCCACTCGGCCCGGCTCAGGAACACCGTCACGTCCTCGAAGGTCACCGGCGCCTGCCACGGGATCAGGGATCACAGCTTCCCTCAGGGACCACATCCTCCCACCAGGATCACACACTGGAAAAGCCCTTCCCAGCCCAAAGGAGCTCCCAGAACATGAAGCCATGGATGGGACTGTCTCAGGAAGGTGTGTTCCCCACCAGGGTGGGAATTATGGATCTGGGAGAAGGAGAGGCTGGTATTCAGCGCCAAACACCGTAATCCAGCACCTCGGGATGTGTTTTACTGCTCCTGCTGGGAGCACTCCATGATTCCCAGGGGATTGGGATGGTCCAGGAACCTGGATCACCTGGAGCTGGGCAGGGGGGAGTTTGCAGGCAGCCCCCTGTGACCCCCCAGGGCCTGTCCCAGGAAATCTCTTGGGATCGATCCCAATGGGGAGGGGGGAACAGGGATCAGAGAGAAGGAGGGATGTGGGGGGAAACGTGGGGAGTGATGGAGGATTTGGGGTGGGGGCTGATAGGGNATTCCCGGGGGGCCCCGGGGGGTCCCGGGGGGTCTCGGGGGCTCCGGGGGTCCCGGCGGCTCCCGCGGCCTCTGCCGCACGCGCTTCCGGCACAGGCCCCGCCCACACCGGAAGCTCCGCCATGGCCGACCCGGAAGTGGCGGCCCGCGCGCCCCGGAAGCGCCCCGGTGACCCCGGCACGTGAGCGGGGCCCGCAGCCGCGGGGTTTAAATCCCGCCGGGAACCGGGCCGGCAGCGCGGCTGTGGCACGGCTGGCAGCCCTTCCCGGGAGGGGTTTTCCCGGTGCCCCACCGGGTTTCCTCCTGTGCTGTCCCCGTTCCCGGCGGTAGAGCCCGGCCCTGCCTGGATCCAGCCCGCTCCGATCCCGTCTGGCCTCCAGAGATGCTGATTCTCCTCACATCCCAAACTTAGCAGGAGAATCCTCCGGTTTTCCACCACAAACTGTCTCAGATCTGATCCCGACTCCCGGTTTTTCCCTGTCCCTCCCTGAGGCCTGAGCTCGTGTTTCCCGCTGCCCTCACATCCCTGCGTGCCAGCTCCTCTGGATTTCCCTCTTTTATGGGATAAACTTCCCGACAATTCCGCGTCTCCCGTGTGCAGCTTCTCCTTAATTCCCTTCCCACCACCTCCGTGCAAGTAGTCTCCATCTGTCCTCTGGAATTCCCTGTGGAATTTCTCTGTCCTGCCTGGACCCTTCTGCGCCACTGAAAGCCAGAAATTTGGAATGAATCACATTCCATCCTATCCTGGGGATCCTCAGGAGTGGGCAGGACTAATCACTCATCACTAAATGGATACAGTGGGTCTGGTTTGGTTTAATAATCCCAGAATCTGGAATTGTGGGGTTTATTGGAGCAACAGAAGCAGGATCTGGAACTGCCATTGATAAAAGACTGGATGATCCTTAAATTCCCTCCCAGCCCAGGCCATTCCAGGACTCCACGAGGGGGGAGCAGGAAGAGCAGGACCCCCAAGACAGAGTTTTGGGGAGAGGTTTCCTCCAGCCCATCCCTTATCCCGAACCGGCCCTTTCCTCTCCCGGTGTCCGGCAGCTCCGGCTCCCGTTGACCTTTCCGGGGTCACCGTGGTGACATCAGGGGCCAAGGTCCAGGCGGGGCAGCGGCCGCGGCTCCGGGGCGGCCGGGTGGCACCATGAGGCTGTGGCTGCTCTGCGCTGTCACCGTGGCCGTGGCCGCAGCGGCCGCAGCGGCCGGAGCCGGGGCTGAGCACGGCGACTCCAGGATGGCAGCGCGCGGGAGAGAGGTGGGATGTGTATGGAGAGGGGGAAAGCCGGGAATAACGGGGCTGGGAATGCGGGGGGCGCCGCGGGAGTGGGAATGGCGCGGCCTGGCACGGCTCTGGCACCGGGAATGGCGCAGCCTGGCACGGCTCTGGCACGGCTCTGGCACCGGGAATGGCACAGCCTGGCACGGCTCTGGCACCGGGAATGGCGCAGCCTGGCACGGCCCTGGCACGGCTCTGGCACCGGGAATGGCACAGCCTGGCACGGCTCTGGCACCGCGGGATCAATCCGTGCCCCCGCCCCGCTCCTCAGGGCTGCCNCCCGGGAAGGGCACAGCCTGGCACGGCTCTGGCACCGCGGGATCAATCCGTGCCCCCGCCCCGCTCCTCAGGGCTGCCCTGGGCGCACCTGCCCAGGCGCCCGGAACAAATAGCGGGGCGCAGCTTTTCCAGGCTGCCCGTCCCGGCGGGGATGGGCCCGGCGTTCCCGGTGCCCGGCGCGGCCCCGGCCCCTCGCAGCCGCGGCATCGCACAGCCGGAGAGGATTCCCGGCGATGGCGAGGGGGCAGCGGGGAGGGCGCGGCGGGACGCGGGTTGGCCGGCGTTCCCATCCGCTGCCGCTCCACGGGCAGCTCCCGGTCCTGCCCGCACTCCCAGCCCCGCGCTCCGGCCGGTCCCGACCCAGCCCTTCCCTCCGCAGGGCCGCCGGCGGCCGCACAGACCCTGCTCCGGCTGCTTCTCCGTGCTGAGCGAGGTGAGCCGGGATGCGGGAATTCGGGAGCGCGGGAAGCAGGATGTGGGGTCGGAGGATGGAGGCTCCCACACCCGCGTCTGTCCCGCAGGAGTCGCAGTCGATGCCCTGGAATTCCCGTGAGGAGGATGCGGCTCAGCCGAGCGGGCGGGCACGGGGCAGGAAGGGTCTGGAGGTACCGGAGTGTGACCCGGAGCTGCCCGGGAATGGAGATTGGGATGGGATGGAATAGGGATGGAGATGGAATTGGGATGGGATGGAATAGAGATGGGATGGGATGGGATGGGATGGGATGGGATGGGATGGGATGGGAT
>VZTG01008445.1:137152-147946 GCA_013397845.1 Melanocharis versteri
GAGAGGGAATTGGCCCTCGTGGCTCTGAGAGGATCCTGTTCCGTCATGGCTCTGAGAGGATCCTGTTCCGTCATGGCTCTGAGAGGATCCTGTTCCGTCATGGCTCTGAGAGGATCCTGTTCCGTCATGGCTCTGAGAGGATCCTGTTCCGTCATGGCTCTGAGAGGATCCTGTTCCGTCATGGCTCTGAGAGGATCCTGTTCCGTCATGGCTCTGAGAGGATCCTGTTCCGTCATGGCTCTGAGAGGATCCTGTTCCGTCATGGCTCTGAGAGGATCCTGTTCCGTCATGGCTCTGAGAGGATCCTGTTCCGTCATGGCTCTGAGAGGATCCTGTTCCGTCATGGCTCTGAGAGGATCCTGTTCCGTCATGGCTCTGAGAGGATCCTGTTCCGTCATGGCTCTGAGAGGATCCTGTTCCCTCACAGCTCTGAGGGAATTGGCTCTCACAGCTCTGAGGAGGATCCTGTTCCCTCATGGCTCTGAGAGGATCCTGTTCCCTCATGGCTCTGAGAGGATCCTGTTCCCTCATGGCTCTGAGAGGATCCTGTTCCCTCATGGCTCTGAGAGGATCCTGTTCCCTCATGGCTCTGAGAGGATCCTGTTCCCTCATGGCTCTGAGAGGATCCTGTTCCCTCATGGCTCTGAGAGGATCCTGTTCCCTCATGGCTCTGAGAGGATCCTGTTCCCTCATGGCTCTGAGAGGATCCTGTTCCCTCATGGCTCTGAGAGGATCCTGTTCCCTCATGGCTCTGAGAGGATCCTGTTCCCTCATGGCTCTGAGAGGATCCTGTTCCCTCACAGCTCTGGGTGCCCCCTGATCCCTCACGGCTCTGAGGGAGATCCTGTTCCTTCAGAGCTCTGGGTGTACCCCGATCCATCAGGGCTCTGAGAGGATCCTGTTCCCTCCTGGAGCGCTGTGGGTCAAGGTGCAGGTGCATGTGTGGCCGGGTCACGGTAATGGCAGCCCGGGGTGCGGCGGGCACTGGGGGAGCCCCATGGTGCCCCCGGCCGCCCCTCACCTGCCGCTCCCTGCAGGGCCGGACACCGCTGGACACAACAACGCTCAGGCCCCGGCGGAGGCTGGGAGCCGGCCAAGTGCCTGGAGCTGTGAGGACCAGGACAGGAGAGGGAATGCTGCAGAGACCGGCACCGGTGAGTGGCATCAGGGCTGATGGGTGAGAGAGGGATGTAGGACGCTGAGCACCCGCCAGGTTTTGGGGACATCTGGGGTGTGGGTGGTGTTTTGGGCTGGAGAAAAGGAGGCTCGGGGGGGACCTTCTGGCTCTGCACAGCTCCCTGAGAGGAGGGGGCAGCCAGGGGGGTCGGGCTCTGCTCCCAGGGAACAGGGACAGGAGGAGAGGGAACAGCCTCAAGCTGTGCCAGGGGAGGTCGGGTTGGATACTGGGAAAATTCCCTCCCCAAATAGGCTGTCCAGCCCTGGCACAGCTGCCCAGGGCAGTGGTGCAGTCCCCATTCCTAGAGGGATTTAACAGCCTGTGCGGATGTGGCACTTGGGGACATGGATCAGTGGCAGTGTGGGGGATGGTTTGACTTGATGACCTTAAAGGGCTTTTCCGACCTCAACAATTCCATGATTCTATGACCAGCCTCTCTCCAAAGCACTTGCTGTGCTGAGTGTGGTCTTCCAAATGCAGCTGTCAGACATTCCATCCCCACCAGCCTTTCCAGGACGCTCCATCACACCTTCCTTTCCCTCTCCTGGGGAATCCACCAGTCCCCTTGGCCAGGTCTGTACTATAAAGGTGCGGAGCACTGGCCCATCTGCTTTTCTTTATTTATTCCACAGAGTTTTGTTTTCTTTTTTCAATAAGTTTCATGACTTATTCGCTAAGAACTCTCTTCTCATGAGTGTTTCTCTGATGGGTGAGAAGTGGTGTGTGACTGAGAGGGATTGAAAAGGAAACAACAGAACTCCAGCAGTGCCGAGAGAGAAACGAAACTCAAGGACAAGAATTCAAGTGTCTCTGGCCTCTCCTGGGGCCATGGAGAACGTGTTTTCACTTGCATGAAAATTTTGTGTACTTCTCAGGCTCAAACATCTGCTGAGGGTTTTGTAACCAGCATTTCAGGTCTGTTCAAGAGGCCTTGGTCAGCAGGAACTAGAAGGAGCAAGGTTTTCTCCGGAATGTGGGCTAGAGCAGAGCAGATCTGCCTGGGCTGGGCTGACAATTGGAATTAATTTTGTATGGTGTTAAAATAACACTGGTTCCTGTTAACAGAAGATAGCATAATCCAGATTAAGCAAGAGGAAGAGTTGTGCACTGCAGGTCGGGAGGAGGAGGCTGCAGAAGCTCCTGGAGAGCCCTGCCCGGGTATGTAACTGCATACCGCGGAGGGAAAACGAAATGGAGGAATTAAATTCCAGGCTGTGTGAGGTTTTTTTCCCCAGCTCTGCTCATGTATTTCAAATCTTTTAGAAGTTTCGAGCAGATTGCCAGCAGTCCTGACAGGCGAGGGCTGGGTGTTGCCCCTTTCCCTTCTCACGGACATTTTGGAGTTTGTGGATGCATGGCTGGTTTTTATCCAAGCGTGAATTAGGAGATGTTTCATCCTCCCCTAAATTCCTTCAGGTTGCCTTTTCCCTCCTTCCTTCCCTTCTGGGGTTTTCCTGGCTACAGGAGGAGCACACAGACTCATCTGAAAGGCTGCAGAGCCCAGGGCCCTGTTCTTTGCCCTCTCACTTGGAACCTCTTTGTTTTACAAATCAGCTGCCCTGCTTTGCAGATTTTCCTCACTCTTTACAAAGGTAGCAGTGCTGCCTGTTGGCTCCACTGGAACTGTACTTGGCTTCCTGTGTTTGTAGCCAACTGGGATTTTTAGACCTTTCCAACAGTTTTCCTTAAGAAACTGGGCTTAGGGGAGCTTGGCTTGGGGGAACAACCGCCAAACAAAGCCCAAACCAGAGCAGGTTTTCAGCCTGGTGAAATCCCGAGCTTAGGCAGGTATGATACACTTCTCCTGGACTTTCTCCCTTAGCAGAGAGAGGATTTTACGAGCCTGAGGCATCCAGTCAGACCAGGAAAGGCAGCGAGGTGGATGCCAGGGAGCTGCCAGGCACAGAGGGTGAGGACCTCCCGAGAGATCCTGACACAGGTGAGGATCTGCCAAAATCTCCACTTCAGAAATTACCCCTTAATGGCTCTTCCTGTTGTGTCTTCCCCATGCTTTGTTACCATTGTGCATTCCCGAATTATCCGTGCTTTGTGTCTTCCCCCAGTGTTTCTCAGTTGTGTAAATTCTCCCCAATGAATAGGATTTCAGACTTATGCAAGGGATGTTTCATCGTGGATTAAACAAGAGGAGGAGACACCCTGCCCTGAACAACAGGACTTGGAGAAAGAGGGAATCTCTACAGATTCAAGTACAGGTCAGTAACAGATTTCAGCTGAGATTTCAGGGACAGTAAATCTAGTTTAGAGTATTTTTTAATACTATATGAATGTATATAAATGTATATAAAGCCTTATGATGTAAACCGTGACAGAACTGGAACAAACCTCAGTCTGCTGGTTAATACTTGGTCACAAAAATTTTGGGTTCTGTCAGCTGAAGAGGCTCCTTCCCCCTTGAGCCAGCCGAAAGCTGTCAGAGGCACTGGCTTGGGCTTGTGTTGAGGCAAACCCAGAGCTGTGCTCAGGCAGCATGGATCGAGTTTGTGCTGCTTTTACCTGGGTAAAAACCTGGCTGAGAGCTGGGCCCACAGAGTTCTGGGCAAGGGAGTGACATCAGCTGGTGGCCAGTCACCAGTGGTGTCCCCAGGGCTCAGTACTGGGGCCAGCTCTGTTTAATGTCTTTATCAACAGTGTGGATGAGTGTGGAGTGCACCCTCAGTCCTTTTCATGGACAGGATTCTCTGCCCGGAAGACAAGTTTCTCCCTTCCCGTGCAGTCAGTTCTTCCAGGCCTTTCTGGGAATGGTTTGGAGGCTTTGGGGATTTTTGGTGGTCTTGATCCCTCTCCTATAATCCATTCCCATTTCTTATCCTCATTCCTGCCTTTGGTATGTGCTGTGCTTGTCTCCAGGAGCTACAACGAGGATGTTTGTCCCAGAAATTGCTGCCCTATCTGTTAGTGTAGAAACACATAATCATGGTATGATTATATGCAGGTGCTTTTATTGAAGAGCTCTGGGAATCAGGGGTACAAACCCAAATCTGACTCTGGATCATCGCATGGATTTGCGATGGATACATTTTTATACCCCTTCCTTACATAACTGTTGTATAATCATATGTTAATAATTATCTTAATATTGTTCTATTGTGTATATTGATTTCACCCAAGCATGAGTTTTAAGCCCCCTTCCCACAACATTACTCATGATTGTTCTTCCTTTCTCATGATTCTTGTTGCGATTAAACAATTATTTTTAATTATATTTAATTATTAACCAATCATTGCATTTAACTTTATCATCTACCATACAGGTGAATACGCAGGTGCAGTTTCACATGATTTTAGCAAAGACAATGCCCACTCCCGTTCCCAAGGCCTGTTTTAGCTACCACGATTTTAGAAACATTTTAACCCTATGCTGTCATATCTCCACATGGGCCCCCCTTCTGCAGCCAAATCTTGTTCTTTCTCATGGCGTGTTAATGAACAGTCCTTGGTTGGCTCCATGGCCATCCAGCTATCAGTGTTTGAGACACACATTCCTTTATTTTCTGGGAATAGGGAGCTCAGTGGGTCTCACTTCGGGTCGCAAGAGAGTGGGCTTTAATCACAGTGATTTTTCCATCCTGGCTGCAATTCGAGTCAGTGACTTTCTTTGAAAGTTCCATAACAAAAATATTATTCCACTTGGGTTGTTATTCAGGCAAGAAAAATAAGTTTCCAAGGCTGTTCATTAAAAAGCAGGTGCTCGTTAGACAGCACGAGTTCCTGGGAGCAGAGAGTGCTTCTGATAAGCTCAGGAGGGCAGATTTAGGTTGGAAAGCAGGAAAAGGTTCTTCCCCCAGAGAGTGGTGGGGCACTGACCAGGCTCCCCAGGGAATGGGCACGGCCCCAAGGCTGCCAGAGCTCAGAGAGCGTTTGGAAACCGCTCTCAGGCATGAGGTGGGGTTGTTGGGGTGTCCATGCAGGGCCGGGGGTGGGACTGGATGGTCCTTGTGGCTGTCTCCCAGCTCGGGAGATTCCGTGGTTC
Source organism: Melanocharis versteri (assembly GCA_013397845.1). NCBI lineage: Eukaryota > Metazoa > Chordata > Aves > Passeriformes > Melanocharitidae > Melanocharis > Melanocharis versteri. The sequence continues at coordinate 142,321 of VZTG01008445.1, forward strand.
TGTGACTCAGTGGGCTGGCTCCAGGGCCCTGCTTGCACTCTGCTCCTGGAGATGCTCAGTGGAATGTCTGGAGAGGAGCTGGGAGCACTGGGGTGGGACAGTGTCTGCTCCGTCACAGAGCTCAGACGTCTGAGTGAGAGGCTGAATCTGAGACTGCAGCAGTGATTTTTTAATGTAGATTTTAAAAAATACAGTTAATAAATAGTCCTGTTTTCCTGGAGATACTGTTTCAGTGGATGCTGGTACTTTGTCCCCCCCTCGGTATTAATGATGTGGCTTTGGGCTGGGAGGGACATTCCTAAGGGGACTCCTGAATTAAAAATCTCTGAAATCTCTCTGTTTCAGATGAAAGCTTGAAGAGGGACCATCCAGCAGATTGCTTTGAGAGCAAGACCTGTGACTTAGAGCTACCAGGAAGACCGGGAGAGGGGTTTCCCAAAGATCCCAGCCATGGAATGACATGGGACAGTCAGTGGAATTCAGAAATTATGGAAACAACCACCACCGGGAGCGGGAACAGCCTTGGAGGTGATGCTCAGTACGATTTCTTTAATGCTCAGGAAAAGAGCCTTGAAAAGCGGCCCTGTGTGTACAAGTGTGAGAGAAACTCCCCACAGCAGGACCATCCTCAGGCACCGCGGGGAGAAGGGGAGATGTTTCCAGGCCCTGCGTGTGAGAGGGTGTTCCCTCTGCTGCACCCACACCCGGGAGAGACGGGAATGGGCCCAGGAGAGACGGGAATGGGCCCGGGAGAGAAGGGAATGGGCCCAGGAGCTGTTCCTGCCTCCTGCGAGGGGCTGGGGCCCCGCTCCGAGAGTGGAGAGACCCTCCCAGGCACAGCCAGGCCCCGTGAGCAGGACAGCCTGGGCACAGAGGAATCTGCTGAAAACGAGGAGAGCTTCCCCAGGGACACATCGGGATCCAGCCCCTGCTGGGAGCCGCCCCCGGCCCGGGGCAGCCCTGCCCAGCCGCAGAGCCAGGGCCGGGGCAAGTCCTACATTTGCAGCGACTGTGGGAAAAACTTCGTTTGCCATTCCTGGCTCGTTAGGCACCAGACAAGTCACACGGGAGAGAGGCCCTACAAGTGCTCCAAGTGTGACAAAACCTACAGGAGGAAGGATTACCTCCTGAACCACCAGCGCCGGCACACGGGAGAGAGGCTTTTCCAGTGTCCTCTCTGCAGCAAGAGATTTGTGCTCAAGAGGAGCCTGCTGAAGCATCAGGAAGGTCACATGCAGGAAACACACGTGCCGCTGGTCAGCTGGCCCTGCGGGAACATCAGGGGCTCCGTGATGCATTCCATATAGGACATCCCCCACAGCCCCTCAGTGTCCCCTCGCTGGGCCAGGGCAGCACCCCCAGCTCTGTGCCAGACCCTGACAGCAGGAGGAGGCTGTGGAACAGCTATCCCGAGCCCCCCCCCGGGAAAAGGGAGGTGGCTGGGGGTTGTTTTCATGTTAGACAGCATTCACCAGTGCCTGTGGATTTGGGGAGGTGGGGTTTGGAGGTACTGCTGGCTGTGAGTCCATGTGGGAGAGAAACCGTGATGACATGGAACAATGTGATGTGTTACAAAGGAGAGTTGTCTGAAGAGAGAGAAAGTATCTGAAATGTTATCCCGGGAGTCCTGAGTCCTTGGATTGGGCTGGGAACAAGTGAGTTAAAGGTATTAATTGTCCACTAAACGAGTGAAACACCCACTTGGGTGAAATGCTTTGGGAAAGGAAGTGTTGCCCCTGTGGCTGTAGGAGGAAGCCTCTTTCTTCAGTGGCAAACTGAAAGAAGGCTGCAGAGCCTGGGAGGCAGCTCATTCCCACTTCTAAATCTTGGGGCTCCTCGCTGCTGAACCCCAAAGGAGAATTCCTGAAGGGTGAGATCCTTCCTGGGAGTTGTAAAATGGCCGGGGAGCCTGGAATATGGTTTCAATTTTGCATAGTTTTAAAGTTGTGTTGCATTTCTTTTCCCACATCGTTAACGGTCTTCTGTGTTCATTCAATTTTCCAAACCCTGTGAAAGCAGAACATGGGGATGCTGCAGAAACCTGGGAAACACGGAGTTAACGAGCTGCTGTGTCCCAAACACTGATAACAGGATCTGTGGAGGTGGGGCAGCTCTGCTCCTTCCGCCTCCTTCCTTCAGGTCGGTGTCCCACTCCCAAGTGGAAAGAAGCTCCCAAGGTTTGTAGATACCCATGGTCAAAAAGGAATTTACAGGTGTCAGAGGGGTCCAAAAAAGCTCACAGAGTTTTATTAGCAAATTCCACACTCAGCGTGGGAATTGGTATTTCTGCCCTTATCTTCTGGTAGGAAAAGAAATAAAAAGGTAAAAGAAATGAAGGAAGAGAGAGAAGGAGATTGGAGAGGTGAAGGAGAGATCACCAGTCCTGGCTCCGGCATTGATCCACAGTGTCCAGGATCCCAGAGGTGCCCCTGTGAGCCCTGTGTCACCCTTTTACAGACAAGTTTTCCACCCGCTGGGGCTACTTCTTTCACTTTTGATGCAAACAAGTGAGCAGACACAGTCCATCCCTCTGGATCTTCCTAGAAATGGGTCAGGGGTCCTTTGGTGGTTTTGGTCCCCCCCATATTGATCAACTTTTGTTGGACACTCTGTGCCCTGCGCTGTTCCATGCTGTGCTTATCTCCAGGAGCCAGAACGAGGGTGTTTGTCCCAAAAAAGAGCTGCCCCAGCTCCATGCACCACCTTCTCCAGCCACATCCTGTCCTTTCCTGCTCCGTGTCTCACACAACAGTCCTTGGGTGGCTCCACAGCTGTCTCCTTATCTCCTGGCCTTCTACAGAATGCAAAGTGATAAACCTAGGCCTGAAAAATTACCAGCTTGGGACTTCATTTGCTTCAGCAGAATGCAGGGAGAGAGAAATACTGGAGAATTTAGATAGGAAGAAGCATGGTAAAGAGAAATGAGACCCCAGAGAGGAAATAGAAGGGGGGAAAAGAGCTGAATTACTGCTGTCGGTGAAAACTGAGCAGCTGCAGAAAGAGTTACAGAAAGAAAAGGAGGAAGACAACCCCAAAATTGGAAACATCAAAGGGGCTGAAAATATCAGAGGATCCCCCTCTGCTGCCAGACTCTGTTCCAGTTTGTCCCTTGTTGTTGGGTTTGGGACACAGCAGCACTTTAACTCCTTGGTGCCCGGGATGCTCCAGCCCAGGGCACTGCCCACACGGTGTTGGGACCCACAGCTCTTATTGGGGCCAACTCAGCTGGAACTCCAGAAATTCCCTTTTCTGCCGCGGCAGGAATTTGCCATTGTGGTACTTTAATTTTAAATCAAGGAGTGTAGGTGCTGCGTGGAGTCAGTGCACCATAGCCTCTGGAATTCTTTTGGGGTTAAGGTTGGCAGATTCCTGCTTCTCACCCAGGAGCCATAAATTAACCTGAGCAGTTTGGCACAGGAGCATTTGCTCCAGGGATTTTAACTCTTTGCGCTCCGGGTCCTGCACCAGCATCCTGCTGTGTTAATACTGGATATTGTGCTCCCGTGTCTCTTAGAAGTTTTATTAATTGTTGACAAGAACCAGCTGGAATGTGAATGTCCAGGCCATTATTGTGGCTGCATGGATAAGATTCCACTTGCTGGATGTCTGGCTGGGAAATGAGGGAAATTTTCCTATCTGCCAATCCAGGAGCCACTGTGGAGTCACAGCTGAGCATCACCTGAGCTGGGACCGGTTCCCTCGAACTGATGAGTTCCTGTTTGATCCCACACCACACACAGGTTTCCTCGCCGACTCCATCCCAGGTTTCCCATAGCAGAGCCTCGGGCACCTGGGTCTTTACAATGATTCAATCTTGATACAACAACAGGGTAACAGCTCAAGGTGGTGCCTCCAGGGAGGGACCCCAAACAAAGGAATTCCACCTTCCTCCCCGGGCTTTTCTCACCTCACAGTCCAAACAGAAAATCTGGGATGATCGGCTCCTGCTGTGTCCCTGAGTGTCCCTCCCTGTGCCCTTTGTTATGGAAAGGTCGGGCAGTTCCCGGGCAGTTCCCGGCCCCTGGCGTCGGGCTCGCGATTGTTTCCCTGCGCAGCGCCCAGGATGCTCTTGCCAGTCAGCCCCCTGGCTCGGGTGGAACGGGATCGTTTTTCGTGAGCCATTTCCCGCTCCACCCCCGAGATTCGGGGGGTGTTGGTGAAGATAAGGAACGCTCTTCCCCCGGTTCTCGGGATCACCCCGAATTTCCATCCCGTTCTTCAGGGGACACAACCGGTTGTTTTTCGAATCTGTGCTGTTGTAGCAGCCAGGGCTCCGAGGAGTTAAGGCGCTGCTGTGTCCCAAACACTGATAAGGAGCGGGAGAGAACAGGATGTGGCTGGAGAGGGGGGCACGGCAGATAGGGCAGCGCTGTGCCAGCTCCTCCTCGGGGCGCGGGGACACAACAAACACAGGACAAGGCCAGCGGGGAAGCGAGCAGGGAGATCAGCAGAGCGGCATCAACGTCCCCACGACCCCTTAAAGCCCTCCGACCCAATTCCAGAAGGGTCAAGGAGCAGGATTGCGCAAGCTCCTTCATTTGCATGGGAAGTGGGAAACCTGATCCCGGGGCGGGGAAATCTTACCCATAAGAAGGTGCCCCCACGGCATCCTCGGGACCCTGCACACCCGGGTCGGCGCTGGAGCCAGGACTGGTGATGTTTCCTGACTTCTCCCTCTTCCCTCCTTTCTTTTACTCTTTAATTTATTGCTAGAAAATACGGGGCTAACTCATCCCAATTTCCATGCCAAGTGTATAATTTACTAATCAAACTTCGTAGCTCTTTTGGGACCCTCTGGCCTTTGTCGTTCCTTTCGGACCCCGGGCATCTCCACGCCTGAGGAATTTCCCTCCCCTTTGGAGCGGGACACGGCAGCTGCTCGTTAAACATCCTCCTTCAGAGACCTTTTGCTCGTGTTCTGAGTCTCTCACGGGGTTGAGTCGGACTTGTCGTGGCCTTGTAAGGACACGATTTATTCCTTTAACTAATAAGAGTCTGGATTTGTCACCTGTCACCTTGTTGGGGGCGTCGTGGGGAAAAAAACTGGGAAACAGAGGTGTCTGAGGGAAGAGCCTGTTTGGAGTGAGAGCTCCTTCACTTTTCCGTAAAGGAAACTTCTTTAAAGGACCTTTTTTGGCGTGCGTGTTTCTGCTTAAGTTTCGTCAGGATGTTTGATGTGTTAGCTGGAAATTTCAGGGCTTTTAATTAAAATTGTCAAGTGCCGCGGGTCGTTCTGCAGCGGGAGGGGAAGGGAGGAGCGGGGCTGAAGCCGAAGGAGGAATTCAGCGGCTGCCACCCCCCCAAATCCTAGGTTTCAAGGCATCTTTGCATTGGGAAGAAACGGGCGCGGAGGAAGGGAGCGGCGGGGAGGAGGGGGCCGGTCCTGGGGTCCGCCTGCGCTCCAGGCGGGGGAGAGTCCCTCCGCTCCCCCCGCCCGGGACCGCGCTCCGAGACGGCGAATTTCCCGTCCCACCGGTGCTCGGTGAGGGGTCCCGGAGCTGTGACCCCGTCCCGCGGCCGGTGCTCGGTGAGGGGTCCCGCGGTCCAGCCCCGTCCCGCGGCCGGTGCTCGGTGAGGGGTCCCGCGGTCCAGCCCCGTCCCGCGGCCGCGGCCCGGTGCGGGGTGC
>VZTG01008446.1:0-18359 GCA_013397845.1 Melanocharis versteri
GAGGACGAGGAGGAGGAGGCGGCAGCGGGGGGAGAGCGAGCGAGGGAGGGAGGGCGCGCTCGGCGCTGCTGACGTTGCCGCTCCCCGGACCCTCCCTCGTGATTTTCGCCCCCAGCCGCCGGGAGCGGAGCCGGGGCCGGAGCCCGCAGGGAGCGCGGGGTCCGGGCCGGGGCGGGCGCGGCGCTGAGCGGCTCCCGGAGCCCGTCAGAGTGACTTGTTTACTCTGCGGGCCCCGCTGCCTCCATCCAGCGTGCCCGGTCCTCGCCGAGCCCCGCGTCCCGCCCGCCGTCCCGGCTTGACAGGGAGCGGGGCGCCCCGCGGGCTGCTGCTGCCCGGCCCGGTGTCCGGAGAGAGGTGTTTGTCTCTGTGCAAAGTTGTTGGCCCTGTCATTTAGTTAAGTAATGGCTGCTCCTGTCGGCCCAAGATGGCCGGACAGGGAGGAGAAAGAGAAGGGGGGGGAGGTAAACACGAAACAAACACCGGGAGCGAATATGGGGAGCGTGGAGCCCCCGGTGAAGGCTGAGGGAAACTCTGCTGCGCATCCCAAGTTCCTTCTGGGCGCTTTCCTGCTGCTTTGCAGCGCCGGTGCCCTCCTTATCAACCTGTAGCACGTTCTGCTGCCCATCCGTGAGCTGCTGACAAAGGCTGTGCGGGCCGAGTGTCTGCCAGCTGTGCTTAAAACACCAAACGCCAGGGAAACGTTCGGGTAACAGAATGAGTGGAACTGTTTTTAAAATGCCACACGGCTGAAGCGAAGGGGACAGTGCTGCTCTGGTTCCTGCTTCCTGGCTTGTGCCTGTCAGTAGCCTGGCGTTTGACACTGCTCATCCCATTGTTGTGCCCGGGCTGTATTGTGGAGAATTTTTTTTTCGGCTGCTGGTTTTGGTTGATCTGAAGATTTGACTCCAAAGCGTGCTGAATTGGATAGCCTAGGCCTGTGCTTGTGTTTGGGTGTTTATTTCTGGCAGGATTGGAAAAGCTCAATGTCAGGACGTGGGGGGTGGGGGGGAAGGGATGGAAGGAAAAGCAAGTACACTTTCCTTTGTGCTTATATTAAAAAAAAAAAAGAATCTCGTGGTTTCCTTTCGATTTTCAGAGTTATTTATAAGAGCACTTCTTCCCATTAATCAAAAAGGTAGGGGAGTGACATGTCAAACCAGTTAAATAATGTACGTTAACTGTTGGTGGACCAGAACTCGCGTCTGCTCTGTGAATGCTGCTGAGGCTATCGGAAATATTAGACCAAATCCCGTATGGGATAGAGCTTAAGGATGCCAGATAGAAAATAAAAGCTTCTCACATCTAATTAGATCATCTGTCGCAAAAAATCCCTGGGTTAAGTTTTATTTTGCGTACTGTACAATTAGGCGGTGCAAGCAGCGATTCAGCCTCTCAGTTGAGTTTATGCCTTTCTTACATATAATGCTATTTTTTTAAATGCCAGTCAGTTGTAATTTTAGTATATACAATCTGAAGTTGTGGGGCATTTTGATAGTTTTGAAATAGGTTTTCAGAAATATCTTTGTATGTTCTTTTACTGTATTACGCTGCAAATCCATGCAGTGAATACTAAAAAAATCCCCAAGCAAACCAAATATTTTGCTATTTCACCTCAGTTTTCGGATGGCGTTTCGTACGTTTATGAATTGCACAGTAACTCACGAAGCATGTTCTTTGTAAAACTTGTCTCTGAGAAAGGTAGATTATTTAAGGAAGTAGAAGGATTAAAATCTTACTGTTCAGTGCAGAGATGTTCAGGAGGAATTTCTTGGCTTGAACCAGTTTCGGTTTTGTTTGTGCTTTTTACTTTGAGGGAACGTGCTTGTGTTTGTTACCGATCAGTAAGAAGTTGCTATTTTTAAGGTATTTTCTGCTTCATTCCTTTTCTGTGTGTGTGAAGCTTTATGCAATTTATGCTCTATTGAGGGCTTTAGAACAATTAATCTAGCAGACCACTTTAATTCAATGTAGCAGTTATTTTTATTGTAGAAACTGTGGCCGAATATATGTGCCGTTAATTAATAGGTTTTACAGTGATAGCAACAAAATGTTTCCTTTTGTGCGTGGAGCAACAACAGCTAACAAAGACCCTAGACTCCATAATTATGAAATCCTGACTGACTGATTTAAGAATCTACAAGGCAGCGCGTTACAGTGTGAGATTTATGTGCAAGTGTAGCAGGTAAGGAAAACCATTGAGTCATGTTTCCAGAGGAATCCTTCACAAAGGCAGAAATTTATCAATGCTCCCCTCGATGTGAGAGGAGCACACCCGCTATTGAGCCTTTTCCAGAGGCTGCTGGGGGCTCTGTGGGGCCTGGCAGGGCTCCCTGGTTACCTGTGCTTGAGGTGGCAGGAGCAGGGTACCTGTCTGGGGAGGCTGATGGGACGTTTTGTGTTGTAGGTGTTTGGGGAACAGCTCTGTTCCCTGCCTGGGCACTTGTGCAGCAGGAGGAGTCTGTTCTGGGCTTAAATTTGGTGCCTGGGTGCAGGAAGACGCTCTGTGTTTTTGGTGGGGCTCGCTAAGGTGTGCATGGGCTTGGAGGGGATCGTGCGAGGCTTTTGCAGTGGGAACTTTGGTTTAATGAAGCCACACCCTGACAGGATTTAATAATAAGAAAACTGGGATCTCTTTGACGGATGGAGGAAGCTTCGTGTCTAGAGCTTTAATTTAGTCGTGGGTTCTATTTGTGCTCCAGGTCTGCAGTCCCCTCTGTTTGGTAGTTTTGCTATGTAGGATATATGGTCTGTAGTATCATGAACTAAGCTGAGCCCTGCTGCTGGGTGTAGCAGATCAAAAGGGCAGATAAGATGTGAGATCTATACAATTTTATGAATTATTGAAGGTATAGGCTGAGGGTCAGGAGTATTGTAATGTTCCCCCATGTATTAGATATGTGACAAGCCAAAAGAAACTTTCCTGTAATGGTGTGCGCGCTGTGAGTATGTATGACAAAGGAGTGGATTTTTCTGTTGCCAAAAATTTTGCGTTTATTTTGCAGAAAAAGAAGCTTGAAAATCATGGTTTGCAGTTAGTGTGGTTTTGGGGAAGAGGAGAGGGAAATTGAGAGATCACCTTTCAAACTGGTTGAAATGCTGGAAATCCAACGTAGTCAGTCTTGTGTAGGAGAAAGTGCTCACTGTTTATGCTTCCGTAGTTGACAAGAACATTAATGTGAAGGAGGAAAAAAACCCAAAACAAAAACCCTGCTGCTGTCTTGATGTCTCTCTCTCCCAGGAAGACATTCTGGCGGGAGGTGAAGCTTAAAGATTACTTGGGGGGAGGGCGAGCATATCCATTGTATTGGAAGTGGATTGCAAAGCATTTCCTTTTTCTTTCTTCCTTTTTTTCTCCCCCCTTTTTTTTTTTTTGATGATGTTTCCAGTGTTTAGCCGAAGTTGACTTGATTGCAGTGACAAACCATCGTTTCATAAGCTGTAATTGGCATCTATACAGATGTAGGTTGATGTAGCTGGTCGGATGTATTGGGTATAAGATGCTTGTTAATTCCTATTCATTGAGTTTAATCAGTTTGTCATATCCTGTGGACAAAATCTGAAGCATGTTTCCATTTAAAAGTATTGATGTTGGAGTCGATTTAGAGAGATGAAGTAGCTCCACACAATATGCCATGTTTTAGACTGTGTTACCTCTCATGGTTTTGCAGCCCTTTTGTTTTCCAGCTGATTTTAAAAATGGTATTTCCTTTGTGTAAAGGCCACATGTGTTGACAAAATTAACAGCGTGTTTATCTGTGCTTTTATGAGGCTTACAAAGTAAGTGCACAGTGACAATATTCTTTCATTTTTCTTAAAATTGTAGTGTTGCTTGTTTAAAAATAGTTTCAGACAGTGTGAATTAGTATATGTTGACTTTGTCCTTTCAGTGTTGACATTAATGGTAATTTCCTACTAATCCATAATAAAATATCCTCAGTTTTATTTATAACAAACTGCTTGAAAAATAATTATGCAGGAAAACATTCTAGCAAGTTAGTCTCAGTGTAGTAAAGTGGTCTTGTTTTTTTTTTTAAGAACTTTTGAAACATTTTGGCTTGATTTATTTTCATCAAAACAAAGAAATATTGCTTGAAAAAGAATTGAGAGTGTTTGTCTTATATAATGGCAGTACTGGGAATTGAGAAACTGGGAATTGGTATCAGGAGACATTTGTAAGGCATTCCAGGAAGTGGGCAGCCTCTGCAATTTCTGTAGATTTATATCTGAGTTGTTTCTTTTTGTTTGGTGGTTTTTTTATTTAAATATATTGTGCATTTCCTATTGGTTTATTATCTAGTGTACTGTCTGTCCTGTGGAGCGAGTTGAAGTTGGATAAAATTTTGTTAATTGTGTTATGGGTGGAACTGGTCACTTTTTAAAAGGGTGTTTATTGGGTAATTTTAACTGAGCCATTGATTTTTTAAAGATCAGTATTCTTTTTGTATGCAGTTTGGTCTTTGTGTTAATAGGGTGCAGCTTTCTAGGATCCCATGAGAGTGTAATGACACATTCTATAGTTCCTGGTTGTACTGTGTTTATCCTTGGAAATCGCTGCCGTAGCGTATATAATGGTTGTGTATCCTGGTACTTTTAACTTGGTTATAGGTTTTGCAGTGTTTGTACTTCATCTAGTATTAAAAACAACTTTGTTTAAAATGGTCATTACGCAGTAGTGTAAGTATGAAATACTTACCATGTGTTGTTACTTTCACAACTAGTGTTCGAGGCATATTTTTTTTTAAATAGTGGGATTTTATTGCTCTAAACATATATATATATATATCCCCGAATGTTTTGGCTGTTCCTTAAGTGTAAAGTACAGTGTTGGTACTACCTTCTGAAGGCAAGAAAATTGATGAAGTCAGAAGCATTACACTTGTCATTTTAATGTGTTAATGAAGAGAGAAGGATGGATCTCATGTCCACAAACAAAATGCTTTTGTAGAGGTGTAATTAGGATTGCAGGATACTTGGTGTGTTGGCATTTGCATTTCAGCAAGCTTTATCTTCACTATCAGGAGACTATTAATAGAGAATATAATGTAAGAATTTTTTTTTTTTTTTGAATGCATGTTACCTATTGTAGCTTTTAAGTACTGATCTACTGAGTCTGGAGGCTGAAGTGGTCCATTTCTCTAAGTGGTGCATGGGCATCAAGTTAAGGTAATTCATGCCCTACTGACTTTAATAATCAAACAGCCAAGGTGGGCACTGGTTCAGGATGGAGGAGAGAGGGAAATACTGCTGTGTTTTAGCAGCTGAGGAATAGAAGTTCTGATAAATTATTTAACTTCCGAAAGTGTGAAGAAAAACTGTGGCAAGGGTGGGACACAACTGTTTTCATTCCTTTCCAGTAATTTAACCATTGATCCTTTTGTGCATCACGATACTCGTGGCCCCTAGCTTTTGAATTTCTCTCCAGGTGAATCCAGGTACAGTATGTGAAGAAGGAATAGACAATTTAAAGCTTTGTGTGTGCATGGTATCATTCAGGTGTGCTTTCGGCATGGCTCTGTGCCTCTTGCCAGCCTGCATAGCTGTTCGTTCACCGTAGTGGGTTGAGTGGACTTGGTAATTATAGAGGTAAAACTGTCTGCAAATGTTGATACCATCTGAAGTAGGTGTTGAAAGCATCTTCTAAAAGCTATGCCATATGTTTGTTATACCATTTTGGAAAAGAGTAAATGTTTCATACTTGGATAACTTGTTGCATGTAGAAACATTTGTTTTCATTACATTAGTGAGAGGATACAAAATTAAAGAAAGTCATGGAAAGTGTTTATGGCTATAAAGTGACTTTTTCCTGATTAACACTTGTCACAAGACTTTCCAGTGCCAGAATTATGTGCCATGGCCCACTGTTGGTCTTTACCCTACTGACAATTAGGCAAACTTATGTTCTGTGGAGAAATTAAGTTCTGGTTTCCAGCCTTACGGATTCATCAATTAAACTTAAGGTCGTTCTCAGATTACTGAACAAAAATAGTTATACTTGGTCCTCACCTGGTAAAATTTTTGGATAATTTGGGAGGGATTTTGCTTTATTTTCAACAGTCTAGAAGGGAAGGAAATGTATATATTTGTAGTTGGAGAATACTTAAATAGTTGTGTAAGAACTAGTTACTGCTTAGAGTGCTTGGATGAGCTTCTGCAGAAGTGGATTAAGGAGATGGGCTGTGAGTGTCAGGTGAGTGCAGAACTGAGCTGAGTGGCAGGTTTTAGTATTGAATCAGGTAATTCCAGCAGCTGAACCATTGTCCTGCTGATTCTGAATCCAGATAGGTATATGGATGCACCTTCAGTCCTTTAGTGTCACACCTACCTTGTATTTTACGTAAACAACTCATGTAAGTTACTTTTTTGTTTTAACCCCTTTTCTTGGTGAGGTCCTGCAGCTGTGGTGTTTGAAGCATAATGTTTGAGTAATGTGTTTTCTCAATTAAACGTTGAAGTGATTCTTATTAAACTTGATGTGTCATTGTAGAGACCAGTTAACTCTTTGTAGAAAATGTTAGCAGTGTTAATCTTGCAGAATGCTTATTTGTAGTTAAAATTGAAATAAGTGGGTCTTGTATGGAGCCCTGCGAAGGCTGCCAGGATTTGTATAGGTGCACCTGAGAGGATAAGCTTAGTACCTTACAGAACATTTTTGGTATGAGGAAAGAAAGGAATTGTGTTTAATATAGTTCGGTCTGAGTTTGTTGGACGAGGGAAGTTCAGTAAAGCAAGAGAAAATACTTAAATATTTATTACATGTTTCCACTTTATGGATAGGCAGGCTAAAGAAATAGCCATAGTAGAGTAATTCCTCTGTGGAAAGGCTCTTTCCAAGACTGGCCTGTTTAAATGTGGGTTTGTTCAAAGCTTGTTTTCAAGATGAGTTCTACTCATACTCTCACAAGTAGATTGGGCCATTTGATAGTTTGCTTGTGGCCGTTAGAAAGTTTGTTGAATGGTACATTTCTAAAATGAGCCTCTGTTTGTCGAAGTTTCGCGGTGGTTCAGGTATTATTCTTGATACTGAATACTATTCTTTGTGTTTAAAGAATCATAGGAAGGTATTCCTTATGTACATAAAATACCACGATAATGAACAAAACCCCCATTAAGCATATTTGGGAGTTGAAGAATATTATTTAATTATTATTTATCAGGTACTTTCCCTTCAGTGTGTGAGAGGATTCATGGATCACCATCAGAGCTGTATTGACGAATTACCTTCCTTTATGGTTCTTGGATTTACTATGTAGTGTTCATGGCAGGAGCTTATTTAATTAAGATGTAGAATTAAGAGCTCATTTACAGTTTTGTAAAGGGAGGGACTAAATGTGTGTGATGAATTACAAACAGAACACTGTATGTCTACATATGAATTTCTTTTGTGGTGAGTTGTTAAATTGTTGTCTGTTAAAATGGCTTTAAGTAATATCCTTTTCTCACAGTGGCATTTGAGGATTATGATTCACTTCTCAGTATTGATTGGTTATTAGTCTAAAGCAGACTGAATTGTGAATGTGCTTTTCATTAAATTTCTGCTTCCATTTTGAGAATTTAAAATTCTGAAAAATTTCAGAGTATCATTTGCAGCATTAGACCGAAGATCCAGTGCAACAGCTTTTAAAATAGAGCCAAGAGATGTATTTTTTTTTGTCAGTATTCTGTTGCTTCCATTCTAGTTGCCATTTTAACTTTTTATTTAAGCAGTGTTTTCGTTATCTTATGGTTTGAAAACTTACTTGCACAGGAATACGGAGTAGAATAATGAATTGAAGTTAAGGCTTTATTTTTAGGTATTTTTCTTCCAGGTAACAGAATTTTAAGTACTCTCTGTTGCTTCTCAGATGTGTCAGTGGAACTGTCTTCGGGCCTGTGTGGTGAACCAGGCTGGAGAACTGTTTCTAGTAAAAATAGAAAAGTCACTAGTTTTAGATAACCACTATTGCAGGTTAGTACTAAGAGGTTTTAGAAATTAGGAGAGCTAGCTTCTGGTTGCTCAGAGCCGAGTTGGGAGGGATTCCATGGGAAGATTCCATGGTGGATAAAGGAGCTAGTGAGTGCTGGGAGTTCTTGCAAAATGCTCTTCTGAAAGCCTGAAACCAGTTCATCCTCTTTAAATGGAAGGGAAGTGGGGAAGTAAGAGATGCCCTTGACTTAACTGGAAGCTCCTGAGTCTGCTCAAAACCGAAAAAGGAGCGTACCAGGGATGGAAAAATGAACAAATACCCGCTGAGAGCTACAAGGGCATTGCCAGAGCATACAGAGGTGCAGTTAGAAAAGGAAAAGCTCAGCTGGACTTGAAATTGGCTGGAGATGTCAAAAACGACAGGAAAGGATTCTCGAGGATCATTAACAACAAGCACATACAGAGGAAGATGCTGGCCCACTGTTAAACAGGAAGGTGAATTAGTTGCCAATAATGCTAAAAAGCCAGAGGTTCTCTGCACTTCTTTCACCTCTGTCTTTACCAGCACTCTTGGGCCCCAGACCTTGGGAGCAAAAATCCAGTTTCATGCACAGACCCACTGTCAGTGAAGGAATTATTGGGGTGTGAACTATTACAGGAGTTTGACCCCTACAAATTATCCATCTGAGGGTGTTAAGCGAGCTGGCTGATACTGTTGGGAGGCTGCTCTCCATAGTCTTTGAGAAGTCGTGGAGATTGGGGAATGTTCCAGAAGACTGGGAGAAGGCTCATGTTGCCCCATCTTGAAGAAGGATTTAAACAAGAACGCAGGAAATTATCAGCCCATCAGTCTTACTTCAGTCCCAGGGAGAGTTATGGCATGAATCCTCCTGGGGGCTGCCACAAGTCAGATGAAGCACATGGTTGGGGAAAGCTGGCATGGATTCACCAAGGGCAAATCATTCTTGGCAAACCTGATTGCCTCCTAGCACAGAGTGACCTGTTTTGTGTATATGGAACTACTGGTGGACACTGTCTCCCTGAGTTTCAAGTCTTTCCATGCCGTTTCCCACAGCTTCTTCCTAGAGGAACCAGTGTGTTATGTTCCAGACAAGGGATCTGTGTGCTGGGTGGGAATGGTTGATGGGCAGCACCAGCGCAGGGTGGGAGATGCTCCTTCTCTAACTGGCTGCCTGTCACAAGTGGGGTTCCCCGGGATTGGTACTGGCCCACTGTTTAATACTGTCATAAGTGATGTGAATGGTGGGATCAAGTGCACCCTCATGGATTTTGCTGATGGTACTGAACTGAGTGGGGAGGTGGACCTGCAGAAAGGAGAGCCACCCTGCAGGAAGTCCTGGATAGGCTGGAAGAGTGGGCTGATGAGAACCTTACGAAGTTCAGCGAAGGTGAATGTAAGGTCTTGTATCTAGGAGAACATGATCCAGGAGTGCAGCATGGTCTGGGATCTATCTGGCTGGAAAGCAACTCTGTGGAGAGGGACCTGGGAGTCCTGGTGGATTTAGCTCAATAAAAATGAGCAGTGTGCTGCTGTGCCAAAGGGAGACAGTGGGATACTGGATTGCATTGACAAGGGCATCACCAACAAAGACAGAGGAGTTACCATCGCTCTCTACTCAGTGCTGGTCAAGCCACACCTGGAATATTTGTGTGCAGTTTTGGTGCCCACTCAACAAAAAAGATGTGGCCAGGCTGGAGAGGGTCCAGAGAAGGGCTGCAAAGATAATGAAAGGACTGAGAAGCTGCAGTGTGAAGAATGGCTGAGAGATCCTGGTTTGTTCTGCCTTGAGAAAAGAAGGCTTTGGCGTGGGTGTTACCAGCATGTTCCAGTATTTAAAGGGTGCCTGCAAAGAAGATAGAGACTCCATTATTATAAGGAATTACTTTGATAAGACAAGATTTAATGGGTACAAGTTACTCCTGGGGACTAACTTCCTATTGAACACAAGAAAAACTCACAAAGAGAACAGTCAGCCATTGGAATAATTTCTCCAGGGAAATAGTGGCTTCTCCAATGTTGGACACTTCCAAAATGCAGCTGGAGAGGGTGCTGGGCCATCTTGTCTAGCCTGTGCTTTTGCCAGGAAGGGTTGGATCAGATGATTCTTCTTGTTAAAGGAGAAGCTGCTGCCTGCGAATGCTGAGAATTCACACCATTTAAGGAGTCACCCACACCCCACCCAAGACTTTAACTGCTGGCTCCGGAGTCCCTGTGCAGCAGGAGTGTCCAGTGAGATGATGGATGGGTGCCACTTCCAACTCCTTGCTCCTGCAGACTCTTGGACGTGCTTCCTTCTTCGAGCTTGACCTTGAGTCCCCTGCAACACATTGGATTTGTAAAAATAAATAATTTAATAGAGTGGTACAGCAGCAGGTCTTGAGCTGGGTGCCTGCAGAGGGGGACACAGAACAAAGAAATCCTTGGGCTGCTATACCATTTTTGTACCCTTGCATTGAGGTATTCTCTGATTCTGTGAATGCAGGTCATTTTGCTGGCTTAAAAAGCTGTGCAGGTCCTTTGAGAGAGAGATTTGGGAGGCTAGGGTGGGTCGTGGTTAGTGTGACACTGTTTCTGTAAGGAATGTTTATATAACTATTGCTCCTTATTTTCTTATGGAGAATGTAATTACCTGTATTTGGGAAGCACAGGTTGCCAGGACTGGATTACATAGAATCATGGAATCACAGAGTGGTTTGGGTTGGAAGGAGTCTTTGATACTATCCAGTTACTCTCCTGCTATGGGCAGGGACATCTGCTGCTAGACCAGGCTGCTTAAAGCCCCATCCAGTCTGTCCGTGAACACTCCCAGGGATGGAACATCCACAACTTCTCTTTCTTCATGGAGAGGAGGGATGGAATGAGTGCAGTGACTTGGCTTTGTCACTCTGTCTGAAGGAAAATCAAGTATTTCGTGAAGTTACACTGCCACAAGCAGGTGTGGGACAGGTTCAGATCTGAGCACGTGTGCAGCAGCAAGAACGCCAGAATGTATGTGCGAGGGACTATATGGGAGAAAACTGAATGAGGGAAAGATCCTGAGGGATCTAGGTTGAGTGCTTCATGAATTATGTTTGAACCTATGGCTGCTGAAAATTAGGCCTCCATTTGATTTTAGGGAAGTGGAGAAATGAAGCAGTCTTTTGGGAAGGTTTTTCAGAATATAGTGTTATAATAAAAGGAAGACATTTTCAGTTAAAGGAAGTGGAAGAATTGTTGAAAAAGGATACTTAGCTTAGATGTGAGGAAGAGTAGGAAACCAAGGAGTTGAATGTGTACCTTAGCGATGCAGACCATTTTGGGGGTGAGGGGAATGGCAGTGTGAATCATAGTGTTTTTATTCTTTTCAGCAGCTGTCTGAATCTTGTGCCTGGTTACCATCTAAACATTACTGCTAACTTAAGTAGCATTTACGTGTTTGATGGTGCTGGGGCCTGCTTCAGAAGGTTTTTAAAACAGGGTGAATGGGAGCAAAACGGAGATAACAAAATTGCAGAGAGTTTGTGTAGAGTGTGAGAAAGCTTAGTAAGAGTTATATTCTCTGACAGAACTCTCTATGATTTTTGAAATAAAAATAAGAAATTGGCTGTATTTTCTATGTCTTTATCTTAGACTGCTGCTTCCCTTTTCTCTTCTTACCCCTCAAGGAAGGGAAGAGTAAAGAAACTATTGCTTCTGCTCTTTCCTCAAGGTGAAGATGAAGCCCAAGAGCTCTCATGTGTCTGTTCTCATGTCATGTTTTGCTGCCTTTAGATTTGAAGGATAAAGACAGCTGAGCAAGTGTGGAAGATACAGGTGGATGTGTTGAAAGGGCAAGAAATAGTTTAAAGTGTGGAACTGAAAGCCTGTGTAAGGGAGAATGATGCTGATCTAGAGAATTTAACTGTACAGTTTAATACAACAAAGTGTAGAAAGAGCGTAAGATAAAGTGGAAGGATAAGAAAAATGGAGAACATCCATTATATAACATCATAAAGCATGTCATAAGCAACCTCTGGCAGGAGAGAAAATGTAGAAGATATTGGGATGAATAAAGAGCTGCAAAAATTATGTACATTGGTTGGTAAACTTTAATGGAGCTTCTGGGCATGTTACAAATATAGTAACTAAGAGTGGATTTTACACACCATGGTTCTCAGAGCTTTATTTGTTCTTGGTCTCTGGTGTGGTGCACAGAAATGTGTTGTGTTCCGAGTATTTTTAATCTCTCCTGGGTTTTAATGGTTGGAAGGGCAGAGCCTTTGAATTTGTGATTTTGTTAATACTTGAACATTGTAAATTTTCAAGAGTGGGAGACTACAAAATTCTGAAGGACTATCAGACTTCAAGTTTTACCTGTTAAAATTATCAACAAATTAGGCTTAAAGGTCTTTTTTGCTACTTAAGAAATGTTTTTTACTTGATTTTAAGCAGAAATGAGTGTTCTTTTTTTTTTTTAATTCAGAGGAAAGGGTGAGTATAGCTTTTACTCTTTATAATTTATGAAAAATAAATTATAGTAAGAAATTGTTCACCTAATTTTGAATCAGAACAGTACATACTTCTGCACTCCTTGCTTCAGAGAAAAATACTAAAAAAAATATTGTGCATGAAAACAAAACTGGAAGCATCAGGCAGTACAACAGAGATGTGTGTCTGAGCCAGCCTCTTCTGGTGCCTTTGTGATACTCCTCAAACAGACTTACAATCATGGAACATCCTGAGTTGGAAGGGCCCCACAAGGGTCATTTAAGTCCAACTCCTGGCCCCACACAGAGCAACACCAAAAATCCCACCCTGTGCCTGAGCATAGATCCCCATCTTACCTTTAGTACAGGAGCACGTGGGCTTTTACTAACAAGTTATGTTTTTGTACATGAGGGCTTTCTTAATCGTAGTTACTGTGTGGAGGAAATTAATAGTTGAAATGGCTTAAATGCCTCTTCTGGTTCTGTATGGGGAGGATTTGGAGGTGTTGATGCTTTTAGCAGAGTTAATTTTTGTTGCCTAAGTAAGATGAGATACCAGAAGCCATCAGAGTCCATATTAACTAATGAGCAGAATTAAGTCTCGTTTTCTACCTTTAAAGGTCTCTGTTAACTTACAAGTTCATGTGTTAAAAATTTATTAGTTCTGACAGTTTTCTGGGATTAGTTATACACTGTCCATCTTTGCTGAATTGGTGGGATTTTTTCCTCTGTATAGTCTCAGTACAAGTAATATGTAGAAGTTTATTTGATATAAATAATTTGAAAAAAGTGTTAATGGTTAAATGGAAGCCTGGAAAGGAGACATTTGCCGTGTTAAAAAAGGTGGAGAGCGTGGCAGAAGCTGCATTGTAGTATGGAAATACATTGGAGGCAGATATATTTGGGACAGGTGAAAGAATTGTGGAAGATTGTGTAAGGGTTCCTTAGGTAATTGTGGATGGTGGGGATATGATCATTGCGTAGGACTGTGATGCCTGATCTTGGAGATTGTCTTCAGTTAATCTGTGAGTGTAGATGTGTTCAAACTCTGTGGGGAAAAACGTGCAGTTGGAGTGTTGCGGTCTGTTTATTCCCTGCTAGTAAAAATGCTGTCATCTTAAATTGTGTTTTTCTTTATTAGTTGATTTTCTTTCGTGGTGGCGGCTTGTTTTTTGCTTTTGAATAGTAGAATGTTTTCCTGTAGTGCCAGTTGCAAACTTGGAGCTTGCCCGCATTGTGGCCAAAAATCTGAGAACAATGACGACTCCATTATGTGCAGTGAGAAAGGAACGTTTGTACTACTTGCTTTTAATTGCTAATTAAGCCAAGTCCTTGGTAGTTTGAAAGAATGGAATAGTTTATGCCTTGCACTTTAGACCACTATTTGCTACTGGGTTGTGGAGAGTGATGGAAGGGGTGATTTTTATTATGATTTCTGGATGAAAGTGAAAATGCCTAAGAGCAGTCATTTTTCACTAGGAGCTCTGAGGATTCAGGGAGTGTGTGGTGCCTGTGGAGCTGAGGAGCAGCTTAGGACTTCGGTGCTGCTGGAGAAGGGCAGGCAGCATCACCTGTCCCATCCTCAGCACTCTGGGTTTTGCTTGACTGCTGCTTCAGTTTCTGTATTCAATTTAACGGTAATTTCAGTTTTTCCAGACAAGCAGCAGGGATCTTCTAGAAAAAGCTTGTTCATATTTTGAAATTATTTTAATTTGTTCTTGATTACTATTTTAGTTTTTTTTAAGATCAGAGGATGAAGCTACCTTAATTGAGTACAGCACTGGTTCCAGTGCATTCGAACTCACTGACTTTAAAGATTCTTCAGCACAGCTAGGTAGGAATTTTCTGACTCCAGGAAACTGTGCTTCCAGAGGGATCGGTAAGCAGATATGCAGATTTACTGGCTGAAACAGGAAAACAAGTTTCAACTACAGGTCATTTCACAACTTTTTCCTCAGGGCTTTCTCACTTCCACAGCCAGAACTCAAAAATGGAACAAACTGATTTAGAGCGATTCATTAACGAGTAGCTTAAGGTCTGTCAGGCTTCAGACAGCTGGAAAGGAGAAGGAGCACATTCCTGCTCCAGTGGCTTCATTTTCATGATTTTTCTGCAGTATTTGAGAACCTTTCCAGATGCTTTTCATGTCATGGCTGAAATGAACTCATTCTTATAAAAAGATTACCTGTTTCACTTGGCACCTTGTTTGTCGATGATTTCTTTTTCTAAATGAATTTTTAAAAAATGCTATGGAGTAGTGCTTATTGGTACCTGGGTTTAAGAATGAGCGTGCTGTCAAATTTGGACAACCTCTTGGTGTTGATGTTCCCACGTGGATCTCGGGCTCTGCTGCTGTAGCTGTGCTGGCATTTCCTATGCTCTGACAGGAGGTTCTCCATTGGCATCACTGCACCATCACCTGCAGCCTCAGAATCAAACCCCCCTGGAGCTCTGTGCTGCTGCCATACTTGAAGGGTTGTACCAAAGTGTGTGATTTTTTCTTACCCTCGTGTCTGAACATGGTAGAGCTGGGTTTTGTGAAGCAGCAGTGGTGTCTGCAGCTGGGCCTTCGTGTGCTGTTGGGACACTACTTGTGGGAAATGAACTTTGTGGATGAAAACTGCAGTGTGAGAGAAATGACCAGTGTTATTTAGGTGGCAGGTAGAAGAACATTATTAAACAGCAGATGCATTCGTAAGATGATTCAGCATTTATGTAACTTCATAGTGCTTGTTAAATTGGTAATTCATTTAAATAGAAGAAATGAATGTTTTTTCTAGAAATTAACAAACAGGTACTGAATGCGTAGGGGAAGGTACTGTGACACTCCCGCTCCTTTCACAGTCAGATAAGGGAGTCAAATTAATTTACTTGATACTTCTGAGTAGTTTTGGTTCATAGTGTAAAGGTGAGTTCTGTTACTCCATGAAATGCACATTTGAAGTGAAATGTTGCATTCTCTTCTGCACATAAATCAGAATCTTGGCATTGGATTATCCCTTTGGTTGGACCTCTTGCTTTGCACATAGAGCTTAAAAGGAAGATTCCCTTAGTTTTGGAGAATGAATGCCTCTTGGGGAGCTCAGTTGCACAGCACTTGGGGATTCAGCTGAAATGAGGGGTAGAGTTTCCATTGCCAAGTGGCATTTACTGTAGAAAAATGTCCGTGGGGTTGCACCTACATGTCTGTATGAAGCTGTAAATCTGTATAAGTTATCTTGTTTTTGACAAAAGCTCCATTGCTGGTGTAATGTTGCCCTCCTAACCACTCCAGCAACTTAGCAGATTCATTTTTTTATGTGTCCCCTCATTGTGTTGTCACTGCCATTTTTACCCCTGGTTATCTTAAATTCTGCATGCACCTGGCCTCCTGTCATGTAAGTGTCATGATGTGTGTGGTGTCAGTCATAAGTTTGCATGTAGTGGTCTGAAAAGATGTAGGTGAGGAGGAGACACCCATTAATTAAAAAAAACAGTTTCAAACTGTTTATTTTCAGTATTACTAAATTCTCCACCTTTCCTCAGGTCTACTACTACGCTTTTCCATTAATGTATGAATAAATATGCAAAATTACCCTAATTAATTGTAATAGCACATCTTAATATATACGTATCTTAGAATGATCCTCAGTAGCTTTCTCTTGGATGCTGTCATACAAGTATTTAGTGTTTTATTTCAGTGCATGCAGCGTGCTTTATCTGTGGGGAAATCTCTTTAATTTAGTGTCATCTACTTTTATGCAAGCCGACCGTAAAAGCTTTCAGTTTCTGGCTGGTGTTCTGTCTGAGCTCTTAGAGGTGGGTCTGTGTTCTCAATGAAGGAAACGTTGAGACCTTGTCACTCTCTACGACTCCCTGCAAGGAGGTTGTAGCCAGGTGGGGTTGCTCTCTTCTCCCAGGGAACCAGGATTGGTCTTTTCCAACCTTAAACAATTCTCTGATATCTTGGGCCACGTCATTAAATGAGGAAGTTATTTTATGCTTATCTTCTCACATGTTTGGCTGCTAGAACCAGTGGAAGGAGGATCTCCCAAGATTTTGGGAAGTGGCCCATATTTGTGACGTGAATATTCCAATTAATTGTTCAGTGTAAATATAGACCTCTAAAATATGAAAGATTTTGCTTCTATCGGGTTGAATAGAGGCGAAGGAAGATCACAGTGTGGAGAAGGCTTGCAGTGCTGAACTTGGGTTAAGAAGTCATCCCTTACGGGGATCCCACCCTGTAATGGAATTTTTTTTCTTTTTGTTTTGAGGCTGCTCTAAATTGCGAGCCTCATGTATCTGATGTTTGCCTCACCTGGAGATCTGTAGGTCAGATACAAACTGACCTATTTGTTGCATCTGGCACATGAGGTCATGGAGTAGGTGGCTGCTGGTGTTTGGAAATGAGTCGTGGAGAAGTGAAGGAGATGCAAGCTGAGCTTTTTGGGGGAGTTTTGAATGTACAACCCATGAATCCCTTTAAACTCCAGCAGAGTTTTCAGAAGAATGAAGGGGTGTTTGAGAATTGCACAGTATAATTTACCCTGGGATGGCTTAGCCACATGTAGTCCCCCTGGAATGCGACTACTGAGATTTTTGTAGTAAAATAAGGATTATTTCTTTTGTCCTTCCTCTTCCCCAAAGACGCCTTGTTAACAGCACAGAATTTTGGTTTATGCAGTGGACTTTGTTCTGCGGTAGCTTGTGACTTTCCAGACTGGTCTAGCAAGACTTTTGGAACCAGCAAATGAAGTTGTGCCCATGGGCGTAAATTTAACTCTGACTTCCATGAGTGACACTTTTTTTTCAGGTCTGTGATGTGCATGTGCTCTTTGTCCCTGTGTGCACCTGAAGCAGAGCTGCTCATGTCACAGTTCCTAGTCTGCTTTCCAGGAAGACCCAGCTCTGCTTTTTTTCCCAACCTTTTTTTTTCCCCGTACCCAACAATCTATCTCCCTACACCAACTTTGAGATTTGCGTGTCATTCCTGTCTTATGCAGCTGCTGATGGTTGTGGTGGCTTCAGTGTCCCTGAGCCCTCTTCCTGCCTGTAGAAGGCAGTGCTAAATAAATCACAGTGGATTTCTTATGGCACAGAAATATTTTCTCATTTCATCATTAGCAGTCAGGCTCACGACATTCATCAAGGGAAAGCATAGTGTAACAGTTCATACTTTTTTTGTTTAATACCTTGACTGTAGAGTACAGCTGCCACTGATGCAGCTGGAATACCAACAGCTGCTTTCCAGTGCCCCATGTCACATCTTTGTGGGCAGACCTGTGTGTTTCCTGTTTTCAGGACGTTATTTAGTTGCTTTGAGCCTTCTGGGAGGCCTCACACAAGATTCCGCTTGCTAACAAACTATGTGTTAAATTTTATTGACAAAGGTCTTTTCACTTTGTATTTTTATACTTAGCATGTCACGCTGAAAACCTGTCTTGCCAACCCAGAGCTACAGTTTCTATTTAAAAGGTGTATTTTGTGCAGATAAACTGTACAAAAATAGGGGTAGTGATATCACTATCAGTAGCTTTCACTGGGGCTAATGGTGGCTTTCTGATAGTGAAAGCAAGTACCAGCATTAGGACATCAATAGTGAAAATAGCACTTTGCAAATTTTAAAACATCACACCAGATCCAGACTTGGATGGATGAAAATGGATAATAAATCAGCTATTTAATTTTTGAGTCCTGTACAGAAATGACAGCAGAATCCAACTGTAATGCTGCATTTTGCTGGATCTGCTGCTGCTTTTGTCATTTGCTTTTGGTCTTGTTGGTAATATTTCTGTTTTTGAGAAAAAAGATGGCATTTCTTTCCTTTGGAGAATTAAGATAATTTTGAAATAATAGGTGACAATGGCTGCTTGTACGTGTTTTGGAAAAAGGAGCAAGTCTGAGTTTAAAGCCTACGAACCAGGTAAATGATGCAGCAGAAAGTGAATTACATGTGTCTGCTCATCTGAAAGTGGGTGGGGGGAATGTCTTTGTAAAAAAAAAAAAA
>VZTG01008446.1:18387-110887 GCA_013397845.1 Melanocharis versteri
AAAAAGGAGTTGTGAACCATTACTTGGAACATACATGAGAGAACTTGGGACTGTAGCTTAGTGTTACAGATCTTTTTAAAATGTGTGACCACGATGATTGCTGGGGGCCTGGCTCTCTTGTAGTGTGTTGGTTTTATCTCTGGAGGTCAGAGAGCTCATTCTTGGGTGCTGTGCTATGGCAGGCTGTGCATGCTGGGCACGAGACATCCAAAGATGTTCAAGAAGTGATATCCAGTCTTATTTCTGTGGGGGAGGGTGGTGTTTGTTTATTTGTTTTGTTGTTTGTTACCTCTTTATTTGTTAACAAAGGTATGAATAACCATTTATTATTTTTCTTCAAAACCATTTTCATTTTCTACATGATGTTTTAAAAGCACATTGCAGAACGTGTAATGCTGCTGAGTTTTGGTGAATATTCTTCTATTCTTTCATTTTTCTTCCCTAGGGAGTTGTTAAACTCTCCTTGAAATTTTGCAGAATATTATTTCACAAGAGGGTTTTCAAAAGCAGTAGTCTTGGTATAAAAGAAGGCTGGTTTGTAGGAGCATGGAAAGCTTTGGTTTAAGTGGTACTGATATATCCACAGTGTTAGTACTTGTCCTATGGAATCATGCTGAAAATAAAGCCAAAATATTTTCTGAAAGACCATAAAAAGTGGTTTTGGCTCTTAAAAAATTAAATATATTTGCTAAAGAATTACGTTCCTTCATTAATTAAAATTTAAAATTGAGATTCTCTGGAGAGACTCCAAGCACTGATCTTCACAAGTGTTTATGTTCTTGAAGCTGGACAGAGAGCAGATACTGTCTGTGGGCTTTGGTTCTGTGGTTATTGTCTTCACTTATAGCGTGTTTGCCTCCTGTCTGGACAGTAAGGATGTGGTAGTTCAAAATATTAAGGAGTTAATTTTATCTAAAGTTTCTCAAATACTCCTATTCAGAAGTGCCTCAAGGGCATAAGCCCTTTGTTTAACAATTCAGCTCTTTATAGTAAGTATTGGTATTGGTCTGTTCTCACTTGAGTAGAAATTGTTTCAGAAGTCTTGTGCAGACTCTTTGAGAGGGAACACAAAAGAATACATCGGTTTACGTGGGAGTTTTTTAGTTGTTTTTCAAGCCTGTCCCTTCACGTTGCCTGTGGTTGTGTCACAGGTACACAGGTATTTGTAATGGCATTATGTTTCTGAAAATTGCTGTCTTATATGTGATACCAAAGAGTACTTAAAAGAACCCTTTTGCTTCTACTGTTTACATTTAAATACTGTTGAAGAGCCTGATTTTCTGATTCTTGGAATACTTGTTTAATTTTCAGTCTAAAATGATACATTTGTTTGGCAACATTGTTGTTAGGCTGAAATAGCTCTTCTCTTTCCCTGGTGTTTGTCCTGTTGGTACTTGTCGAAAAGTCATAGTAGCTTTTGATTTGCTAAGGTAAATAATTTGAGATGTTTAGACTTCCTTTTATGAGGGAGGCTCTTCTTTCCTCTTACCCCTGAAGTTCTCTTCTAAATTTATTTAATTTCTGTCTTTACTGAATGCAGGGAAATTGTACAGAATCTGTTGCGATGGTATTAATATTTCTGCTTCTAGAACAGGTTTTTCTTTGTCTCTTCTGCTGCAGGAGCTTGGGAACTGAACTACCAGGAAGCAGATTCAGAACAAGATGGTTCCCTGCAGTTAGTTTGTGGAACTACTGGCTGCCCAGTATTGTTAGTGTGAGATGAGTGGACATGGTTTTAGAAAGTGGTGGGGAAAATTAATGGAGGGAAAATCCATCAGGCGCATTCCCCATCTGTGCCCTGGAAGTTTCTGAACTTAAATTGATGTAGTCTGGAAAAACACAAGGGAGAAAAATGCCACTGTATGCCAACCTCTTTCTTTTGCTGCTTTTTCAACAATGTGGGTTCATGTAAAAGCTGCGCTAATCTTTTCTTATTGCTATTTTAGTCCGTGTGCTGTTGAAGTAAATACAAAGACAGGTTGCTGCACATGGCTGACTACTGGTCTGACTTATTGTCATCTTATTTTAACTTCTCTGGAAACCTATCCTCTGTTGAGCTCCAGAATCCTGTATGCTTTTTTCATCTGCCTTATGCTAGCAGCATAAACTCATCTTGGTTTGTTGCCTTATAATCCAGTCATTAATGTACATGAGATTTTTTTTCTTAGTAGTTTTAATAAGCCTGTCACCGAGTTCAGGATCTTACGTGGCTGTATAATGTTTTACTGCTACGTGTCTCCCAGGCTGCCTTTCAAAAGCCATCTGATGGGTGTGGTTTGGAGTTGCAATGTCCTTACCTCATTTACAGTTGATAAACCTAAAATAAGACCATAAATTCAGTCCAAAGGCCAGTATCTTATCACAGCAAATTACGGAGGTAATTATAGGATGATAGGCTACCACCAATAAGTGTAGTTAATATTACAGCAGTTCACCTTTTATGTTGAATTTTGTGCTGCTTAGACACTATAAAATATGTGTGAAAATGGATTTTAGGTAGAGGTTGGCCTGACTCACAAGAAAAACGAAAGCACGTTGAACTGTTGAATGTGAAACAAGTGCAGGAGACTGACCCAGAGTCTCAAGTCTCATGCCATTAGTGCACAGAAGGAATAAATTTTGACAAATTTATTTACTCCTGCTGCACATTGGCAGTGCAAGGGCACTGTGGAAGCCTTATGGCAGAAAGGAGGATGGAGTTAAGGTTGTGTTCCTTTGGGTCTGCCAGGTTGTGAGAGGAACTGGCATGACCTGAGCAGCCACGTCGCCACATCTGGGGAGGCAGGGAAATAAAATCAGCAAGAGCTTCAAACTTTGTTTTAATGTTCCACAAAGACTTGGAGTTTTTCGAGTTATTTCACAGCAGAAGAAGTTTGAAACATGTTTGCAGCATACTGGTGTTTATGGAGTGCTTTCCATGCATTGGACAGCAGCTCAGGCTTTGCCAGTCAGGAGTTTTTCCCTGTGAGCTACACGCACCTTGTGAGATGCCAGTTCTCCATCTGTGGCCTAAAGACAACATTAATACTCTCTTTTGCATGTGCAAGTGTTATTTATGTTTCCAAGCTTAAGCATAAAGGTTACCCAGCTCCTGTTGCTTTCAGAGGACAGGCCACAGGTGGTCCAGAATGATGAAGTTTGCTTTTTTTGGATGGTAGAAAATCTGTTACTGCAGAAAGCAATGAAAAAAGAGTGTTTTGTACTACAGTTGGCACTTCAAAATAAAGGTCTTAAAAAGATTGACATTTGGGACTGACTTGCACGCTACCCTTCACCTTTTATGATTATTTGAAAATGTCTTTAATTTAAATTTGATACGTTTTCAACTGTTCTTAAACTTTCTCACCTTTGTATTTTTTCATCTTCCCCGGACATTCCCTGCAGAGGGATGATCCATTGTTCTCTTAGTGACTGGCATGATTGAAGTGATTATTACTTCTGTTATTACTGGGTGGGTGATGATAGGAGGCTGTTGTGAACCCGGGTGGAGTAGGGATGAAACGATAACAGTGGAGAAAGTGCTGTCCTTCAGGGCTTGAGTAAATTGTGATTTGCTTTCCTTCTCCGGCATTCCCCTCTGACAAAAGTTTCATCTCTTACTTGGTGTTCCCTCTCACTCCTTTATTCTGCCTGAGCTTTTATTTGCCACTTCTCTGGGTGTGCCCAGTGTGCTCTTCAAAACTTAATTCAGTGTCTGACTCTGCTGTGCTTGATTCCGAGGTTTCTGGGTTGTTTGGCTGTTTTCCTTGTTTCCTCTCTAGGGGAATTGCTTGTTCATGGTGACGCAATGTTTCAGCACGGATTTTTCCCTGTGTAGTGGAGTGTTTCTGTATGTTAATGAAAGCAAATGAAAAGTGTGTGCACCTTTCCACATGCATTTTCTAATAATGATGAATTCGATTCTCTGGGACCAGTACTTGAAAAAAATCCAGTCTTCTGTGGAAATCAGCTTTTCTTGCATTGTGAAGAGTTCTTGTTAGTTGTGGTTGACACACTGGTGTACTCTGTCAATTCAAAGATCTCTGATCAGGCTATTGAGTGCTTTGAAGGTGAATTTTTCCTGTAAACAAAGATAGATTACATTGGTGACAGTGAAATGGGAGACAAGGGTGTCCTGTTCATCCAAAACCTTAAAAAGGAAGACAGTCAACATTTTAGTGTTAAGGAACTGTCCTTTTAATGGAAACTTCTGAGTGACTTTATGGCCTTGGGTCACACTTTTGGTGCATTTTTTGCAGTATCAAGTTAGATGCATTTTGGAAATTATATTGCCTGTAAAACTGCTGAAGTTCATTCTAAGGTTTGGCATTAATGTGTAATTGAAATTGATGTCTACCACTGTAAATAATGTCAGAATTGATCGTTCATCTAAAGGCTCGAGTCATGACAGCTTTAGCTGAAGAGAGAATTTAGGAAAACACCTCTCCTTCTGTGGAGTGAATCCTGTGGAGTATGGAATGTTCATCAAAAGAAAACCTTCTCAACAGATGTCTGATGTATAGAATTCAATTATTTCTAGCATTGTTTCATTTTAAATGCAAACATTACAGTACTGTGTTATAAGGGACTCTTCAGAGGTGTTTGGTGTATGAACCACATTCACATCCTGGTTTATGAATGGTGCCAGCAGAGCTTCCTGATGTTCAGTGCTGATCCTCACGCCTCTTTTGGGGTACTCTGTCCCATTTCAAATTTCTGGTCAGGTATTTTGCACCTCAGTGGGTTTATAAAATGCTTTTTAACAGTTTGATAGTTGTTTGAAAGATTTTTGGATTTTCTCTCTGGTTCTGAGACACAAGCAGTGTTAGTGCTTAGAGATGCTGATTTGGTCACTCTGAAAGGTGGTGTGGGTGCAACTCAAGGTAAATGCTGGGTTAAAGATTTGGGTTCCATACAATGGAATCCACACATTGTGCAATTTTTTAGTCTACAAATAGACATTTTTAAGAGGCAAATGGCCATTAGCTATTTTCTGTTTGGGACTGGTACGTGTAATGAACAGCGTAAGGTTAGTGAATAGCGTGTAAACTTTTAATTAACAGAAGTGCATGAGGCTGACCTTTAGAAACAAGTGCGTTCGGGATGTGTATTGCTTTTCCTAAAGTGTAGTGACTCATTTTCAAGGCAGTTTTTTAATAAACTCATAAAATTCTGTAGTTAATAATGTCTTGAAGATGAGGAAGCTAGTTTCATTTATTTCATAATTTTTAACCTTTGCTGTTAAAATTGAAATACAGTACAGCTATAACCACTATTTTTTTTTTTTTAATTAGAGTTACATTTTAAAGAGTTAGGTATGACTATTTTGAATTGGTGGCTTCTGGTCCACAAGTATTGGAGTACTGTGCTTTAAATAGTCAGGGTATGTAGTGACTGAAAGGTAGGCCCAACGGAAGGGGATATTGTACTTTTTCCAGTTGGGAATTGTATAAATGATTCCTTGCAGATCCTTCTGTTAGAAGGAACATCATCATGATGATGGAATTGAGAACTTGTAATTGAGTATATGTTTGTAGTGTTCAATCAAGACAGATGGTGGTGTGGGCAAACACCTCAGTCAGCACCCACCTCTGATGGATTGCATTTTTCTTTATCCAGCTGTTTGTTTTAAATCATGAAATCCTCCTTTTCTGCCGAAGGTCGAACTGTAGTTGTGGGTGGGGAAAGAATGGCTTGAACAGAGTTCTCTATGTGTGGGTGGAAGCTTAGTATCTGTCATTCTGCCTCTGTCCTGCAGGGAATTACCGTGGTCACTTTTGGCTGAAAAGTGAGGTTGATTCTGGAATCTGATAACTGAGGCACTTTTGATGAGTATGGACAACTCAGATTTAAATCTTTGTTTTAAATAAAGTGAAGCCTTGAATCCTGATGTTTCTAGATTCAAGTCCTTAGTAGATGGTTTTAATGTTCAGGAGTTTCTTGTGAATTTTTTGTGCATTCAGTTTCCCTCCTATATAGAATTGGTTTCTGACCTGCTGAACTTACCAGGAACTTCATCCTTTGAAGATGTCTGTTTTCTAGTTCAGTAGTATCCCTGAAAATACATGCAAGATACATGGAGAATTGCTATTAAGCTTCATACATAAACATTTTCCCACTTGGTATTTTTTAATGTCCATCTATATATTGGATGTCAAGTTTGATAGGGCTTGGGAAGCATTATTCAAGAAGGAGATCCTACATCCGGCTCCAGGGAAATGTTAATGAAGACAGTCTGTGGTGACACCTGCATGGCTGTTTACCTGCAGCTCCAAGAGCCTTTAGGATGTTTTGCCTGTGACAATTCACTATCAGGTTTTACTTAGCAGAAGACTCTGCTGGCCAGTTCCCAAGCAGTGTTTTGAGTGTATTGTCGTTTTACTTGGTGTTTAGTGCACATTATGATGCAAATGCATACTAGTAGCTAAAATAATTTGGATTTGGGCTTTGTAGTGCATAAATGTGAAATCTGAAATCTCTGTGAATATACTTCCCCCACCTGTTACTGCCACATAGCAGAAATAAGATATTTATTCTTTCTTGGAATAAGGTTCACCAGCTCTGCCATTCAGAAGTGGTGCTACTCATTAGCTGTGGACTGTATCCAGAGGATTGTATTCCTCTTATTTCCTCATTTCAATTTCTTTTCGTTCAGATTGCCACACGAGGGGGGAAAGGTGAGGGATAAGGCTGTGTGTTTGCTGGCATTAGCAGAGAAGGGTTACAGCTCTTGCTGGGAATTATTGTGGTGCTTTTCTAGGCGTTTTCTGTGCATAAAGTTCTCCTAAGAAGCATTTTTCTATGCAGGCTGGTTTTCATGCACATTTGGTTATGTTCCAGTGTTGCTCATTTTTATATGTGAGCATAATGGTGTAAGCATAATTAAGCAGCCACAGAGGAGAAAATCCAAATGGCTATGGAAAAAGGAACGTGATATGTGGAGTGTACCTGTATGGGAGATTTCATTGATGTGATGGAAAATCATTGGGGTGGACCCTTCTGCTGCACTGCCTGTGGTAACTTTAAAAGTACCAGCATTCTGAGACACCTTGAAATAGTGATATTTCAGTATTTAAAGGGAGGTTTATTCTCTTTAGGGTTTTTTTTATCCTTTGTGTCTTAATGTGCCTTTACCAATTCTGTATCTCCTGTGGTGCTGAAAATTCCACACTTCCCACCCTATTAGCATTAGTTTTTACACTTTCTTTATGAAACAGCTCCTGACCCATTTTCACTTTCATTCTTCTAAAATAAATCATCTTTTCCTTGTATTTTCAGACTAAGCTACCAGCAATATTATTTCTGAGTACCAGGCCACCTCTAGTGCTTGAACCCTTTTGGGACTGAAGTTTAGACTGCAGGTTCAGCAGCAGAGCAATTGGTGGTAGCTTTTAAATATTATTTAATAGTTGCCTTTCTATATTGCCGTGTATTCAAACAACACAGAAAAATCATTCTGTTTAGTCTGAAACTAAGTATTTTCACAAATATATATTTGTTGTGTCAGTCTTGGTAGACATTGTTTTGTGCATATGTGTGTACATTGTTTTCTATTTAATACCTCTTTTTTTCAAGCTTCTTTATTCTGTTTCATTGTCATTCTTATGCTTGGTGCCTGATAGTCAGTGTTACATTTCCAAAGACTTGTGTCCAGATCCAGAGATATCTGCATAAATAAGTTACTCAGATCCTTTTTTCCTTAGGTAAAACAGGCAGCTATTAATGCAGACTCTGGCTTTAATTGTGGGTGGCTTTCTGTGTTTGTTTGGATTTTTCTGTGTTGATTTTAATTATAATTCCAAAATAATTTTCTCAATGAAAACAAAACCAGCTATTTATTTGTCATATCATATCTTAAAATCTGTATGAAACTCTGCAGACTCGTTGATAAAACTGGTTTAACATTTAAAGAAAAAGATAAGTTTGTCTGTCAGTGTTAGCTATCTAAATGTTCTGAAGTATGACATGCTACACCTCATTTGTGATGTTCTGTGTTGGTATAGGTGAGAATTGCTAGAATAAAATCAGATTTAGTGGTCTTAAATTTTAGTGTGTGGTGAACTGTTCATGAGCTCGAACAATTGCTAAATTAAGGTGCTGCAATTCTACTTGAAATAGACTTACTGTGATAAAAATAACCAAAAAGATGTTCCTATAGTCTCAGATAAAAATAATGTTCCTGTTGCCTGTGAAAGACCTACTGCCATTTGGAAAAAAAGCTTGTGTTTGTTTGTTTGGGTTTTTTTGTAAAGATTAACTATAGAGGATTTTGAATGATGAAGTTCCATAAAAAATTTGCCATAACTCCT
The DNA here is from genome assembly GCA_013397845.1 of Melanocharis versteri. NCBI lineage: Eukaryota > Metazoa > Chordata > Aves > Passeriformes > Melanocharitidae > Melanocharis > Melanocharis versteri. The sequence continues at coordinate 26,676 of VZTG01008446.1, forward strand.
GAGTCACCTGATTATGAAATATTTTCAGGGACAGAATAGAGATGATTCTGTTCACTGATAGTTTAGAATGTCTAGAAATGATGTAGGTGTGTGTGTGTATATACATACACATTGATATTTGTAAGTTTATTTGACTGTATTTAAAAGAAATGATGAGAGGATTGCATCCTCCAGGTGGACTCAGAATTAATGCAGAGTGATTCACCACATAATCTTCAGTCAACAAATTTTTCATAAGATCCAGTTGGTTATGGACACTGTCAGCTGCAAAGGACTAAGATTCCTGTATTTTATGTATGTAAACTATCTTTAATATGTAAACTATTGAGTTTGCATCTCTCTGACAGAAAACACTTGTCAAGAATGTCTTGTAAGCCTTCTGTATTCAGGGAAGGCAAGTTGGGTTTTTTTACTCTCCGCTAAAATGTCACTTTTCTTCATTTAATCATTGATTTGCATGTATTTTGTTTTGTATTCTGTTCTGCAGTTCTGTGCTTTTTATGAAGCAATATCCCTCAGTTTTCAATGATAATTGAGTTCATGTTAATTTTCACTTGTAAGCGTAGCAACCTTGACCTTACTTCTGCTGCTTACTGTGTCATCTCTCATGTACCATAGACATGATTTGAAAAAAATATTTGTTACATCTTCAGTATAATCTGGAAGTGCAAGTCCCAGACTACAGTAATGGCTTTTAAAGAAAATTCATCTCAGTTGTGACAATCAGGCTGTGCACGTAGCTCATGTGTGCAGCTGCTTTTCTTTATTGCCTGCACTGTTTATACTTGTGTTCTGTTTTGTGAAGCATTAGTCATAAGAAAATAAATTATCCAAAACTGGTGATTGATTTCTTGAGAGGTATTTGAGGAGGATCAGCTTCTGTTTTTCTATATTAATTGTCCCTGAAATTATAAGGAATTTGATCCTAAGTATTGCTAGCAGACTAGAATAAGTTCACAACATCCCAATATTCCATAGAAATTTTGCAAAAACAAAGTTACTGAAGAGACCAGTTCATTTTTTTTCCTTCTTGAGACCTGAACGTTTTGGGGTCTGAGCATATTTGTGTCCAGCAAGCTGTACTTTCAGCACTCTTACTGAGGCTTTTGAATAGTGTAGTCCATACATAAAATACAAGGAGAAGAAACGTGCTAAATTGAGAGAGAAATTTTATAACAGAATATGAGCGTTGCAAAGACAGAGAATATAAAGAAGCTTTGAGAGCTGTAGTGGGAATTGCTATTGAATAAGAAAGTAAAGGAAGTTAAGGATATTGTGCCAATACATAATATGAGAGCCTTCAGTGGAGGATCTGCTGCATTAATCTAGGTTATCTTCAGTCAAATAAGAACAGTGTGCTTTTCTCTGCAGAAGTAAATGAGATGTTCTTGTAAATCATCTGCAGCTCAGAAGGTGATGTGTATCCAGCCAGTCACTGATGTGGGAAAAATAGTTTTAACTTCTGAAGAATTCAGGCTTGTCTTTTTTATTCTGTGCTTAGCTGAAGCGAGCCCTGTTCACACCCCCGTCGCTGCAGAGCAGGAGCTGGAACTTCGGCAGGAGGTTCTCTGGGCAGTAGCAAATTGTTGTCATTGTTGTTAGCAAATCACGTGTGCATTTTGGTGAATTATAGCAAGGAGGAAGAGGTGGGAAGAGCCTTTCAGAGCCTCCTCAGTGGTACCGAGGGAGGGAGAAGGAGCCCAGCACACACACACACTTGTGCCTTCCTGGTCTGTAGCTGCCCCTCCGACTGACCGTGGGTAGGTGTGTGATTGTCACCTCAGTGGACAGCACTGTCCACGGAGTTGCTGTATTTTCCAGAAGGATAAAATATGAGCTAATTAACATTCTGTTTCTAACCGTTAGTGTAGTGTGTGTTTGGTTTGTCAAGAGTCTCCCCCTCCAATTTTCACATGGAATCTCTGTTCTCATTACCTGCTCACAAAGCCCATCCAGTTGGGTCACTGGAGACACAAGAAAAAGAAGCAGCAACTGCTCAGTTTTGTCACCCTCCCCCAGCTTACCTACATATACAATAGTGTTTTCTGTTGCGAAATTGAAGGTTTTAAGAACATCTTGAAGCTTTGAAATTGTGATTTTACACTGTAGTGTCTGCATTGAAATGCTGTGTTTTTCTTGAGCAGTTAATTTGTTACCCAGTAAAATTCAAGTAATTTCTTTCACTGTGTATTACTGCCAGGTTGTTGCCATGTTAACAATTCAGATTGCTGGCTTTTTGGTTCCCTGTAGCTGCCAGGTTTTTTTTCTGTGTTTTAAGTAAAAATTTGCTGACTCAGTGTACTCCTCCATTTTCATATCATCAATATACTAAAAAATAGTTAATATTTTGCCACGTTAGGCTGTTTAGCCCTGCTTAGTTTCATCTTGGTCAGTCACGCTTGTCATGATTCAGAAAGGATAACATCACATTATTTTCTTCAGAAACAATTTGAACAAGCTGTATTGATTTTTTTCCTTCTTTTTAGTAGAGCTGTTTAACAGTAGTTTGAATTTGTGCTGTAAAATACAAACAATTGCAACCAGTGATAATGGCAAAGTTTTTTTTGTTCACATTAATTGAAGGTGAAATAACATTGTCTTTTTTATTTATAAAGCAGAGCTGTAATGTTTCAGTGGCTCCTGTATACAATATTTAGAATTCCAGTTTTATCTGTTAGATTTATCGGTTAGATTGGTTTGGGTTCGGTATATTTATTTATTTATTTGTTTATTTTGTTATGGTATATTCTCGACTCCAGGGTCTTTCTTTCATGAAATGACATCATATTAATAGTAGCCAAAACTGGCATTTAGTTAATGGGGTTGGTTTTGTTTGCTTTGGGTTCGTTTGTTTGGGTTTTTTTGTGAGTGTGGCGAAGGAATGGTCTTAAAACAGAGAGAAAAAATAATCCACTTCCTTATCCATTGGAATGATAAGTAGGGAACACGCAAGGGTCTGGCAGTACATTTTAAAGGTGATTCTAGAATTATTTCTTCCTTTTGTGAAAAGATTTTGCTAGCTTTTTCTGAGTTGGTAAATACACTAAGCCTTTTTCTTCACTGTACTGTATTTAAAAGTGTCCTCAGAATTGATAGTTCAGTCTCTGTAATCAGGATGCCCCCAGTCATGAGCTGTGATGTAATAAGAGGGAATTTGTGTGCCAGTAGTGTATTACTTCAGTTGAAGGTGACAAACAACATGAATGTTGTTACTTTTTTAGTGTCGTATAAGGCAGTTTCTTTTCCTGCAGCCATTCCTGTATTGGTTTCCTGCTTCTGCTCTGGTTGCCACACTGCGAAGCAGCTGCGGGTGATTATTTTGCCAAGTTCCTAAATTCTTCAGGTTTCCCTTTTATCTTCTTGCAGCCTTGAACAAAGGGAAGGAAGTGTACGATGTTGTGTAGCGATCTTCCTTTTCATTTCAGGGTCTTTCTCTTTCTTGTTAATTTGTCAATACTGGCAATTCCCAAGGCTGGCTCCATTGAATGCACTTAGAGATCCATACAGTGTGGAGAAATAACAATGCTTGAAAACCTCAGGGGTTTTTAACTTCCTTAGAATTCTTAGTTTCTCAGGATAATTTAAATGGGTTGCACAAGTGGTGCCATAGGTGGCCTTTGCAGTTAAAGATCCACTAAAATGAGATATTTTGATTGTTCCTTCAAAGAAAACATATGTGGATACATGCAGTTGTGACCTCCCTTTTACAGCCATTCATTTAACGGAGACAAATTCTTACCTGCGCAGAAAACTACCTGTTGCTTTCTAAAGATCTTTGTGGATGGGTCTGATGGGGGAGAAAGTTTCTTGACCAAAACTGATGTTGAGTAAGTCACTTTGCCTGGTGACTCTGCCCTGGCTGCTGGGGAGAGCAAGGGCCACACAGTGACCAACCCACTCTTCCTGCAGAGGCTCAGGGGCTGACTTGGTGTTCCCACCGAAGAAGTAATGCTTGCTTTTAGTTTCTGTTTCATTTTGTTAGAATGTGCTAGAAGAACTTAAAAAATTAATTCGAAACAGCCTTTCCAAGTTAAGGGTGCATAAATATGAGTATGTTGCTGATTATGTTGCAAACGGGTTAGATGTCAGTGGGGGGAGTTTGCTTTAATGGTGCAATTGAATTGCTCTTACAGGAACAGATAACTTACAGTTAACTGTGGCTGAAAGGGGAAGTTCTGGTGTCTTAGGCCTTGCCTTGTGCTGGCATCAGTGAGATGGCTTAGCAGTGTATTCAGAGTTTGTTCTAACATGAAGGGAAAGTCCACCGTGTTGGGAATTGCTCTGAGCTGAGCGAAAGGCTTGGACACAGGTTTTTACATCCCTACTGTAGACAGTGCTTCAGATATGTGTCATATGTCTTTTAATTAGCATTTACTTAAAAATGGCTGGGGGAATGCTGAGGGTCCCCAAGTAGTTAAAGTGTGTGTGATATATAGTTTCCCTGAACAGCTGTACAGAAAAATCCTGTTACATTTGTTCATAAAGTCAAGTTCTCTTTAAACATCTGTAGCCTAATTCATGAAATAAAGTACTCTAGCTTCCTCTCCAGTATTTATTGTCAGTTACCTGTTGTGGAGGTGGTTTCCGTATGCTCTGAATTGCAGAAGACAAAATACCAATTTAAGAAAATATCAAAATATGTCTATTTTCTTTAGGAGCTGCAGCAGGTATTGCAAATCATCAGAAAAAGGGAAGCCTATCTACAAGTCAGTGTGTAACAGTAATGTTAGGGGCACCATCAAGAGTTTTGTTATGATTTGTACAAATCAAGAGATGAGATCAAAAAGCATGGTGCCAAAAACAAGGTTCTGTACTAACACACTTGCAGATGGGTTCAACTGATGAGCCTGATGTCAAGAGTCAGTGCATATACAAATAATGATCTTAAGGAATTTACTTTAGGCTTGTGTGCTTTGCTTCTCATTTTAGGGATGATATTCTATAGATGAAGAGTTGATTGACTGCAAGAGGTGTTCATAGTGATGGGAATAAAATTAAAGGAGTGGTGGCTTTGATCCGTGGTGAACAGAATTACAGTCCTTCCACTGCAGTTTGTTAGGGCAAAGCTTGCAGCTTGAAGGAAAAGTTCTGTGGTAGATCTTTGAGGTAGAGGCAAATACACATCTAAATTCGATATCTTCAGAACATGGCCAAATAGCTGCAGTTTGAAATATGTACTTTAAATTTATGTAAACATATTTTCATGTTTTGTTAAATCATTTTAATACCACACACACACCCGCAGTTCTGTAGCAGCATAACTTTGTTTTTATTCGTCAGAACTTTGCCTCTGAAAACAGCCATAAAATGAGGCTTTTCTGGACTTGGAAGTAGGTGAAAGTGTGTGATGCACCTCAGTCTTGGAATACAAATTGAGACCCACTCCAAACAGATTAGATCAGTAATTGGGTTCTCCACAGATGTGCTTTAACTATTTCCTGACATTTCCTTGTTTTATTTTTGGCATTTCTCATTTTGATGATTAATAAAAGTGTACTCAAAGTAAATAAATAATGGGCAAGGCTACTGATTTAATATTCAGCTTGATTTTCCCCCATCTTTTGAATATCTAGTTTTAATAAAATCTCCTAAGAAAGCTCCTCACTTCACAGAATCACAGAATATGCTGAGTTGGAAGGGACCCACGGTCTTTGATTACTGTCATGTAATAAAATCAAGGAGTTCATAATTGCAACCAAATTTGAAACATAGACCATAAATTGGTGAAAGTCATAGATTAACCAGCTGGAATTACAATTTGTTAGAAGTCTGTCTGGCTTTTGAGAACTGTGCTGGTGCAAATGGTCTTCCCTCCCATTCAAGTTTGTTCCACTGCTTCAATTAAATGGCTAATATGTTCAGAAAGTTGGGGAAGTGATTTTATTTATTTATTTAATCACTCATTCCCAAAGTGTAAACAGGGTCTGGAGGTAAATAGGGTCATGAGCTAAGGATGTAATAGGTTAAAGATCATAGCACTTACGGTGAATAGAAGTTGTCAGTTCTGTTTATTAAAAATGTGTGTTCATAGCATGGAACAGTCTTTGCATCTGTGTGTGTTCCTTAAAAATTTCTGGGGCAGCTTTTCTCAAACTGAAATTAATTTCTAATTGGATTTACATTTCTGACTTCAGCTTTTCTTAGTCTGCACTAGAAGGTGGTAGATTATTTTACAACATGACAGATGCGAAAAGAATCAGATCTTGGGAAACACGCATGAGGATACATGAATTGCGTAAGGAAACATGTTGAGGTAGTGTGTTCTTTGGTTTAGCAAAAATGAGTGAAATAACTGTTAAAAGAAAAATGAATTCTTTAGGGAAAAAAGCAATACAGAATAAAATCAGAGAGGTTTCTTCCTTGCAGATTGGAAAGAATAAAATCAATCCTTTTGTATTTCATTGATTTGTAAATTAAAAATTGTCATGTAAGTTAGAGGTTTGTTTTGTTTTGGGAAAATTGAATGTCCGCAGATAAACCAGAGGAAATTTCTGTTGTTCCTTTGTTGTCAATTTGCATTAGAATCCGTGAGCTTCCAAATCTGTTCTGTCTTAAATATTACATTTCTTCTTTGAAAAGTGATGCTGACTTTGTTATTGAGAGTGTTTCTAGACCTTGTCTTTCAAGCTAATAAAAAACTCTCAGAAATTTTCTCAGAAAATGTATTATTTGCTTTAGTAAAATACAGAATTTTGAAAGTCTTGTATTTCTTTTTCCCAGGCTGTTCGCTGCTATGAATCGTTAATTTTGAAAGCTGAAGGAAAGGTCGAGTCTGATTTCTTTTGTCAGTTAGGTCACTTCAACCTCTTATTGGAAGATTATCCAAAAGGTAAGAATTTTTAGTTCTTCTTATAAATGTCTTTGGGGAATTGTTCTTCCGTGTAGGTGGCACAACAGAATGAAAAACATTGGGCTAAGTCACTGTTTTCTTAGTTTGTACCGCATTTCAGAGCCCATGAAAGAGCTAAGACTGGCGATGTCTTTACAAAAGCAACTGTATTCTTCTCGTTCTTTTTCTTTTTTTTTTTTAATGAGAAACAAAAACCAAACCAAAGCACTCCTGCTTCAGGTATGAAGTTGGCTGGCAGGCCCGGTATCTGATGGCTGCCTGCCTTTCAGTGATTGTTGGGATGTGGATGAGAGCTGGGTAGAACAGGTCAGAATATTTACTTTTTTTTCCATGGGACGTCTTTTTTCATTGTTGTTGCTTTTTAGTTTTAACATGAATGCAGTTCTGTTAGTGTAGGGAAACAAACAACACCCCCACCCTGCAAATGTGTACTCCCACCCCACGCCTTTTTCCAAACACACAAAGATACTGGTTTACAGTTTCCTTGGGATGCAGAAACAGGGAGATGAGTTACAGCTGAGAGTAGTTCAGAAGCACTGCTTGGTGACTCAGGCTGGCTGTGGGCTGTTTGATAGCAGTGTCTGTGAGTCCACTGGTTCTCTGTCTGACATTAAGCAGTGTGAGTTTGGTTCCTGGGACATTGCTAAAGTGAGAAACAGATTTGATACTGCTCAGGAGGAATTTGCAGGTTTTCTAAATTCAGTCTGTAAATTCAGAAGGGTTTGGAGGCATCTGTCTTGTGCCTCTTGTACCTCATCCTGTCCAAATCGTGTGATATAACCACTGGTGTTTCCAAATCCAGAGGCATGGGAAAACCTACAGGGAACAGGGCAGTATGCTGTCTCTAAAATTTAGTGAAGAATAGTCTGATCCTATGTTTTTGTTTTGTTTTAAGAAAATTCTGCCACCCCCTCTGCAAAAAAACTTACGCTGTTTCTCATTAGCCTAAAAGGTGTGAGTGCAGTATGACCTTCTGGATATATTTTACTTAGCAAAAACAGCCCAGGGTTATGGACTGAACTGTATTAACTCTGCTTTTGGGTTGATAACAGTTAAGAGTGACAGGACCAGGTGTTGCTGTGGATCAGAGGCAGGCTTTACTGATGGGGCGTCTGCTTTGTACTGTGCATAGGGTTTTAAAAACAAGCATAAAAAATCCAAATGATGGTTGAAAATACCAGTTTTCCAGAACTGTAGAAGAGCATTAGCACGACAGTGTGAGAAGAAACATTTAGCCATTAAAAATCTGAATTAAAATACTTAATACTTTCTTAGATGCCTATTCAAAGTCACATCTCAATCTTAAAAGAAGTCTCAAGAAGACAAAAAACTTCATTTGTTATGGAATATTGAAAAAAAAAAAGTTGTATCTGTATTTTCAAAGAAGTGTACTAGTAGCTAAAAATACTGGAGGAATTTTAATTGATGTAAAAAGGGAAGTTAAAGAGTTTTTTTTATTAAGTGAGGGATATATGTTCCTTTTCATTAGTTTCTGAACTCTAGCACCAAAGACTGTAAAAGTATTATCCTCAATGCAAAAGGTCATAGGTGTTCTGTAATTAATTTACTGCTGTTTTTTGAAAGAAGTAGAATGCTTGTGTTCCATTATAAATTTAAAGTAAAAATAAATTTCATTACATGATACAAATTTTGTTACTTTAATTATCATACATTCTAATTGCGTTATAGTTAAATTTACACGATTTATAACAGAGAATTAAAGAGAATTCGGAAAGTTCTGGTCTTACTAGTGTATATTTTACCCAGGTTTTAAGTCTTGAAGTTCCAGAAGTGTAAAATGCTGAAGGAGCGTGATCTTCGGAACAGTAAATCTGTGTTGTCTGAAGTTAGTCATGGACAAAGTTATGGAGAAGTCAGTGTGTTTAATAAATTGGATATAATTAATAAAATATCACAAGATAGCAGCATGTATAATGCTCCACAATTTTTTTCTCCCTTGGAAGCCTGTTAATTAAGTATCTCCAATAAATGTGTACACCTTTGTATACTATGTATGAAGTGTCTTTAATAAAGGCAGAAGTGGTAGTGTTTGTTTAAAAATGCTTGCAATGAAGTTTGTGCAGAGCAGAACAAATTGAGCTGACTGTAGAACTGGGGTCAGTGATCAAGATGAAGCAATGCTGGGATGATAGAGATCTGGGTTTCGTGTTGGTAGTTTCTTCTCTTTAGATCTGTCTCATTTTGTCACAAACACATTGGCAGTGAAGGATCGTGCAGCTGGGTGCATTTGTTTTTAGTATTTTTGTGTAGCTAATACCTTCTTCTGAAAGTAGTAAAAATTACTGTAGGTCATTTCTTTGTAAGAATTAGGACTTATACACCGTAAGAGGGATCTTGAGAAAAAGTCATGGCAGGTTGCATCATTGAAACTCACGTTATTGGTGCTAATCCTGCCCTTGCTGCATGTACTTGGAGGATATCAGTGAGGAACAGGCTACCTTTGAATGTACAGTAGGCCGATGTCTGGTGCTAAAGTCTAACTATATTTTAAGATTTGTATTTATTTTTTTAATGAAATCTGTTAAATGTTGCAATTTCCCTTGAAGTGCATTATGTTTTCTGTCACTTGTAGCCACTGAATTCCAAAATCAATACGCTTTTATTTTTCTTCCTTAAAAAGAAGTATTTGTCTCCAAGAAAAGTTTTGAGTTCACATCACAAATTGCTGGGTGAGCTTCTTTCTTCTCAGTATTATGCCTGAGCTTAGACTGGAGTATCAGTGCTATTGCTAGCCTTTAAAAGATCTCAGGCTGCTCTGCAGGTTACAATTCTCCCAAAATGCAGTGAGTTTGAATTGCTGTTGAAAGCTGCAGGGTTTTCTCTGCAGCCAGGGAATGGAGTTGTTGTGTTGTCAGCACTCTGCTGCTGTTAGGAGAAGGTCCTATGCAAGGGATCAGCCTTTTTGCAGATTTTGAATCCAGTGAGACACTGACCTGTGTTCAGACACTTACCACCAAGACTGCAGATGGATTGGTTTCAGCTTAGCCCCTGCATTCAGAGTGGATTCTGTGCTCAGCTTTCATTGTCTTGATTGTGGCTGGTCAGAATTTGCCTTCAGGATTTCCCAAAATGGGAACGTTGACTCCTCCTAGTGAAAACGATTTCATTTCCTCAGTAGCATTTTCTTAACTCCAATCTGATTCTTCCTCCTTTCTTTTCTGACAAGGCAGCTATTCCCCAGCTGTTGGATTGTTTCGGAGGTTCCCAAAGCTCTTGTTCCCTGGGTGTGCCCTGAGCGGCACCCCTGTGTCTGCGGGTTGCTTTGTGCTGGCACAGCTGAGCCTGCAGCTGCGTGGGGAACTGATCCAACTGAAAAATAACCCAGCACAAAAATGCCGTGCAGTTGCCCCAGAATGTGAAACCTCAGCCTCGGGTTTTGCTGGAGGAGGTGGATGGGTTGTCATGGAGGCCTTTGGATGCTGGGAGCATTCTGAACCCGGTTAGGACTCCTGGTGTGAACCTGGGAACTATTTGCTACTGGATTCCTCGGGACAGATGGGGTTTTTACCAAATTATTGTGCTCTGGTCTTGAAAGAAACACGTTTCCACCAGTAGTTGGGGTTTATTTTTTGTTTCATGGCTGGTTTCCATAAGCAGTACAGAGTGCAGATAGTGATGTTTTAGGATTTGGGTTCTAGTTGACTTGAGTTCTAATTGACTGCTGTTTAATGAGCTCGTGTATTGACATCATCTGTGTTTTCCTTAGGGATCTTTATTTTGCAGAAGGGTCACATGCATTGACCGTCTTCAGTCTGTGACTTGGAGGACAGCTCACAGTGGCACAAATGGAGGTGTGCTTTAATCATTTGCCTCCTTGAATTGCTGTTCTCTAAGCAAAATTCCTGGAAGTAGAGAATGCAGTTAATGAATGATTAGAGAAAAACATGGAATTATTTGTGCCACAGTTACTAAAACACAATAAATACTGCACTCAAATAATTCTTATTGTTGTATTCAAGTGGTAGTCTCATTTTTAAATGTTCTATGACAAAACAGTTTTAGCAGTATTTATTTTGATTATAGATGGCGATTGCTTTGTCAAAAACACTAATATAAAAACATTTTAAGTCATTTATAAGGTAGTGTTTGTTAGTTCAGGGACATTTTTTTAGTAATCATTAAGCTAAAATTTAAAACTGTACTAAAAAAAAAACCCCAAACCCAGAATGTTTATTGAGCAGCTCTTTTATTACATTTTATTATTATGCAACCTAAACCCAAAATTTAAACACTTTTTGATTGTTCTTTTGTTAAATTGTTTGGTTGTGAGAAACTCCCAAATTCAAAAATGTGTATGTGTTGCTTTGTGCTTACTATTCCAGCTCCGTAGGGAATTTCTCTGTGCTGATTAATGTTTTTCAGGAATTTGAAAGGAAGTATTGTTATTGGGAAGCATTTTCATGTGCTGTGCTCTGAGGTACAGGGTAGTAAGAATAATTTCATGAAGTATAAGAGAAAACTTCCCAGCATGGACAGGATTGTGCTGGTTCCTGCTGGACTGTCTTGTCTTACTGATGAGTCCTGAAGAACTAGAATGAATTAAATAGCTTGAATGAGTCAAGGAAGAGACGACTGTGTTTCAAATAAGTGAGATATTTAGGTTGGAGGTTTTTTATTTTGTTGTTTGTAACTGCTAATAACTGGTAGAATTTGAGTTGCTTCTATTTAGAGCTGTTTAACAGAATCCTGAAGATGAGATAAATTTGGGGTGGTTTAATTTCAGGTGGTTTAAACCATTATGTGAAATTTCTGTAGAAAGAAGGAAGCTTAGAACATTAAAATGTTCTTTATAAATCGTGTGTATGTGGAGCAGAGGTTAGCAGTTGACAGTTTTATTATAAAATTTACCTGGGCCATGTTTTTGGCTGGTTGTCCAAAGTGAAAATTTTCAGACAGTGTTCTAAATAAACACTTAATTGTTAAAAGTCCTTTTGTGGAATATGCTCTTGGAAGGATTTTTGAGCTTGATGAGAATCCATTGTGTTTCTTCACTGGTTCTCAATACTTTAAGATTTTCACAGAGTTCGAGATCTAAAGGATTTCTGTAGCTGTAAACTTCTTGGCAAACTCTTCTGTATCTTTCACATTTAATACTTTATGGGTCAGTGAGCTTCACACCACTTTGCTGCTGCATGGTATTTCCAGGTGAGGATGTGGAGTTGTTAATAAAATTTCTTAGAGGACTATTTGGTGATTTTTCTTTCTTAAATGTATGCTTGTGTTGCTTTTGTGTGTCAGCCTTCATTCTGTGTTAAAAGGAAGACATGCTTCAGGCTTCTCTGATTGTCTCTTTGGTACTTCCAGTACAAATCTCTGGAGGAAACAGAGAGCAGCACCTGCCTGAGGCCTTAAAACAAAAGGCCTGAGTGGCATTTTGCTACTTTCACTTCCACAATATTTTTTGGGTTATTACAGAATCGTAGAATCATGGATGTTGGAAAAGACCTTTAAGATAGTGGAGTCCAACCATTAACCCAGCACTGCCCTGGCCACCACTGAACCGTGTCTCCCTTGCAACACATCTACACGCCTTTTAAATACCTCCAGGGATGGTGACTCCACACTTCCCTGGGCAGCCTGTGCCAGTGTCTGACAGCCCTGTCACAAAGAAAATTTTCCAAATATCCAATCTGTACTTCCCCTGGTGCAACTTGAGGCCATTTTGTCTTGTCCTGTCAAGACTTGTTACTTGGCAGCAGAGACCAGTCGACAGCCCACCTGGGGACAGCTGCCTTCCAGGTAATTTGTAGAAGGCAGGGAGGTCCCTGAGCCCCTTTTCTCCCTGGATAAGCACCCCCAGCTCCCTCAGCTGCTCCTCATCAGATCTGTGCTCCAGACCCTTCCCCAGCTCCATTGTCCATCTGAACATGCTCCAGCACCTCAGTGTCCTGCTTTTTGTGAGGGGCCCCAAACTGGACACAGGATTCGAGGTGTGGCCTCACCAGTCCCCAGCACAGAGAGATGGTCACTGCCCTGGCCCTGCTGGCCACACTATTGGTGATACAGGCCAGGTGCCATTGGCCTCCTTGCCCCCTGGGCACACCTGGCTCATGTTCATCCAGCTGGTGACCACCACTCCAGGGCCTTTTCCACCAGGCATTTCCCAGCCCTTCTTCCCCCAGCCTGGGGGGGTGGTTGTGACCCAAGTGCAGGATCTGGCACTTGGCCTTGTTGAGCCAATCCCCTTGTCCAGGTTGTTGATGAAGATACCAAACAGGAGTGACCCCCAGACTGAGGCGTGGGGAGCAGCCCTGGTGCCTGGCCACCAGCTGGATGTAATTCCATTTCCCACCACTCCCTGAGCCTGGCCATCCAGCCAGTGTTTACCCAACCAAGTCAATTCTGTTGGCTCAACCTTGGAATTTTCTCACCTTTTGATGTCTTTAATTTTATGGCAGAGCAGTGTTCATCTTGCTGGATTAAAACACCATGGTGGGTAAAACCTGCACTATGTGTAAGCTGGTTCTGCAACCTGCATATATCTCTTAGATGTTTAATGAAGATTTTTTTTTTTTTCCTGGAAGCAGTCAGATTTAAATCAACAGATGTGCTCTTTACAAGCTTCCCTTGTGCTGTTCTTCAGCTAATTTTCTATCTTACTATTAGTTTTCCCATCAGATAAGCACTAAGAAATATTAGTGCTTATTTAAGAATTAAATTAAAAATAACTGTGTTTAAGAAAACACATATTGATTTACACAGAACAATATGGAACTTTGGTTTGTATTAAAGTTTTCTTTTCAGGCTATGTCATCAAATTAATGCTTGCTGTTTCTAAGTTCAGTGAGCCAAAAATTTGTGTTAGTCACATTTAGCCTTGCAAGGTGCCACTAGATGGTGTTAGTATGTAGTTCACTTTCTTCTTACTCAAGCGCTAAAATACTCAAACTTCTCCATGTTTGCATCACTTTCAAAGGCCTCTTAAGTTTTAAGGTGTCATAAAGTAGGCTTGTTAGAGCAGATCATAAAAGCCGTTCTCTGTGACTGCATGATTTGTGATGAAATGTGCTAAAGATGACAAGTGCGTGGTTGTCACCCAGTCTAGGCATTTTTCCTCCCCATTGTCACCTTGTTTGTTTGTTTAGGTCAAGTATTTAGATTCTGGATACAACGAGAGATTGTCTTATCTTACTGCTGAAACAATTAAGTTTTGCCAGTATCTTATGAAACTAAGTAGATTAAGAAGGATAAAATCCTGAAACCACATATGTGGTAATTATGTCAAATTTGATTTTTATTCTCTATATGATACCAAGGAATGTTAAACAGGAGAATAAGGAACAATGTTATCCATGTCGTGATTCTGACATGTCCCTTGGTCCCATCGAGGTAGGAGAGGAAGGCAGACTCTTAGTGGGCACTTACTAAAGGCTGTCAGGGTTAAAGTAACCATACATGTTGCAAAGTGGGTACTTCTGGGTGACTGAAAACCTGTAAGAGGAAACCAGTGGACTCCCAGTGTGTGAGCACATTAAGGGTCAGCTCTGCACAAGGTGCCTGAGTTTACAGATGGATTCTGAAGGGAGCCTGAGCTGAGGAGGATTCTTACTGTTCAGTGCTTGCAATTCTTTCGGAAAGGTGGTGTTTTGCTTTTCAGAGCTATTTCAGGTGAACATTTTATTTTCATCGAGCAACGTAGCTGATGGTGATTGATTTGAAAAGCTATGTATAGCTTTGGGGTATACACCTCCCCTCCTGGGGAGGATGGTAGATGCTGTATCTGCCACTCACAGGGTTTTCAAGAACATGAGCTCAAGGATTGTCTGTTAGGAAAATAACATCCATGGCCAGGTTTTGGAGAGAGGTGTTCATAGCAAGAGCGTAAACTGATAGAGTAAGAAATTAAATAATGGATAGAAGGATGGAAATAGGTAACTGAACACTTATTTTAGTAACTCTTGAGTCTGTTGTCCAGTATTGTTTTAGATGTCTGAATGTGGTCTGTCAGTTTTGTGCTTTTTAAGAGTTTTCTGTGGTTGACTACAAAATGTGGTTGAGAGTGAAGCAAGAGGCATTGTCCTGCTGTTGACACTTAATCCTGTTCTTTGAGTCCAGTCATGCATTTTTTGGATGCTCATGAGTGTTTCACATGCGGGGAAAAAAGACGTTTTTATGTCCTTTATTGTCTTTATACAATTCCATATGTGTAAGAACTTTAGTAGCAAACTTTTAGATTGAAAAAGCTCAGTAGTAAGTTCCTAATCAAAAGACTGTCTGCAGAATCCTGCTGTGCCTAAGAGTGATTTCAAAGCACTCATTTCATAATGTTTAAAAAGGACATCATAACTGAAATGGGGTAATTCACTTGTATCTGTAAAAATGAGAATTGACCCTGTGTTGAAAGAGGGGCAGTAGTTGCTAGAATCTTTTTGTGACAAAAATTGTCTCGCTTTGGAATGACCAGTCTTGGATGAAAAGTGAAGGTGCAAAATGATATTGCAGCCTTTAGTGTTGGGTTTTTTTTGTTGCTGTTCATTTTTGTTTCTTCTTGGTTTGGTTTTATTAATACTACTAATGTGCTGCATGACCTAAGTGACTGGGATTTTTTGCTTTTTAATAAACCAGAGAATATCATCCTACAGTCAGAATTGTAATGCTGATAAAGCACACCCTGTGTTGCAGATAGGGACTTGTGTAAAATTCTTGTGGCTCTGCAGATTCAGTTGCTCTTTTTTCTTATTTTAGAATAAAGTTTGCATTTTGAGGGATTTGCACTTACTTCCTGTAGATACAAAGTTAATTTAAGGAAGAAGTTGCTTGTAGTTCCATAGTACACGTTTTAGATAAGGTACTAATTTCTACACCATAGAATTTAGGATAAATACCTGCTTACTGGTGACTCACTCAGGGACTATGAAATATGATAGGGTTCCAAATTTGTAGTTCATGTTTTGCTTTACAGCTAGGTTGGTTCGATTTTTCAAAAATCTTGCTTTCATGATTTAATTTCTGGCGTCTTATATGCAAGATTCTTCTTAGGGATATGCTTGATTAGGAATATTTCATGTGGGCTCTGGCAAAAAGAACATTTTGTTGAATCCTTTTTTTTCTGTTTTTTTGTTCCTTTAATCCTTTTCAGCAGAGCTTGAGTGCTTGTGGAGCAGATGTTTAATGTAGGTGTTCAATGTAGTTGTAAAAGGGGCTGAAATCAGGTTTCACAGGTAACTTACTGTAAGTTGAGCACTTGGTAATACAGAAATTGTGCATAGTAACACCTTTTAGTTGTCTTGCTTTCCTAAGGAGGAAAGGGACATTTAGCTCTGGTTTAAGGTAACCCTCCATAATTCATCCTTACGCATTTTTAGCAGAACGTTGAGAATTTTAGTATTTCATCTGCAAGAAGTTAAGTAGAAAGAGAGTGCTGTTAGCCTAGAACAGGCTGGGTCCCTGGGGGTTTGTGAACCTACCAGGAGGATTGGGCACTTCAGACACCGAGGAGGACTGAAGTGTCCTCTTTGTTCCTCTGGAAGAGTAATGTGGCTCCTTGGAATGGAGGCCTTATCTTCTCATCATGTAAACACAAACAGGCTTCAGCAGTCCACGATTCCCATGTGCTTGTTTTTAATTGTAACTGAGCTTGGCACATTAAACGATCGCTTCAGCTGTTCCTGTGGGAAGTTGCTAAACTTTACTGAAGAATGGAAGAGTTAGAAAAGAAAATCACAGCCAAACATCCTTTTTCTTAAGGAAAACTGATAGAATATCATGGAGCAAAGACTCCTTTCTGTGATAACTTCCCTATGTTAAAGGGAGATGTTAAGATTTTTCACGGCAAGTTTCTTCTTGCCTTCTTTTTTCCTATTCTTTCTCTTTGAGGTCTTCTGTTTATTTATGTATTTTTAAAATTCTGTTGGCATTTTATAAACTTACTAGCAGTGCCTTACCTGCTATAGGGACGCATATTCCACCTCTCCTTTTTAATGGCTGTGCTCATGTGGGTACTTCCTATTTTTTTTAACAGCTACGGTGAAAATGTTCTCCCCTCTATTTTCCCAGTACAAATCCTTAGCATTGTATTTAATGTTCTTTTCATCTTTTTATCCATATCCCCTGTATAACTGACTGCAGTAGTTACTTTTTAAAAAGAATTGATAGTTTACAAGAAGTTCTCAGTTTCTTAAGTCTTGCGTAATATGGTACTGTTGACCTGAGTATTTGAAGTATACTTTAACCCTTAAAATTGGGATAGGTACTGCTTGAGTAAAAAGAAAGAAAATCCTTTTATTGAAGTGTGATGTGACACATTACAAAACTGTTTCATAGTGCATGTGCATGTTCCTGTTGGGGAAAATAAAGTCATTACCATGTTCAGAAGATAATTATTCCTTTTTGCTGAAAAGTTATTAATGATACTTGGGAGAAGTTGAATCTAGAAGGACTTTGGGGGGGGAGTAGGAGGTTATTTTGTGTTACTGTGAGCATCCTTTAAAGCATAATTACAGAATGTGACTAAAATATGCTTAGTTTTAACGTTCTTCAACTTGCGTTGTTGGACTTAAGTCATGTCTTTCAGTTTGTACTGGGTTTTTTGGGAGGGGGGGTTGGAAGAGGAATTGTATTCATAAGTTGTGAAAAACTTAGAATAGATTTTAAAGTGATTTTGTTAGTTTGAGTTGCACGAAAACAACATTAAACATATTGCATGTTAATAATGTATGGTCAATGAGTGTTCTTCTAAGTTCATTTTTCTAATCTGGGCATCTAAATAAATCACAGTTTAGAGCATCAAAATTAGAAATTGGCCTCACAAGCATTTTGGTGGGGAGGGGCACGTCATGGGCATGGATCAGCATGTGCCTGTTTGCAAATAAAGGTTGTGAGTCTCCATAGACAGATGAGTGCAGAGGTTCTGTGTCTTTATCATTATGTGGATGTTCTTACTTCACAAGAACTTTTGTCAAGTTACAGAAATGAATATGCAACATAGGCATTGAAGGGTGATAACATTTGGGGAAATCATTTATCCATGGTGCTGGCAGGAAATGAACCTGCACCTGAAGTACATGTTGTTCTTCTGTCTCAATCAGTTTAGTGCTTATGGTTTTTCAAAGCAGGAGTTGTCTTCTTTTGTTGTTTGGTTTCCACATATCGTGTATTTTCCACTCCTAAATCTTAGGGAGCAAACACTTGAAAAATCAGTATCACAGTGTTACCGCAGTGAATCTTTACTTAAAGTGTTTCATTTTTGGTGGTTCCTAGTGCCGTGTTCTTAGAAAAAAGCAAAGCCTGTTTATGTTCTAGTCTGAGGTGGCCTGTTAGCCCAAGGGCAAGATGGATCAACCAGAATTTTAGGTGAGGAAGAGGGATGCAGGAATAGTGATAGGAGAAATTGGTTGCTAAGTAGAGCTAATATTCCACTGAATAAAGCTGTTCTTAGCACTGATTTCCAGGTTAGTCTTGGCTGTGGCTGTTGAATAAAATGTAAGCTTTTGGTTTTTTTTTTTTGCTTGCTTTTGTTTCTCAGAATGAAAGGCCATGTGAAATTGATTTCTCTTTGTATGTCCCTCCTCACCAGTTCTTCAGAAATTACAGGGCATCAGGGAGTGTGGTAAATGAGCTACATGATTAAATTTTTAAATCTTACAACAGCTTTGTCCGGGATGAAAATCTCAAAATTTCAAATTATTTCTTTGTTATAGGTTTTCTTTAAAATATTGCTTGATTTACATTTGTAAGATTAATAATAAATATACTTTTGGGTTGACATTTCATAAAACAAAATTATAATCTTAAGGAATGCATTGCCCACAACAGTGTACTTATCATAGCAGTGTTACTTTTATTAAACCATTTATCATTTTAATGTTGTGTATTCTGACTCCTAAGGATTTCTATCTTTTTCTTCAAAGCAAATGAAACAAAACAAATTGAACATTCATTTTTCTTTCCTACAGCATTATCTGCATACCAGAGGTACTACAGTTTACAATCTGACTACTGGAAGGTCTGTATATGTTCTTTTATTTTTTTTTTTTAATGTGCCGCTGTAAATGTTCAAATTTTTAAAGTGGATTCTGTTCAATATATGTTTGGAGTATCTACCTGCAATTACTTTTTGGCCTATTAATTGATTCTTAATGTAAATGTTCACCTATATGTAGAATTCATTATAAATTTCAGTGAAAGTAAATCTTCACATCATGTGTTGAAAAGGCAGCTCAATTAAGCTGACAAGTTCTAAATTATTTTTTTACCATCATTATCCATTACTTCAGGGTTTTTTTATGCAGCACAGATATTTGGATGTGTGTATGGAGAGCATCAGAGCCACTTGAAAGCTGCTGCGCAGGCGTTGGACTGGGAATAGGAAAAATGTTCTCAGGTTGCTTTTTGTTTCCACAGACACCAAATTGTTTAAAGTCCTTTTCAGGATTTTAAATAACATTCTTACGTCAGATGGGAACAGATCCTGTTAGTGTAGCTGTCTTGTCTGTAAGTGGAGGTATTGTGTCTGTAAGTAGAGGTATCATGACTTTAGATGAAAAAAATTGAAAAAATTCTTATAATGGCATTGTCAGAAATAGTCAGCATTGGTATATTGTCACATGAAATAATCTGAAGCTCCTCTTTGAGAGAGAGGTGCAGGAAAGCACATAACACATCAGATACTTGTGTGGTCTTAAGCAGCTGCTTTCCTTAGAAGTGTGGATAAATGCATCTTTCATGTAGGGAGGGCTCATGAAGTGCTCTTGGTGCCACATAGAGATGGCGTTAGAGAAACAACATTTTGTGTGTTCTTTGCATTTATAGAAACTGTAAGAATGTTCTGAAAAACGCTGTGGCAGCTTCTCCCGTTTGGACACAAGATGGGGAGAAAGGCAGGGTGAATTAAGAGTGGAAGAGTGAACTGGAATAAGTGTTTTATAGCAGATAAGGGGGAGCTCCAGTTGGAGGATCCCAGGGAAATTTTTGGTATTGTCTTGTAAAGCTGCTGCTCTAGCAGGAGTTGTGCAACTGCCATTTTTCACCAAGCCGTTTTGGAGTTGAAGGAGTTTTTCCAGAAGTAACCCCTGCAGTTTTAAAATTACAACAATGAAAACATTATTCTGTTCTTCTTACTGGCTCTTGGAGAGCTGCTTTAAAGATTGCTGTAAATAAGTGTTGAAATCAATCAATGAATTAAAAATCAATTGTAATAGTTTCTGGTTTTTGTACTCTTTCACATTAGGCATGTCAGAATAGTTTAGGACTGGAATTATTTTTTCTGGTTTTTATTCTAATGGCTCATTACTAAAATAAGCACTAGGTGATTACTAAGTTATTTCTTCTGCGTTTTTGGAGAGTTCAGGGTGGAATGTAAATTGTTATATCTATTTCTATAGGTGTAGGTTGTTTTCCATGTGACTCAGAATATTATCTGCAGTTAGAACAAATGTAAAGTCTGACTTTTTTGCAGTTTCATCTCAAGAGCACTGGTGGTAATAAAATTTCTGTTTGTATACAATGTGCGATATTTTAACACACCTCTTTTTTCTATATATCTCCAGAATTTTATCATGCAGAGATTATTTCAAACAGTTCCAGTTGCAAACATGCAACTGTTTGCGTTGTTTGCAGCTGACAGAGGAGCATTTTGACTTTTACAAATTGAAAATCCAACCCAACAACAAGAAACCAAAAACCAGTAATTTTTCTCCAGGTTG
The DNA here is from genome assembly GCA_013397845.1 of Melanocharis versteri. Classification (NCBI taxonomy): domain Eukaryota; kingdom Metazoa; phylum Chordata; class Aves; order Passeriformes; family Melanocharitidae; genus Melanocharis; species Melanocharis versteri. The sequence continues at coordinate 47,190 of VZTG01008446.1, forward strand.
GCCTCCCCTGGGAAGGGTCTCATTGTGAGCTTCCTTAAAAATGTGTAGTCCAAAGTGGTTCTTCTCCTATAATCTTAGGGGATTTTATGAATTTTGATATTCATGAAAAAGAGCCCGAAGGAGTCCAAAATCATTTTTCATCTAATAACTTTTTAACTGAAAGTGGTAAAAATCACAGATGGATCATATTTCATCTTATTAATGGATGATGAAGCCATTCTGCAGTTGGCCGTGGGAAGCTGCCTGGATTGGGTCTGGAGAAAGACCTTCCCCTCCTCCCTCCAACTGAGAGGATTTATTGTTTCTTGTCATCCTTAATGCCTTGTATCTGTAAGAAACCGTTTAGTCAAGAGTAGTAAGTTTATGGTGTATTTTTGGCCACACTTATATGCTGTTTTGTTCTACTTTGTGATTTTTTTTTTCCCCAAAGAGATAGAGATGGCAAAAAACCCAGTCATATTTCCTTATTTTTCTGTTGTGGAATTTTTTTAAAGTTTTTTTTAATTTTTTAAATTTTTTAAACTTTTCTTTTAGTTTTTACAGGGCTGGATATCATCAGTTAAGTTGTTGGAATTTGTGATGGTAAAGAAAGGAAGAGAGAGAAGGGTGTGAAGGAAGGGTGGTATTTGGGAGCTGTGAGGGGAGCTGTGTGAGAGATCTGGGAAACTGGAGAGTGCTGAATCACTTGAAGGTTATTACATAAGGCAGGTCTGAAGTCAGTCTGAAGGCAGGTCTGAAGCCTTATAAACCTGGAAGTAAAATCTGAAAGTACAAACTGTCGTGCGGTGCAAATTTACGTGGTTGAAATAAGTGTCCTCTGTGTGCTTTGTTTTTTAAATAGAGAACTTACAGAAGAATTGTGAGAGTTTTCAGATTGCTTTGGGTGTAGATTGGCCTCCTTTTATATTACTCTCTGCTACTTTGGATTTTTAGAGTTGCATGGGGTTGGTAATTGAGCATTATTTTCACTCATTGTTCATTTCATGATATTCAATCTGTATTTCCTTTCATGAAAAAAGCATTTTACTATTTTTTTCCCCCCATAGATTTTTCTGATGGTCTGAATTTTCATGGATTTTTGTGATGGTCTGGTCTGAAACAACCAGGTTGTTTTCTGTCAGAATTTGATGCATGGGTTGTTTTGTTGCTATTACAGTAAGCATTGTGTTGATCCTATGGAGCAAAAAGAGAAGGAAAAAACACTTTAGAAAATACATTTTGGATATATACTCTAGTGACAGAAGTGAAGGTGAAAGGTTAGGAAGATGCTGTATTTTGCCATTTACCAGATCAATACTCCCTCTGTGCTGTTGAGATATTATTTCCTTTCAAAGAACTACCTGTATGGATGGTTTTGAAGGTGTTGGGTTGCATTATGCTGCGTATTCTTAAATAGACCATTTTTTTTCTGTAATCTTTGGATACTCACAGATCAGTGTAAAATGTCCGGCAAAATAACTGAGTTGCTGCAATTTTTGACTACAAAGGCACTGTGGGTACCTTAGCTCTGCATTTTAAAAAAAAGTATTTGACTTGAAATGTTGTGAAGTAAATATCTCAACTTGGATAAAAGCCGATCTAACTTTCATTCTTGCATTCAAGTAGTTCTCTGAATGTTTCTTCTTATGTGCCTATGCTAAAATAAATCTCCCTTCTGTGCAATGTACTTCATTCTGATTTCTTTTTAAAACTCCCCTGTGTCAACATGTTGGGGGAGGTGAGGAGGACTGTGGGGGATGAACGGATACAAAGGGCAGTTCAGGAGAGGGAGACAACAGCTAGAACTGCAGTTTGTAGATGTTGATGCTCCTGGGAAAATAAAGATATCAAGTGTAAATGTCTGCCATGGTTATCAGTTTTGACATATTCTGAGGAGGCAGGATTAGAAGCTCAGCAAGGACTAAGATATTCCAGATTTTATCCAAACATGATGGCAGATATCTGGCACCTGTAGGAAGTTATTTTAATCATCTTGTGGTTGTATTATAATGGACTTGATCATACTGAACTCTTTTATGTAATACCTGAGTTTGGGTAGGGCTGTCCTACTGAAATTCCATTGCATGAGGGAATTGAGTGTAAGTGTATAAAACATCTGGATCTGTTGCACTGATGTAGTTGTCCAGGGCAGGGGAGACCTAGAAACTCTGTTCCACACATTTGGGGCTCACTGGAGTGATTCCTGGGAGAGTTCCTGAGAGAAGAGCCTGGTTATCCAGTATTTAGATCAGATCTCTGCTAAGGCATGGCACTGCTGCTGCAGCCCTTGTCTGGTTTGATAATCTTGATTAAAGAATGTTTGTGGCCTTTGCAGGTAGATGAATGTTCAGATATTGTCAGTTAGGAATTGTGTGCCTGCAGTTGTAGCAGCACAGAGTTGGAATAAATAAAACCTTCTGGACAGCTATGCTAGGTAGGAGCAAACTCCTTTATGCTGATTCTCTGGAATGTTTGGGAATTAGGGACATCTCTGTGCTTGGGGAATGAACATGGGGATTTCTAGACAGTGTTAAATCCAGGGGGCTGTGGACAAGTTATGAGGAACATGACAACAGCACTGCTGAAGTCCATTATTCTGTGTTAAGTCATCAAAGAGTAGCATCCAGCTGGCTTAATTTTTTTATGAAAAATTGTGTTTTATCAGAGTAACAGAGGGTACGCAGGTACTTAAACATTTCAATTTATATGTGAATAAATTGAAGGATTGACAAGGCACGGAATATAGAAATGCAGCTTAAAATGTTGGACATTACTGTGAAAATGACTTACTTCTTTTTCACGGAAGACTTTACTGTGGAATAGGATGCTAGAACTTAGATTGAGGGTGCCTGAGAAAGAAAAGAGACCTCAATTTATTCAGCTACACTCAACTGTAGTTTATCGAGCAGTGCTCGATCAGTCAGGAAGTCTGAATGTTCTTTGAAATGTTTAAGGAACACTTAATTAGCGAGTTATATCCTCCAACATGAATTCAGATATAGAATTCTTGTTAGCTGTTGACTTTTGCTGGAAAGTTGCCTAGAAGGAAAGTAAATCTGTCAGGAACTCGTTATCATTTTATGAAAATGGCCTTAATCACCTTTCTTTTTAATAAAGATTTCATTTATATGGCCAAGGTGAAAACATCAAAGAGGTTTGGTAAACCCCAGGAAGGGTTTTCAAAGACCTACTTCTGTGTTACAGTGGATTTTAAGAACATCTGAGTGCAAATGTGGTGCAAACTGAATTTACAGTTGCAAGGCTATACTGTAGAACGTTGAGTGGTCTAGTTCAGAAAAAATAGAGAAATTGGAGAGGGGGGAAGTAAATCCCGTAATTTTGCAGCAAGGTAAGTGAGGTGTTTGTTTAGTTCTAGAAAGCACCTGTTTGGCTCTCCCTGCTTGTGTTTACTGGACAGTAAAATTACTGCCTAAATTTTTACCTTTTTTCATATTTATTTCTTAAATAAATTATTCCTGAAAATAAAATTCTGGCTATATGTATACGATCAGAAGTATTTCCCCTCACTTTTCTCAGGTAGTCTTTACAAAACAGAGGAGAATCCAAAACCCTACAGAGAAAAAACCCCAAAAACGAAACCAGAAAAACAAACAAAAAACCAACCCAAAATCCACCAAAATGAAATTCTCTTCAGAAAGCCAAACGCCAAAGGAAGATCCAGTTGTGTATGTGGGTGCTAATCATGGAAGAGGGATGTGATCTCAGTCTGTGCTGTTGTTGGTTTGTTGCAGAAAGCAGTTTTATAACACTCCTTTTTATGTTGATCTAAAGCATATTTGAGTGCCAGGTAGTATTTTAAAATGCTGTTCTGTAATTAGAGTTATGTAGAAATTTCTCGAGCTTATGCCTGAAACTCTTTGTAATTAGTAGAAATGCTTTTTTGTTCCAAAGAGCTAAAGTAACTAAAGACCATGGATGTTAGTTTTTAAATGTGACCTGTTGCTTGTTTTAATTGTTTTATGCAGCTTTTTTTCATCCCTCTACCTTTTTTCTGTTTGTTTGGTGAAATGGCTTTGTTTGGTATGTTTTCTTAATGCTATAAAATAGGAAAATAATTAAAAACCCATTATTCTTTAATTTTGTATGTTTTACTGTCTCTTTTTCTCCAGACTGTAAGTCTGTTTCTCCCTTTATAAACAGTTGGACAAAAAGCAATTACTAGACATACTGATAACAGCAAATAAGAGAACATTTTGCACCTTGGAGATCTGTTATAAGACAGCAATTTTCCACTTCATTGACTCACAACTGTTTTATTTTCTGCAGTAAACTCAAAAAACCGAGTAGTTTTTTGAACAGAATTCATCAAAAATTTCATTATTTTTTAATTAGATAGAAATGCTTGGATTAATTGAAACAGTGCAGTCGGACAGGATCAGTAGAAATTGGTGGAGCAGACACTCTCCTGGAACTAAAGTTGGAGAAGTAGGATGATTTGTGAACACTGCTTTTTATTCAAGCCCTTAGGTTTTTGACACTTTTTTTTATTAAAAGAATAGATATTCCATATAAAGAGATAAATTTTCCCTTAAGGGTCCTCAGAGAACAATATTTTAAAATGACACAAAAAGGCTTTGCTATAAATTATTGCCCCATAGCAACACAGGGTACCTACAGAAAAAGCAGAAAGAAACAATCCCTTTGATCAGAGGACACTTAATCAGAGAAACATTGAGAAAAATTGATCAGGAAGGCAAGTTTCAAAAATTCTCACTGAAGGTAAAGTTTGCTGAGATGAAGACATTGCAGAAGGAACTGGGAAGTACAGCAGGGAGCTAAAGATGGGAATGATAAAAACCTGCAATTCAGAATGTATTTGTAAATCAAAATGATAGGTTAGGAATAGAATAAATAGAAAGAGGAAATGGAGAATCAGAAAGTGAAAAATAAAATCAGGAATTAAATAAATATTCAATGGCTCTGTGAAGCATGGAGATATTAATAATACCTTTTATATGCTCTTTACTTCTGCCTGACAATGTAATGGTTGTCAGTGAAGCACATGGGATTCTGTACCACCCCTGACTTTTGATTAAAACAAGTTTTTGGATTTCAGTCCTTTCACTTGAGGGATTTTGATGAAGACATTCTGGTTATGTTCTGAGAAGGTATAAAATACAACTGAAAAATACCTGTTTCGAGACTTCTACTGTAGACTGAGGGGGGGAGACAAGCATGATGATATTATGTGTGATGGAACAGCAAATGAAAAACAGAGATAGGTTTGTCCTAATTTTTATATACTGATGAGAGTGGGTCATCATAATGGAGATAAAAAGCATTTTTATGGGATTTAATGGGGATAAGCATTTTCAGGAGACTGTTGCGGAAAGCAGTCTGGAAATAGTCTGAGTCGGATACTGTGTGATAATACAGGATGGGAAGTGGTCGTGTCCATAAAAAGAAAGGAAGAAAAGAGGAGGGGTAAGGTTGAGGAGAGAAAAATCTGTAGGGCCAAGGGAGATTGAACAAAAAATATGAGGAAGAGGAAAATGTGTCTGGAAGGAAGAATGGCAGGATGTGGGGGCAGGAAAGTTCTGGCCTTGCTGAGAATTAGAATGAAAAGAAAATGAGAAAAGAAAACCGGAACTTTAAGGCTAAGAGCATATGGGGAGAAGGGAGGAAGGTATATATAGAATAATACCAGAGTGGATTGTGGGAGATCTGAACTGAGACTTTTGCCAGCTTTCTGCCTAACAGCAACCCCTGTGTCAAAAATTCACCAGGCATGGTGGGAGAGATTACAAATAAAAAAAAAGAAATAAGAAAAATCCAAGGGAGACATTTAACTGTTCAGGTGAGGAGCCCAGGATCATTTTTCATCAGAGCGCCTGGATGGCCTCCCTTTTGAGGAAGGAATAAGTAGGTAGAGTGTGAAGCACTGAGGATCACTCAGGCAGCTAGATAAGCAGATAATAAAAATTAGGGATGTTTAGAGGGGAGGAAATGACAGTAGCAGGGCTTCAAGTGGTAAAAATGAGCTTTGTGCCCTGACCGTGCTGGAGAGCCCCTGGCAAGGGGAGGAGTGAGTTAAGATGACCGAAACTCTACTCTTAGTAATTAAACAACAAAGATTTTTTTAATGTATGTAGCTGTTACTGCAGATGGTGATAACTTAATGATTTTCAGTCACAAAATAAAGGGGTTTACAGTAATAAAGGATCTAGCAAGTGCACAGTCTTTTACTGAAATGCTGATGAAAAATAGAAGAGAGCATATTTTCCATAATAATTAGGTTTTGGGGTGTGCAGTGGATGTGAGCAGATCTGGTGAAAACGTCACTTTGATCCTGAGATATACGGGCAAAACAAAAAGAGTGGGGAAAAATGAAATGGAGATACAGCATCAGCATAATGACAGATTTTTAAAGGTTATTAATACCTTTAGATCGTCAGCTTGTCCCTTTAGTATGTCACAGCGGATAGAAACTGCATTGAAGAAGATATTGGAAAAGATAGAAAAGTTGTTAAAAGAACAAGACCCGAGAGAAATTTGGCATATGAAGACTGCTAAATGAAGGGCTGAATTTGTGGATTGTGCACCATATAATCTCTTTTCTCTATTGAAATGCTTGGTAGCTTTGGTAACACTGTAAATGGGGTTATTTCAGCATCCCATAGGTGTGATCAGTTAGTGTGATTAACCTGTGATGTGAAAAAATTGGGATTTTTAAATGCAAACTGTTTTTATCAAGACTGGGATTCTGTCTCTTAACGGTAAAACAATTAGGTGTATGCCTTCAAAATACTTCAGAGAAATTTATTAATAAATAAAGGGAAACTCTGGAATGCTGGAGAGGTAATGAGACTGTGTTTCCAATAACCCTTGGTTGTCTGTAAAATGCACAAAAAATAGAACAAACTAATAACTGTATTTGGGGTTCAGAAAAAGATGTTTTAATATTGCGTGCTAAAAATAAATGTAATTTTTTGGAAGTCAGTAAAGCAGACAAGTTGAAAGAAGTATCTTTTTTTTTTTGTTTTAAACATGTTTTTAAATTAATGCCAGGAAGAAAGATTAAGAAGAAAATGTGTTGTTATTGTGTGCTGTTTAATTAGAGGAAAGCACAACTGATTTCTAGTTTAGAAAAGAACATACATTTACCCAGATGTTTCTTAAGGAGTTATAAATCTTACAAGTTATAGGTTGGGGTTTTGTGTATTCTGGAAGAGGTGTGGGTATGTGTGTGTCTGAAATTTGGTCCCTCTTTCAGCCAAAATACAGCGAATTCTTAGGTAGTCCCATCAAAACATGGTAATTGTTAATGCAGACAAATAATGCAGCATGTCCAATTTTGTGCACAGGAAAACTGTGCAAGGATCTAATAATTAACTCTTACTAGATGAATTATGTAATGAAATTATGACAGGAGCATGTCTTCCCTCTCCTTGAAAGGAACCAAGACGAGGTGTAACATCTTAAGAAGAATAAGACCGGCAAATTTAATTAATAAATTTTGACGAGTTGTCTTTGACCTCATAATAAATTTGATAAATTAGCTTTTTTAAATGTCTGTTCGTATTAACTGTCATCACACAAAGCAAAGGAATCCCCCCTCTGCACATAAACCTTATGCACCTGTTTGGGTCCTGACAAGCTTTAGATGTTTTTAGGGAGCACTCGTGTTGCTCTATGATTAGAAATATTTTGTGTTTGCCCTAAATCAGAAAAAAGATATTATTTCAATGTCTGCAGTTCGGATATTTTTTTAGCGTGCATTCGTTCATTAACCTACTCATCCCTTTTAATCAATGGATTTGTAGGAACTCTGAACTCTGACAAATCTGTAATACACTGAAAATGTTAAAGAGGAAATAATGTGCTTTGGGGAGAAATTCGCTGGGGTGAGGAGGAGACGAGACAGAATCTCAGAGGGAACACTCTCCCCTCACCCTGGAAATGGCATTTGTTTCCAGACAATGTTCATTACTTGAGGACAATTCAGCAGGAATGCTCCTCTTGTCCCTCTGTATGTGTAAGCTCTCTCTAGGAGCCCAAACACTCTGGGTGGAAATAACACAAGTATCATCAGGATTGATGGCAACGTCTCTTCAGAAAAGCTTTTTATTCACGTTGAATTTTCCTGCTGCAGAAGTTTCCTTTGTGCAGAATAAAAACTGTCATCATTCATGTGCTAGTGTTTAGATTAATAGCATGCTTCCCTTCTTCAGTCCCTGGGATGAGGATTCAGGATGCTGAAATATTAGATGTGTTGAAGTGTGGCAGTGGAGAAACTCATCAATTCAGAATGCTCGGAGAGAGGCGTTTTTAGTTGAGTAGAACATTCTGACTTGAACAGGGGACACATCTCCAGCAGGCAGGAATTATACTTGAATGTTGATAGTGTCCAATGACCAAATGTCTCTTTTTCTAAATATAAACAATTATTTTGGAAATGCTTGTGATGCTTTTTCAAAAGCCTGTTGTTTGCAGAAGCCACAGTAATGGCACAGCGACTTGGTGTTCTGTATAATTGCTCATTCCTTCCATGGGAAAGGTTAAAACACATCACCCTGATTTTCATGTTTCTAGTTTGTAGATTCTTGTTTGATCTATAACTAGATACATTGTCTCATTAATTGAATGGCTTTTCTTCAGAAAATATTCTTTTACATTTTAAGGTCCATTCTTTAAAAAGAGGAAATGTTTGCTGAGTTTTAGAAACAAAGAATTGCTTTATTTTGCAAATTCTGTGTTTTTGAATTTGCTCTCTCCGGAACTGGCATCTCAGTTCTAGTTTTTTAAACACTCTTTCAAGCATATACCTAAATTAAGTATTGAGCTGCATCCTTATCCTCCTTTTCTGAAGGATGCAGATTCATCCTCTTCCATGTGGTGGGTGTGGGTGGGAGAGGAGTGGTGGAAGTGTGAGTGGATCTAGTGCAAATAGATGGAGAAGGTAGCAGGTGGGAGGATTGGGAGACAAAGAGCTTAGGGTCTCCTTAAGGAGTCTGTGAGTAGCCTGTGTGGAGCAAATAAGTTCATGCTTTGAAGAAAAGGCAGACAAAAGTGTTTGAGCATGATTGTGCTCTGAAATAAATGTAGCTATTTTTACTTTTTTCCTCATTCAGTCTTTCTTTTTGGATTAAGTTTTACTTAGTATTCTTCTTATTGAAGCATTGATTTACTCTCTTCAGAATTCTCAGGGTCATCAGAAAAACAGCAATAAAGGTGTATTAGCAGATATCATAACTACACTGATGCTGTTTAACATGTTTTCTAAAAATACCTCAGGTCTTGTTTTTCTCTTCTCCTGAAGAATGTCGGGTTCCATTTCATTTATTTACCTGTTGGACTCTTGATTATTGGGATCAGGCACAGATCTGTTTCCAGGTATCTTAATGATGTAATCAGAGCTCTGTGAACTTTTTTCTGAAAACAACCTGAAAAATCTGATTCCAATCCTGGTAAACACTGTGAAAAGGGAAATGGGTTTCAGTCATATCTGCAGTTTAGAAAGGAAAGAAGATGATAAGCTGATTATCATTCCAAAATATTTTCATTAAAGCTAAGGGATGGAAACCCATGGGGGTGACAGAGAAGGGGGAATGTCTTTACACAAGGCCAGTGCTGCTGATATTTTTTCTGTGTTTTCTGTTGTGTTGTCAGCTGCTGCAGGAAATTCATGCCTACTGCATCTTCCAGAAGGTTTTGTATCACTGGTTGTATGGAAAGTTGCATTAGTTTTGCAGAATGCTGCAGACTCACAGTGTTTTAATTGTTTCAAAAGGCAGCTGAACAAAATCAGGAAAGAAAAATCCATTAAGAGCAATTAAACACGAAGACATTTTGTCTGGCTTTAGAAACCTTTGAACCACAAATCACTGGAGGTCGGGAGGGTATTCTTGGAAGGGGGAGGCTTAAAATGATGATAGAAAAGCGAATTAAGTTACACTTAGAAGTTACACTTACATGCAACGTTTTAAAAGTTCAGTGTTACTTCTGAATTGTATCACGGCCTGTCCCCTCCCTCCAGGATCGCCTACTTGGAGTTGTGTTTCCACTTAGTGAGGGTGTCTTTACCTTTTGGACAGGAAGGATGATTTTCTGAGTAAATGCAATCATTGGATGTTGTCTGGAGCAGAATTACTCTGTGAAGCTACACAAGAATCCAAGAATTTCAGTACACTATCTCTTCTCTCCCCCTGAAATCCATAAAAATACAGTAACATAAATGAAATCATCCATCTAGTTCCTAATGGAGCTTTATAATCCTGTCTCAATTCTGGTTTTAATCTCAAAATCTGGGCAAACAGAGCCCTCTGTCTGTGTGAATCATGTAAGAAAAGCTTGTCTTGAAGGTGCTTATTTTCACTCATGATGAGTGAGATTCAGAGGAATGTCAGCCTTTTTCTCTCCTAAACTTTCTTCGCTGTGCATTGTTGTCAGACAGATTCCTTGAGAGTCTCTCCTGGATCTCTCTGGCTGTAATACTGTCTTTTATAGAGAGAGAACCTGTGGGTTCTGCTTGCTGGTGATTTTACCTGACCTGGGCTTTCATTAAAGAGCAGACTGAAGCAAACAGATGATGAATGTCACTTGTGATGTCAAGACAAACCCAGATGGGTGCTGTCACAGGAACGTAACTTGTCTTGAATTGAGAATAAATATTAAGTGCTGATTGGAAAAACAGTACAAAATAAAAAATGGCTCTAAAGGGACACAGCTGATATTTTTGGAATTTTTTTAAATGCTGCTGTTCAATGATTTTCCTAATTCTAGTGTTCTGCTAGACATGCAACTCCTAATTCTTGTGGCATCTTTCAGTGTTCCCTGTTAACTAATCTCCTGAATCTTGATTTTTTTTATCTTCCCCTGGAATTCTGGTTGTGTATTCTTAGTCTTACAGCCTGTGTGTACAAACTGGGAGATGTGTGTGTTTTGAGATGTTTTGGTGGTTGAAGTTCAGGAGCAAGTGCCAGGGCTAGGACTTGGTCACGTGTCTGGAATCCAGGGGATCACTGAGGTATTGGAGTAGTGTCTTGAAGCACCCGTTTGTTCCATGGTGACTCATTGTTCTGGCTGAGAAAAGAAGGTGGTTGACAGTTTTGTAATTATTGGGAAGAATGTCCCAAATAATCTGCCATGTCAACAAGGGATTACTCTGTCCTAAGTGGAAAAAAAGTTCCTGTCTCTGCTGTGTCAGTCAAGTGTGAGATGAAAAACAGTTCGTTGGTCTGTGCTATCAAACCCAGCTAAATCCAGAAGCGTTGATTTTCTCCCGAGGCACTTTGGTAGATTTGGCTTTTAGAAACAGGGAATGAAGGGTGGGGTGGCTGTGTTTGAGGAAGTGATGGATCTCATAAAGCCATGTTAGGGCAAAATCCTGAGTACTGAAACTCCCACTTCACTTAAATGCAGGTAAATAAGATAGGACTGAAACAGACTGTTAGCCTGAGATTTCTCTTTGTTTACTGAAAAGGGCCTGAATTTTAGGCCTGAAAATTACTTGTTGGAGGCCAGACACATAGTGAAGGCACTAAACAGGTTTAAAAGTGCTTGAGAGACGTAGTGAATTATTAAGAGAAAACGAGAAGTAGAATATGGTGGAGTTAGATAAGTAATAACCACATTGAACAACTAAATATAGCCTGCACTGCCTAACGTGCGTTCTAAAGTGGATGTGTTTAAGAGCAGGATCAAATGTAATATTGAAACCTTGTTAAAAAGAGAGAAGTAGCACGAAACTTCTCATCCTAAATGCTTCTGCAAGACATCAAGCACAAATTGGACCTTCCAGAAAACGTATTTGCATTCTCTTCTTTGCCCTGATGTTGATCACGAAGAGATTTTTTAGGCTCCCTGCCTGCTGTGTTCCCTGTCTATCAGAGCAGGCATTCTATGGCTGTGGTTTATCTCCCAAGGAGTAAATTTTTTGTGTTTTATGTTGGGAGTTCTTTCTAGCAGAGCAGTACTTAGGTACCCTTAATTCCCATAATCTTCCTGTGTTAGCACTCATTCTCCTGTAGATTCAAGAGACAGGTTTCTTTTGTTAAGTGAAATATTGTAAAGAGATTGATAATTTCCAGGTAGGATGATAATGCCTTCCCATTCTGAGATCTGCTGAGTGACCGCAAGGTGATGATCCCAGGTTTACGGAGCTGCTCACATCATTGTCTTCATGGCCTGGAACTGTCTTTATGTGGGTGTGATTTACTTCATCTTTGATATCTGCAATTAAGGAATGGTCCTGAAATTGCATGATAATAGACAACTGGACTTTAAAAGAAGGTATAAGAAAGCTGTGAAGTATTTTTTTAAATGTTACTCTAAATAAGAAGGTAGATTCAGATTACACTGTAATCGCATATTCAGAAAAGATGGGGAAGAAAAACCCCACATTTTTGATCTAAGAAAATAAATGTAAATTGGTTTATATTAGACAGTGTCATGGAAAAGTTGTAAATGTAGGGCTGGTATAATGATTTAATGATTTTAATGACTGGAAGTGAAATTGAATATTTATGTTGTAAAATACAAGAGAAATTTTGTATGCTGAATGGTACAGATTTAAAGTACAGAAAAAGATTTTGGAGAATTATGATAGCAAGTTCAGTTTCATATGGCATGTTGATATTTTTAAACAGTAGTATTTGAAAGTATTTGTATCCACCATCTCACAGCTCATGGTCTTGAGGGAACTGGCCTGAGTATCAGAAAAAGTAGAGTATGAAGAAAAATTTAGAAGCCCAAACAGTATTTGGTTTAATAAAGAACAATATAGAAGCCTGTACTGGAAAGGATGGTCTTATATAAAGGATAAGTATAGTTCAGTGTGATGTTTTGCTAGAATCCAGTCATCCTTCTCTCTAAAGCAGAACAGCAGAACGAAATCTCAGATAAATGATCAAAGCATATCCAAGAAGTGTTTGCAGAGGAGACAGACAGGAGGGAGGGTGAATCTACACCTACCGTGTAGAAGGGTTAGAAAGGAATTCTGCTGACTGTTGCAAGAGTGAGAGGGTGTCCAGTCACACCGAGGAGCAGCAATTACAATGTAAAATTAATTCATGGAACTCAGCAATGTGTCTTTAAATAACAGCTCTCTAGAGTCTTGCAAAAGGACGTTGAATTAACAGAGGAGGAGAAAATCCCCGTTTGATGGCATTGGTTAATTTGTCCTCTTCTTGTCCTCTTGTCCCTCCTCCTTTAGGCTGTCAGCTGAGGTTAGGAATAAACTGCCCCAGAGGAAAAGATTTTAAAGCTACCAACTTTGAGAGGTTTCTTACCTAGTAAGGTGAGGTAGTAGCCAGAAGTGAGGAAATACTAGTGGATTTAAAAATGTTTCAGTTCCCAATCCAGGACAGTCATGGTGTTTCCATTTGCAGTTTTTCAGAGTTAATTTTTCAGAACTAAAACTGTTGACAGAAGTAATTAAGTAAAATCAGGTACAGCAGCAGTGATGCAAGTAAGAAGAAGAGGGATTAGTGAGAGAGGAAAACAACCTAAGCTGTGGATCAGATGAGGAAAGAGCTGCAGTGCAGAATAAGCAGATATGGGGAGGGCAAAAGAACTGTCCTGTCATTTGGCTTGTTCGTATTTTTTTCTTGGTTTGTTTTGCCTTTAGAAACTGACGGCTCCTAAACTCACTAGTCTATGTATTCACAGAGTGGGCTGAAAATTTACTGAGGTACAGTCTTCTGTTAAGAAATGATGCTTTGATGGAATTGAAATGCTCTGTGGGAATGGTTGGTGGGCTGCCCAGCTGCTTTGCTCTGCTCTTGGCTGCTGGCCATCCAGCCTGCTCCCCCAGCTGCCTGTCATGTGGGCCTGCTGCCTTGGCTCTTGTATCCCATTTTAAGTATTTGTACATTCTAACAAATAAAACAGCAAATCACCAGTTAGAACACCAATTAGCCATCACTACTTAACCAACTACGGTCTTAATTGGACAATCATTTTCAGTAATAATTGATTGATCCCTAACTAGCAACCATTAATCAATGATCTTGCATTTCAGTTCTCAAAACAAACCTTTAAAAAATGGACACATTCTTGTTTAAATTTTTGATACATTTGTAAGAATACGTGAAATATATACCCCAAAGTAGGCTGTCAGATAACACATTCGGTTTTAAGATGTTACTGATTAATGTAAAAATAAAGTCAAAATCAGAACAGCTAGCAAGTTTTTTTCCTAAAGCTGATACTCGGAATTTTGTTCCAAATGTGGGATTTTGTTCAGTTTGCAGTTTACAGAACAAACTGTTTTTATGCTGGAGCTAATGAAGCCTGGACAATGACAAGCTGGTGTCTGCTGTCCTTTCACACCTCCTGTCCTTCCTTCTCCCACTTAAGCACACACAAACTGAAATTCCTCCAGTTTTCCTAGTGAGGCATCCTGAATGACATCTTATTTCCTATGGCATCTCTGAGCAGGAAAAGCACATGCTTGATTTAAAGCTGTGCTAATGGGCTAAGTGTCTTTTCCCAAAGAGGAGACAGTAATTAAGCTCTGTGTGTTTTCTGGAAGTAGGCCTTGGTTTGGGGGCTCTTCTTCCTACCCAACAGGCATTTTCAGTGACATTCCTGCAGTTTTTCATCTTTGAGAAGTCTTGCTTTCTCTAAAACTCATTTGAAGGCAGCTAACAGGTTCAAGAGTTACTCAGCTGGAAAGAACAACATAAAAGCAGCAACAACATTCTTAGGGGACCTGGTTAAAAATTAACCTTTGAATTTTTCCATTAAGCAGAATTCCAGATTCAGCTGGGTTTTTGTTACTGCCCAGCACAATGTGGCTTAAGATTCGAGGGGAACAACCGTAGAGAGTTTTGTCATTTAATTTTTGTGATTATTTAGCTTTGGTTTTTGCTGGTTTGTTTGCGGGTATTTGAATCTCTTTACAGTCATTCATGCCTTAGTATATTCAGCTTGTCCACTCCCATTTTCTGTGGAGTGCCTGAGGTATAGCAGCTGTGTAATTAATGATAGTAAGGCTTTTTTCCAACACTAGTGATTCTCCAGCAGTGAGAAACTGACAGGGAAATAATGGGGCTACTTGTCAACTCAGTGGGATTCCTATCTTTGCTGGAACCGGTTGGAAAAATGGTGAATCAAGGACAGAAAATTCCATACTAGTAGTTCTACTTCATAAAATGTTTTGAAGATGACGGATGTAAATGATGATGATTGCTTGCCATGTGAAAGAGAACAAAACATTTCAATAAACTGTCCAGATGTCATATCCAAAAAAGATATTTCGGTAATGTTTGTGTGTACACATGAACCAGCATTAGTTTCCGTACTTTGAAAACATTTGTGAGGAGATTAATGGTTTTTTTCCGAGTTCAGTATATCTAGATGGGGAAGAGGAAAGCTAAATCCTTTAGTAAGTATGAAATAAGAGCAGTACTCATCAAAAGAAAAGCAGAGGTTGAGAACACCTGCTCAGTGTTTAATTTGCTTGTGCTGATCAATATTTGGGCCCCACCTCAATGGTATTTGCAAAATAAGGAAGTGCCTACAGGACACCATGATCAGGGAATCTCTGTTTTTCTGTCCGTGTGATATGTTTGTTTTCAAGAATAATTTTCTCCAAGCTCAAGAACAGTTCATCCTGACTTGAAGGAAGTTGGATAAAAAAGAAAGGAATCATGCATGGATGAACAAGATGCTCCCAATGAAACTCAGGCATAAAAAGGAAGCGTATAGGAGGCAGAAGCAAGGATAGATGATCCTGGAGAAATACAGAGATATCGTCCAAGCATCCAGGGATCACATAAGGAAGGCCAAAGCCCACACGGAGTTCATTTTGGTGAGGGATGTGAAGGGCAACAAGAGAGCTTCTGGAAGTGTATCTGGAGCAAAAGGAAGGTGCAAGAATATGCAAGTCTGCTGCTAAATGAGGCAAAATGACAAAGGATATGGAAAACAAAGAGGTACTTCATATTAGCACCTTGGTCTTTACTGGTAGGATTTGCCTTCAGGATTCCAAGACCCTTGAGACTTGCTGGGAAGTCTGGACCCAGGAAGAGTTGCTCTCAAAAGAGGATCAAGTTTGGGAACATTAAAACAAGCAAATATCTATGAGTCTGTGAGACCTGATGAGATACAGCAGTGAGTGCTGAGGGAGCTCATCTCTGTCACTGTGAGACCACTCTCAATTATCCTAGAAAGGTCATGATGGTGGGGAAGGTTACTGAGGCCTGGAATAAAGCAAATGTCACTCCTGCCCTTAAGAAGGACAAGAAGGAGGATCCTGGGAGCGACAGGCCAGTCAGCTTCACCTCCATCCTTGCAAAGGTGATAGAGCAAATTATCCTGGAAACTGTTTGCAGCACATTCAGGCCAGGCAAGTCACTGGAAGTAATCACCATGAATTTATGAAGGAGAAGTAATGCTTGATGAACCTGATAGCTGTTTGCAACACAATGAATAACTTGGTGGAGGGGATGAGAGCCACGGATACTGTTTGTGTTTATTTTAGTGAGGCTTTCCACACTGTCTCCCCTAATGTGCTCACAGACTGATGAAATACAGGCTAGATAAGTGGTCAGTGTGGTAGATTGAAAACTGGCTCACCCAGGCTCAGAGGATTGTGATCAGCATTTGTCATGGTCAAACCCCAGATGGCAACTTCAGTACCACACAGCCACTTGCTCACTACCTCCTTTCCCCCTGGTGTGAAGGGAAGAAGAATTGGGGAAAAAATGAAGGGTAAAACCATGTGGGCTGAGATAAGAACAGTTTATTTAAAGTGAGACAAATTAAAACACAGGAATATTAATGGTAATATTAACAGTAATAATGATTTTAACAAAAAGGAGAGAAAGGACAAACCCAAGAAAAAGAAGCACTGAACAATACAACTGCTCACCACCCACCGAGCAGTCTCTGAGCAGTGATTGGCCCCTCCTGGCAACTCCTCTGTGTTTATATACTGGACACGGCTTTGTATGGTGTGGGATATCCCTGTGACCAGTTTGGATCAGCTGTCCCAAGCCTTCTGCCTCTCTGGGACACTGAAAAGTCTTGACTTAGGGTGAGCACCACTCAGTAACAACTAAAACATCTGTGTGTTTACGTTGTTCTCATCCTAATTCCAAAGCACAGCACTGCGCCAGCTACTAAGAAGAAAATGAACTCTCTTCCAGCCAAAACCAGGGCATATCACAAAGTCCAGCTGGAGGCCAGCCATTAGTGGTTTACCCCACAGATTGAGAGTGGGGCCAGTGCTCTTTGGCACTTTGGGTTAATGACCTGTGTTAGGGGGTAGAGTGCACCTTCAGCAGGGTTGTTACAGGCAGGACCAAACTGGGGAGAGACAACACAGCTGTGCTGCTGTTCAGAGGGAGCTGAACAGCCCCCAGGAGCCTCGTGGTGTTCAACAGAGGCCAAGTCTTTTATCTCTGGAGGAACAGCCCCGTGCAGCAGCACAGGCTGGAGGCTGGAAAACAGCTTTGCAGGAAAGGCCCTGGGGGTCCTGGTACGTGAAGTGATCACGGGCCAGCAAAGGCAGCCAGTGGCATCCTGGGCTGCAAAAGGCAGAGCATGGCCACCAAGTTGAGGGGTGATCTTTCATCCTTGCTGAGCCTTGGTGAGGTGCATGTGAAGTTCTGGGTCTGGTGCTGGGCTCCCAGGTAGAACAGAGTGGGGAGATAGTGGAGCAAGCCCAGTGAAGGGTCATGGGACTGTTTAAGGGCATGCAAGGAGTGGAGGCCGAGAGAGCTGGAGTTGTTCAGCCTGGAGAAGGGAAGGCACAGGAGTGTCTTACCCAGTTCTGCAAATTAACAGAGCCAGAATCTTCTTGGTGGTGCCTAGTGAAAGAAGAAAAAGCAGTAGGCACAGACAGAAAACACGAAATTCCTTTTAAGCACATGAAAATGTATGTATTTATTTGTGAAGGTGATTGGACAGTGGAGAGAGTGGCCCAGAGAGTTTGTGGGGCCTGTGTCCTTGGAGGCAGTCAAAACCCAACTGGACACCATCCTTGGAATGCTCCGGTTGTCCCTTCCTTCAGCAGTGTTTTGGACTAGGTGATCTCTAAAAATATTGTCTCTCTTTATGCAAACATTGGATAAATTGGTTTAGTTATAAAGCATCCAGTGTCAGGTATGGCTTTCTGTTTGGAGTCAGGGGGGTGTTTTTTTGTAAAGTCATGTATCATACAAAATAAATTAGAATCTTTGTGATTGTTAAGAGCATTCAGGGAATCTGTAGGGAGAGTATTAAATTTGGATAGATGAATCATCTCTATAAAATGTCTGTCAAGGTGAATTTAATCTTTTGTGTGTTGCACAACACCTTTGCTCACTTGATGTATTTCAGAAAAACACTGTTTCCTGTTAAAATACTTAAGTTATTGAGAATATTTGTATTAGGTGACAAATGAAGATGTTTACATCTAGTGACATTTTTTAAGGCACGTGAGTCAGATGCCCATAGCAATGATCATGATTTAGACGCTTGGTTGGCTGTTTGTTTTTGTGACAAACTTGGAGGTACACTAGTTGATCCAAATTACCTTTTGCCAAGGGACCTAGGTTTATTTATGGATAAAGAAATACCTGGTTTGTAAAACTACATAGATTCCATCATTAGTGAAGAGCGTTTGAGTTATTTAATGTTGTTTTGTCATTTTCATAGGACAGTACTCCCTGCAGAGTAGTTGTGGCACAGTGTTTTATTCAGGAGGGTTTGAAATAATTAATGTCTGTTGAATTAATTACTGTATGTGGGCTTCAGTAATCTTCCAGTAGTCTTGTCTTGGAGTACCTGTCCTTCCCTGTGTGTCAAGAAGCTTTTTTTTGCAGATAGTGCTGGAAAGCCACTTGGAGGACAAGGCTCCCATTTCAGCTTCTTCACACAGGTCTTCCCATGTGTCTTCCATGAGTGAAAATGTGGGGACAGAAGTGTTTCGGTGGGGCAGCCATGTTCCTGAGAAGTTGAAAGAGTAGTTTTCATTCATAGGGGAACTGCAGGGAATGTGGAAATGCTGCACTGCTGGGGAATTGTGAAGGGTATGGACAAGTGTACTGCCTTTCCTAAAGAGGAGATAAGTAGGATGGCCAGGACAGTTTAGTAATTTAAGACAGGTACCGCTTACAAGAAAGAAAAACCCATAATTTGTAGATGGAGTGGAATTTTAATTTGATTTCTATTTGGTTTTATTTCTGCTTAACTTCTAATAAGAATTTTTCTGTGATACAAAAAAAAGTTTTTGTGAATTAAGAAAGATTGATTAGACAGTTTTCTTCTGGAAGTGGTAGGTGTATTTTGGCAATATTTACTCTCTGAAAAGATCATCTTAAAGAAAATGAGGAATTTGTAGCTATTTACCAAGATACTACATATGACAGAATATATTTGTCACAGGAATAATGACTTTTATGTATTAATTGCTTTGACATGGCTGCTGGGATGCAGACACGCGCCCAGTGACAAATTTTGGACTGTTGTGATTATTGCTCAAGAAGCAGAGTCATGCAAGCATGTTAGAGATAGCTCTATTTAAAAATCCTGTATAAACCTAATGATTTTTCAGGTACTATAAAATTTCTTGAAGACCTTGAAGAAGACAAAAGTAATGATCCTGATTTGCAATACACGCAGGGATCTAAGTATTTTTGAAGGCGATTGGAACGTACAGCACATGTAGATAGGTGGCCCTCCTTCTCATGTTTATGCAAATCTAAACAAATTTTATTTGAACCCTCCCCTCTTTCTCCTGAGCACATATAATCTCTGTGCTAGAGCCTGTCAGCTCCCAAAGGCCTGGAGCTGTTTATACACAGGGGCCTAAGTGGAATTTTTTATGTGGTACGAACTCTCTAGGGAGCTGTTACTATGTATTGAGTAGTGTCAGGAGGAAGAATTAGGCACCATAGTGTCAAAACTTCATCTTTCTTTTCTTTTTTTTTTTTCCGTTTCGGTAAGGAAATAAACATATTCACACGTTTAAACACAAAAACTGTTCTTTTGCTTTGAACAGGTGGCTGAGAGACCCTGTGACCACAGGACACAACATAAACTGTAAAACCTTGTTTTCCTGGTTAGGTTTTCTGAGGAGCAGTGGCCGCCTGCCCACGTGTGTCTTGTGCAGCCTGGTGTGACGTGGGCTGGGCTCTGGGTTCCACTGGCTCTGGGGCAGTCAGACTCTGCTGGAGGTTAAATATGTCACCAAAGACTTCTTGATTCCTGGCAGTAGTAAGCAAGTGTGAAGCAGTCACTGGTCTCTCATAAGGGTACTGAACATCATCTTTTTTCCATAGTTTTTCTTTCACTAACCAACTACATGGGAACTTGTTTTTCTCCTGTTTTGGTTGTTTTGTGGTATGGTGGGATACACTCTGATTTCTGCCTAAATATCAACTTTCTAATTAAAGGAAAGGTTTGTTTTGCCTACACCTGGCCCTTCTCCTTAGAGTCACAAAGAATCACAGAATAGTTGGGGTTGGAGGGACCTTTGGAGATCCAGTCCAACCCCTGCCAAGGCAGAGTCACCTAGAGCAATGACATGGGAGTGTGTCCAGGTGGGTCTGGAATGTCTCCAGAGAGGGAGACTCCACACCCTCCCTGGGCAGCTGTGCCAGAGCTCTGCCACCCTCCATGGAAAGAAGTTCTTCCTCGTGTGTTGAGGTGAAACTTTACGTGTTTTAGTTTGTGGTCATTGCTCCTTGTCCTGTTGCTGGGCACCATTGGAAAGAGTCTGGCACCATCCTCTGACGCTGCCTGGGTGATATTCACATGTATGGATAGAAGAAATGGTGCATTTGCCTGTGTGTGTCACTGGTTAGGGACCTGCATGAAGAAGGCTGGCAGGAGGCTGTGATGTTATCTCATGTTTTTAATCCACCTTGTACTGACCCATAGATGTTGTTTTCTCTCAAGTGAAATATTTGTGTGAGACTTCGGAGGTTTCAGTGATGTTTGAGAAGTCACTGTAGGTTTGATAGACATTTTGGTGGGAGCAGCGTAGGCTTAAAGAGCTTTTACTTGTGTTCCAATCTTTTACTAGTGCTAATGCTGTTATTAATGGGGGTCCACAAGTGAACTTGCCTGGAAAACTGATTCAGTTAAAAAATCCTTTTTACCTAGATACTAATAATTTGGATCACCTCTGGCATCCAGTTGGCTGTAGTACTGTAAAAATGATTGTGTCAGCACAAATGAGAGAGGCAGTGGTAGGGAATGTTTATGAATCAGCAGTGCTGGGAAACTATGGCAAAAACTGTTCTTTTCATTTTTAAATTGCAAGGACCCGGCTGGCTGCTGCCCTGAGACTGCTTTGAGTTTTTAATGTCTTTTTCTACTCTCTGATTCTCTAGACGTGCCCATCAAACAGATTTTCATTTGCAAGCATAACCTGTAAGTTAATTCCTGTGTTTATAAAACACCAATCTGTAGTCTGTAACAGGGTCTCAGCTGTGTGTGGCAGATAAGCGTGTTACTGGTGAAAAACATCTGGACCCAGATGTGGCAGACACACATTGGCAGAGCGAGTCCAGGATGGCTGTTTGTGGTCTGAACGTGGGGGTGGCCAGTTGTTAGCCAGGACAGGTGCGTTTTTCTGCCCCTGTGTTTGTAGATCAGTGTCACTGGTGGGCTGGGCTGGTGTATTTCTGTGGGACCTGCTGGCTGCACCCTTGAAAGGTGGAGAAAAAGGCTTTATGTGGACTTAGCCTGAAACGCCTCGAGAACAGAACACATGGAATGTTGGGGATCTGTTTCCATCTGCTGCTTCAAAGAGCCTATAAACCAGTTATTTGAGTTTCGATAGAAGGCTTGTGAGATGGGTGGAGTCTTTCTCATTGATTAATTTTTTTTTCCTTGGTCACTTAAAACAAACAAGACCAAAAAGTCTTCAGTGTGTTTATTCGTACCAGTTACATAAAAAGATGCACAGAAGTACATTTTTGCCTTCTGAGTTACCTGTTGGCAAACTATATTCCACACTCTTCTAGAATATAGAACTGAAACGTTGCTCAGCATTAAATAGTGCGTTTAAGTAGCAGAATGCACAATATCAACTTGACAATTTCCTTAAATTGCATAAGCATGGAAAATGGGAAGAGGTATTTGAGCCATCTAGTGGTTGGTATGAAACATTTTAACATTTTTTTATAGTTCATAGAAAATGTAAATTATGTCAGCTTGGAAATAGCATTTCTGGTTTATCTGTGTTTGGTAGCATGGCTGTAGAATGAAAAAAAGCAAGCATTCAACTTCAGATTTGAGGCACTGTCTGTTTGGGTTTGTATCTTTTTTCACTCAATACTTTAGTGAAAAGAGATATCTAATAAGATAAAAATTAAATTAGAGGTTAGTAGCCAAAGAATGCGTTTTGCTAGCATGAGATCTTAATAAATTTTGAGGGCTGTTGGAAAGTTCAAGGAAAGGACTGTAATAAGATAATTTTGTTTTCTGCTTCTCACTGAAAAATGTTTGGAGGGAAAAAATAGGCCTTAAATTCTACCTCAACAGCTATTTATAGCAGGGACTAAATCACAGGAGTAATCTTTACTGGAACACATGGAATAGATATTCTTTGTGAGAAACTTGTCAGAACTAATAGAGCAAACTGAAAACGGATTTCTTAAGATGGGATGTGTGCCTGGTAAACAGAATCACAAAATCTTATGATTTTAAAAAGGACATTTTGTAGCTGAAGATTTTGTGTAATGATCCTCCTTGGCCCTGATCTGCTTTAAGCTGCAGTAGCATTTCATGTTGGCTGTTGCCAGTAGGAAGTTGAGTGCATGTTGAACTTGATGGTATTCTGCAGAAGTAATGAACTTTATGTGTATCTTGCCTTGAATTCTTTGTGGGAAAGTACAGCCATACATTGGGACACTCTGATGTCTTCCAGTCCTTGTGGGTCCTGTCCGTGTTCAAATGCAGTTTAAAAGATACTTTTTAATCTTAGTTTATTAGATATTAGTATTATCAACAAGCAGTAATAATGGTGATACATATGGTTAGAGCTGTAGTATTTCAGAACAGATAAATTAATGATCCATACTGACATTTCAGAATTTGCACCTTTACATTGGAAGTGAAGTATTACAGGTACCAATATTAAATCTTGCGCTGTTTTTTATTGAGAAGAGAGCAGCAGCTTAAAATATTTTTAAGGTCAGTCTCGACTTAAGGCCAAAGGAGAATGAGAAAAAATGGGAAAACCAGTCACAGAACAGTGGACAGAACAGTGATGGTTTATTTGTAGTGCTGTGAGGATCATCTGAAAGCTTTATGTGAACTTGATACATAAATTACATTTTGGCAAATCACTTGCATCTTGGTTCTGTTGTGCCTTGAAAGTTGGTTGTTATTAACCCTTAGCATCTAAATGTCAGGGAGATTATTCTGAATCTCTTAACTTTCTTGGACTGTGAATTCTAAAAGGTTTCATAAGAGGAAGTCAAATTCTTTGCAAATTGAAGAGTTTTTAGTTGTCCAGCATATTTTTGTTTGAATTTTGCAGTGTGACAATGAAGGATTTTTGTGATCACTATTATTCTCAATCTCTATGATGATCTAAACTTGACTGAGATATGGAATATCAGAGGGGACACTGGAGAGTTTTGTGAAGTTCTGTCTGAAAAATGAGCTGGCCTGACGACAGTAAAGGCTCCTGGCAGGCTGTATTTTGTAGGCTTCAATGTTGCACGCATGAAAATCTATCTTACTTCATTTAAAATGACTTTTCAGTCAGGGCACTACGTGTGCTCAGCTTTTGAGCCTGCCTTCTCCCTGGTCTGTTGTTGCCAGAGCACACTTGGAACGTGGAAAAAACATGGAGTATGGAATTGGAGATCTTTTATCTTTATGATATCCGTGTTGTGCTTTTGTTCAATTAAACAGGAATGTGGGTTTATGGTAGTATTAAAGTGCCCTCTTCTATTGTTTATGCACTTCCCTCTCCACACTCCTCCTGTTAACATCTTCCAGTGCTCTGATTCTTGCAGTATCTGGTCATTCCAGAGCATTTTCCTGGAAGCTGTCCATTGCTGAAGCTATGATCCAGCTGCATTCGTGAAAGGATCTTCGACATTTCCCCGGCTTTAATTTGCATTTAGAAGATGCAAATGAGGGATAATGAAATTGTCATATTGGATCCTGTTTCTAATGAATGCTGCTCTTTGAATTGTCTTCTGGTTACCAGTTATTTTGTAGGAGAAGCTTGATTATAACTTTTATATTTGGTTTGGGTTTTGGTCATAATTAGGATTCCTTTTGTGGAACTCTTTAGAAATTTGACTTGCTAAAGAACTGCATACAAGTGGCAGAGAGATTATCTTGAAGTGCAGTCTTTGACAATTGAAATTCCAGCTCTTGTCCATGTGTCAGAGCTTTGGGATGCATACCTGGTCTCTTAGAATCAGAATTATATATGAGAAGAGCCTAAAAATGTGTCTTAGGCAGCATGTTACAATGTCTTCTATAAATAATGGAATGATTCTGCTCAATAAAAAACAAATGCACTATAGCATAACTTTGAGAAAAAAAAAGCCATTTGTTTATTTTTCCTAATTTAGGAAATATGTAATAATTATTTGTGGAACTGGATAGTTAAACATTCATTAAATATTGTTAGTAATTTCACTTTAGAAGTAAATCATGGTTTATATGAAAAGAAAATGGAGGGAAAATGGGTTTCCAGAAGGGGAATGTTTTTTGTTGTTTTGGTTTGGTTTTTCCCTTCTGCAAATAGGGGGATAGGAAATAGAAATTGGATTAATGATGAAGAAATATGATTTTCATAGGTTTGAAGTTGATGGTCTGTATTTTTTGGTACTCAGAAAAGTGAAATCTCCTTAAGCATATTTTCAGATTTTAATTAATGTTCTACATTAGACACTGAAGCTAGTGTGTGTAGCTTTGTTTTCTTTTATATGAGTATAAATTATTGTGACTACAAAATGGTGCTTGATCACAGACTATTTTTTTTCATTATATTAAATTGCCAAAGATTTCTACTCCCATCATTTCCTTCCCTGATGTTGTGCAAGTAGAACAGAGCACATTTGATGTAAAAGAACTTGAATATTGTTGTTACTCTTCCTCCAAAATAGCCCCTTTTTTTTGTGACCATGGAGAACCACTTCTTTTTTTTGTGTCTGTCTATCTTTTCATTGCTTTGTTTTGGCTCTTCCTGTTCAAAGCAAATTTTAAAAATATTCATCTTATAATGGAAATAGACTATCAAAGGATGGGTAAAATACTGGAAATTCGCTCTTATCTGGGTTTTAAACATTGTTTCTTTCCTTTACAGAATGCTGCCTTTTTATATGGCCTTGGTTTGGTCTACTTCCATTACAATGCCTTTCAATGGTAAGTTGGAATAAGCTGACAGTTTTGTGGTGTCCCATCAGTGTGTGATTATTTCACCCTCAGTTCAGTGTGAGTGTACAATAGTTTAATTTTGATTTTATTACAGATATGATGTTTGCAGGTGTTTACTGTAACATATGTGGGGCAGCCACAGCAGGTCCATGAGAAGGAAAGCACCTCAGGAGAAGAATTTGAGCTCCCTTTAGCACGATTCAGCAGTGGGGGTGGAGCAGAATGACTTGACAGGCTTTTGGGAATTGTTGTTGTTGATAATCTGTAGCCCGGGTTTGTTGGAAAGCCTGTTATTAAAAACCTTGGAAAAGAGGTGACAAATTGGGCTTGTTTTCATTTTGCTTGATAGGCAGAAATTTTGGCAGAGCTGCATTAGATGAGGGGTTTGGATGTGAGAAGCAATAGGCTCAGATGGAATCAGTGTTTAAATCTGATGTAAAAACTCAGGGTTAAAAGAGTTGTAATTTCTGCCAGGGCTTTGGGGACTGAGCGGGGCTTTTGTTGAGAGGAGGGAGGGTTGGTTTTCAGCTGGGGGTTTGGTTTTGCTTTATCAGTGGTGAGAGTGGTGAATGGAATGGACTCAGCCACTGGGGTTCTTTTGAAAGGTCCTCAGACTTTTATTGATGTTTATTCCTGTGGAGATAGAGTTAATTCGTGGGGAAAAAGTCAGAAAGGAGCAGTGCTTTTTTACACTCGGTATGGAGACTCTTAGTACAGTAAGTGTGACTTTACTACTTGATTGATTACTAAAAAGTTCCATTGTGTTACTGAACTAATCTTGATAGCAATTATTGGTACAGTGAGAGACCATCAACTGATGGTTGGAAACAGTGAAGCAGGATTTCTTCCCCCCACCTCTCCTTAAATTGTTTCTATGTATCTCTAAGGCAAAAGATTTATGCTTTCCTCAGGATAATGTACATAAACTTTTATTCTTCAAATTAAAATAAGTTGGTTAAATCACGAGCTCAAAACATGGATTATTTTATCTTGCAGCTTACTGCTTTCTTTATTGATAGTGGTGAAATGAATGCCATTCATTTGTTGTGTTGTACAGGGCATGCAATTCTACCGTATTCTAATTAACAAAAGAAGAATAGAAGAGTTTTCAGAAAGCCTGAGAATCCACTGTTTTAAGGTTTTGATGAGACTTGGTTGAATTTTACCAAGTTTCAGAACATTCTACTTGTTACGCAGTCTTGTCTTTATCATTTAGCATTCAAAAGTATTTCGTGCACCATTTCTTACAAGTTGTATCTGGTTAAATTTGCACTGTGAAAATGGTTGATAAACTGTAAGATAAATAAGACAAAGCAGTTAGATTTAGAGTAATTAATTTTTTGAAAAGCCACCTGTTCAACATAGACTCTTGTCATCGGCGGATTGTGCTATTTAGTATTAATAAATTAGAGCTTTGAATTAATTTAGATTTTTCTTCACTTGTTGACAACACGAGTGTAAGCTGATGCTCTAACGGACAGAACTGCACATAGAGCTTATGTTAAGGTTGAGTAGAGTAATTGTATTTTCCATTTCATTCATACAACAAAGTTATGTATAGTGTGGTGCTAAGGACATTGTGTATCATTAAAGTGTTGGGTAGAATTTTTAAAGGAAGAAAATTCAATGTAGGAAAAATCTTACACTTTTGTGAGCAATTCTGATTTTTCATCCCTTTGAGTGCCTTTCTTCTCCCTTTTCTGTGATTTCTTGGGGACAAGAACAGAGGGATGTGTGGTCGTTGGTGTTTAGGTGTGACAAAATCACAATAAACTTGGAGATGATAGCAGGTCATTTACTATAGGTTTTCTTCTTTGAAGACCTTAATCCTCCACAGAACTCTTGCAGGCTGCAAGGAGAGTCCCTTTTCAGAGTGAAATGCTAATCTGTCTTCCTGCTGCATTTATTCCATCTGTTTATGCTCATAGTGAACACAGATCTTTATATTTCTAGCAGGCAGAGGAGACCTCAAGACTTTTTAAGGTGGTTTATTTACCCTGCTTCATCCATGAACTGGGATATTTTTTTCAACACCACCATTTCTGATATTCAGAGATTTTAACAAGAGGGAAGTACATAGTCCTCCTAGAAGGAAGGGATAAGAAGTGCTTGAGGTTCTTTCATGTCTCATATAAACAGGGATGCTAAAAAAAGAAAGTGGGAATAAGATCAGCTTTAGAATTTTTGTTCATATATTTTATATTGTTTTTAAAGTTTTCCAGCTTTCGTACAAAGATGTGTTGGATTGGCTCCAAGACACATAAAGCAGTTCACTGTAATACAATATTGTACACATTTTTATATACTAGAGCAGCATTGCAGCATTATCTTAAGTACAAATCTTAGCTGTTACATCATTTTATGTTGGTGATTTGGTTTAACTGTTCATGTAAGAATTAAAAGTTCTCAACATATATATGAACGTTGCAATAGTGTGATCAGACCAAACCTATTTCACACAATTATTATAGTAAGATGTGCCATGAGGGATCATCTCCATAAGTTGAATCTACTACAGTAAAATAGGAGTTAGGGATCTGAAATTTTGATACTCCCTTCTTTTACACCATTTGTCATCAAGCAGTAAGTGGTTGGTTCATTTTTGCTGTTGTTTCCCTGTTTCTCAATTAGAGTAGAAAACGAGTAGAATGAAATATTCACATAACTTGAATAATTTCACACCCTCTGTAGTTGTCTTTTAGATTGAACATTAAAGAATTTCAATAGTTAGTCCAAGGCTAATTTTCGTTTCTGTGCAATACCTGCACCCAGGTGTAGTGGCTTGGATACCAAATTTTTTCTTCACTTCAGTGAGGATTCTGAGCCTGACTGGTTTATCATCTGCTGATTCCACTGGCTTTTATCGAGATACAACGATGGAGCCCAGGCTCTGATGTTGTGTCCTGAAATTGAATTTAACACCCTGTGGATCCCAGTGTACCAGCTGTGGTGCTCCAAGGCCAGCCTGCAGTGTTTTCAGCGAACTTTCCAATTGCTGGACGATGTCTGTGAGAAAGGCACTGGATTCCTCAGAAACACCTGACAGGAGACTGACATCAGTCACCCTTATACCCCTGTTGATGTTCTTTGCCCTGAGGCTTCTCAGTTTAGGGATTCCTTACCTGCTGTAGAAGTCGAGTGTTATGGAAAACTCAGTCCTTTAGCACTGACCCTGAAAAAAGCTGAAGACCTGCAAGTGATGATCCAGACCCTTTTCCTCAGCTCCATCATGACTAAAGACTGCCTGTGGAAAACCAGTCATTCCTCAGTGGAACTCCCTGACCCTTCTACTCCCTGATCCTTCCCAAAGCAGGAGCACTGTCATCGTCTGTTTAATGTCTAGATATGAAGATACCTAGAACCACCATCTCTGCTTCTGGCTGGGATCCTCCACACGAAAAGTCAAGTGTGTTGTGGGGTGTGTAGGAATGCACACTGCCAAGTGGAGACCTCTAAGAAATCAAACACACAGTCTGTAGATACTGCTTTCTCAAATATTTCTCAAGTTTCAGGTGGCTAGGTCTATATATATGTATTTTTCAGGTATATAAAATGGGAATGTACATGTAGAGTACATATGCTCGTAGCAATTAACCAGTAACGAAGTGGGCAGTTAACTTTCTTTTTGTTATCTTATCTTGCTGTGATTGCATAGCAAACTACTCTTGGGTTGATGAAAACTCTGCTAATGCTAGGAAAAAAACCTACACCCAGCTGCTGTTCTAGAGAAATGTTTAAAGACTTTGCTGTGCAGAGTATTCTGCCATTCAGCTGTTGCAGTCCTATGGGTGGAAGAGTTGTAGCTAAAGACTGTAAAAGTGTTTCATGATCTCCAGTGTCCTGACTACTGCTGTGTATGTACATTTTGTTTATGTTCAAACTAAAATTATGAGTTTCAAATAGAAATTTGTCCATGATAGTCTCCCATCCGTTTCATTAGTGAGGCTGTGAAATGACGTGAGGCTTAGAATAGGCGGTCAGAAAATTGAAAGAGGGTAAGAATAAGAAGAGAGAGTTTCACTCCAGCTGCATCAAGTGACGTATTAGAATAATGTTAGGTTCTTTTATTTTGTACGCTTACTCTGATTTTCATGGGTTTTGTTTGAAACGTACAAAAGTGATAACTTTTGAATAGTTAAATTGATGCTCTTTTATTATATTCTTTTGCCTAATACAAAGCTGATTTTATTCACAGTCTATTCAAGCAAAACCATCCAATAAAAGTCTTATGAGAGTTCGCTAAATGTTTAATATAATCATCTATTAATTATTATTCACCTGGCTTCTTCACTTTCATAATGGTAGGCATTGTTGTATAGATTAGTGGGTGGGACAATAGCTGCAATATTGATTCTGGCAGTCTTGATTTGGAGATGTCATTTTTATTTTTCCTGAATTGCTGTAGCAGTGCTGTGGAAAATGAAAGTTCAGAGGTGCTTTTCGTCCTCTGTGGTCCCTGTTTTCCAGTCATGCATTCCCATTTTGTTGAGTGTTAGAACAGCCTTTCCTGCCTGTTAAGAGAAATGCCCTCATTCTTGGAGAAAATCCTTAATTTTAATAAATTCTAGTAGACTCAACCAGAGTTGTATTTCACCATGCAGGTGTCAGTATCATCAGAGGACAAAAGCAAAGTCGTCTCTTGCTGAATTCAGACGACTGTGTGAGAGCTCCTGGCCTTTCATTTGATAATTTTTCCTTTGGGCTGGTGTGTGTTTAGTCTGCTGAAGGAGTGAGATGAGAAGTTCTGTCTGTGCATGAAGGGCAGTTAATTAGTGGAGGAGACTCACAGACTTGAGGAAGGCTCTGTGCCATCATCCCTGAAGGAAGCTGTTGGACTCATCCAGCTGTGGTTGTATCTGTGCTTCTGGTTTTGGTCAAGCCATCCGAGAGCTTTGAGGGAAAACATCTGGGTAACTTGGATGCCTTGGCTCCTCCAGACCCGCATCTTTCTGGGTGTGGGCTTGGACAGAGAACAGAAATGAGATTAGAGATGTTTGAGAGTAAACAAAGAGCTGAACAAGAATCGAGTGACTCCTGCTGTGTCTGGAAGGCCCAGCTCTGAAATGGGTGTCAGTGCTGCTGCAGATGTTCTCCTGTTTGACAGTAAGGGAATGAGTCTGGAGCTCTGGGCATGGCAGTGGAAAACAGGCAGAGGTTTTTGCTGTAGTCCATGTTCTTGACGTGTCCTGTAATCGTGAGCACGTTGCTATTTTTTTTTAAATGTTTCCTGCAGGCAAAATTACATCAATATTAATTCAGCTGTGATGTAAAATTGCTTGTCTGTCTGTAAGAGTTAATAAGTAAATGTCTTTTCAGAGCTTGAGTATTTTTTTCTATAAAAATTCTACTGAGTATTTAAATGAGGCTGTAGTTATTGAATTAGACATGAGTACCTACCACCGGTAAAAAATGTTGAAAATGCTCTTTCAGATAACTTCATTGGGGAAATTTTGATAATGCCCCTTTTCACAGTGGTGGAAGTAGTTTCTATTTTTTATTATTCATGCTTGTCATCCTGGAAAAACTACAAATTGTAAAACCTATATGGAATTAACACTAGATTTAAGTAGAAGGTAAAATTTGATTTTTAGTTAGTTTAGTCTGCATGGAGATAAACCTTACTCAAAGCTTGGAGGGGCTCTCTGTGACCAGCAGTTTCGGTGCTAAATGTGACACAGTCTTTAATGTTGTCTATTGATGATAATTTACTGGTTTTTAGGTGCTGTGCTCCTCTGAAAGACTGGAGTAGGCAACATTCTTGTTTTTTTGAATGAAGGACAGTATACATTCAAACTAAATTTTAAAACTGTCATGGAAAGTTTTTTATTATACTTGTGGCTTTGTTTAACTCCATTGCTCAATTGTGGCAATGAATAATATTTCCTGTTCAGTAAGCAAGAGACTACAGAAATATTTTTGTCACTCTCAGATTCTCTTAAACTTTTTTAGAAATCCACTTTTTGGTGATCTTTTCAATGGGGACGTGACATAGGGGAAATATGGAAATACTATTTTCTGAACAAGCCAGGATAGCTAAATGAAGAAGGTGAGATTTACAGAGTGTTAGTGTGGTCACGCTGTGTGATGTGCTATGGAACTGCTATGTCTTTATTCCTGAGTTTTGTCTTCTCTTTGATTGGGATCATAGACAGTGTTTTTCTACCTTTTTAGGACTTAAGACATTGTCTTTGAACAAGATACAAATAATGGATTTTAAATACCAGTGGCTAACATACCTAGTGCCCATATTAGAGTTAAGACAAGAAAGGCAAATACACAATAATAAAATTTATCTTCTGCCATAGCAAAAGCCTAGCTTAAAATAAGTGCTGATATTTAGTGATCAGCCCAGTCTTTGTCTTTTCAGTTTGATCCCTGTTCTTGTAGATGATGAAGATGAGCATACTGTTATGAGACAAGAATCTTTGTTTGTTGTGAGTTCAGTGTGGATATGAGGTGTGTGATTCACCACCACCATGGGATTCCAGGGAACTTTATCTGGGATGTGAAAGGTTCCTTAGCTGGTGCAGGTTTGTTCCTTCGGTGCTTCTCTTGCTCATTTTCTGTGTGTTGGCAGAAAAGTGGGGTACTGGGTAAGGAGAGCCTTTCTGAAGGAGTGTAATAGAGGAAGCTTCAGTTCCACAATAAAAATGTAATACTTTTTTTAAGGCTATCTGCCCTTAAGTTCTATTTCAAGAAGTCAAATAATGCTTTAGGTACATACGGTTGCATTGCCTAGAGGAAGTTCTGTGCCTTCAGTTTGCTTTGCCATCAATGAGAAAAAAACCTGTAAGAATTTTAGAGCAGAAGTGTTTTTGCTGAAGGGTTCAAAAATGGTAGTTTATGTGTGTTGTGAGTAAAAAAGTCTGTGAAAAATATTTGTTGAATTTTGCATTGCATCTGCTAACCTTTTGTCCTTATAAATAACACTGCACTCGGAGAGTGGGAATTTAATCAATGTGCCTAAAGAGTGTGATTTTAAGCACTATGGTTAATCCCTGTCCCATGTCCCTGTGCTGCTCCGCAGTGGGTTCAGTTCTCCCCATACTCTGCCCTGTCACTGCCCACCTGTGAGGTTTCCTGGGGCAGCAGATGGGACCGTGCTCCCTGGCCTGGGGGCTCAGATCTACCCTCAGTGAGGCTGGTTCTGATTCTCCTGTGTGACCAGTGGTGTCTGGGAAGGGATTTTGTTTCAACCTGTCGTTGGATTTCAGGCAACAATGAGTCTTAGCTTCTTTCTTAATTCCTCTGTGACTTCAATTCTATTATCTTTTAGTTGCATTTCAGCTGTCCTAGTTTTAAGCAGTGGCCTGAGAGGCAAAAAAGTCCTGTTGAGTGTCACTTTGTTTCTGCTCCAAGGTGGGGTTGTTAGATGGCATTTCTGTTTTATCTGGTACAGTGCCATCATGAGCGGGGACAAGTGAGAGAGGATTTGAAGGTAAGGAAATAGAATCAGAGCCATCTTCACGTGTCATGAGAATATGAAAGAAAGTTACTGTGTGGGGAGGTTGCAGGCTTTTATATCTTCATTTGGAGGTAATGGAGCAACTGGTATAACTTGAGTCCTTGCATGGCACGGGTGCTAGGAAAGGGAGGAGAAAGTGGGAAAAGGAGCAGGTAGGTGCAGTGGGAGGAGATGTGTGTGATCTCTCCAAGGCCGTCTGTTCTGCTGTTCTCAAGGGTCTGCACTGCTGGAGTCAAAAGCAACCTGGCTGTTTTTAGTGAACTTGCACTAATTTTGTAACTAATTTGTGAGTCATCCTTTTTGAAATATCAGATATCTTAGTGTATTTCATGCAGCAAATTAGTTTTTCTAAATTAATAGAAAAGATTAGACTTTCAAATACAGCAGGATATCTGGAGTTCAAAATTACCCAATCCTTGAAGAATCAAAAGCCATGCACCAAAAACATTACATGTAAACCATTATTTTGGTATGTTCTTCTGTAACAGTGCTTTGTGATTCACTTTGTTAGCCATACAAAAAAAACATTGATTATAAAGTAATACTTCAGTAAAAAATAATTTTTTAATCTGTGTTTTTCTTTCAGGGCAATTAAAGCATTTCAGGAGGCGCTTTATGTTGATCCCAGCTTTTGTCGAGCCAAGGAAATTCATTTGCGACTTGGGCTTATGTTCAAAGTGAACACAGACTATGAGTCTAGTTTAAAGGTAGGTTTAAGTCCTTTCAAATTGAATTAACATTTCTTACAAGTCGTATGTTGCATCTTAAAGCTGCAAGGAATGCATAAGCACAGAACAGTCACAGACCACCTGCTGTAGAAGCAGAAGTACTTTTGTGTGAAATGTCTTAGTCTAAACAGAGTAAGGATAGGTTTGAGGTGAGTGAGGTGCTACACTCCAGATCAAAAATTTGGTGTAGGGCTCTTGTTAAAATAGTGAACCTTGGGGGAGACTGAAGTTGTACCAAAAGTGGAAGGGAAAAAAAATAGCAGCTTGGAATTTTTTATTTTTTTATTTTTATATTTCTTTTTTTTCCCCCTAACTTCCCTGTTGTAAGCTAGAAGTTCTTGGGATTTGTAAACTAGAAAGTTTGTATGCAAAATAATGTCTTTTTTTATATAACTGTTACTTTTCTAGCAGTTAATTATTCTTTCATTTCCTGGCTTGAGAGTCAGCTTCTAAGGCAGCAGTTTCTGGCTAGTCGGTTGGAAATGGTTTATGGTAGTACAGCACTTTGTGTCTTCTGTACTTCTTCAAATTCCTTACTATTTACATTCTTTTCTGGTCTCTGATTGTAATCTGTCATTTTATCTCCCTCCGTTCAGCACATTTGCCCATGTTTTTCCTCTTTCCATTTTCTACTTTACCCACATGTCCTTTCCTTCCTGGCCTCTAAATTTAGCTGCTACGTGTCTTGGAAAAAGGAAGTGTTCTTTTAACGGAGTTGCATGTGGTGGGAAACACACCTGCAGGGCTGAGAACTTTGTAATTACGTGTAGTTTATAAACACATTTCTGCATATTAATCTTCCCTAAAAATTACTGAAAACAGTAAGTGTTTCATTTTCAGGAATCTTATGGCTTCCTTTTCTTGGCAGATTGTTTTCTTGGGTTGTCAGAATGACATTGTCCAAGATTTGAAAGAGTAGAGTGTTACTCTCAATTTTTCCTTTCAGTATTTGTGATAGAGGGAAGCAGTTCTCTTCTCAGGTTTCCCTTTTCATCCAGAGTCCAAGGTTTCACCTACAGAGACTGGTGCAGTTGGAAATTGTGCAAAGGAGTAGAAAATATTCCATGCAATGAATGGCGAAAGAGAGCAAGGAGAGGTAGAGATAGATCACTGTTGAGAAAGGGATTATGTGTGAGCTTGGATGATGCTATTTCCTTATATTTTGGCACAGATTTGCTATGTTGTGCTATACACAAAATAAAAGAAGTGCTGAAGTACATTATGGTTTTATTTTTAAAGAAGCTGGGACAAAACAAGACTAAATTTACAAGGAGGTGGTCATCTTGTAATCAAGTAGTAGAGGAAAGTCAGTTATCTCAAAGGTCTTTTCCAACCTAGTTGATTATGATTTTAATTTTTTGTATAAATTGATTAAGAAATAGATAACCTTTTTCTGCTGTGCCATAGAATTTGCAATTCTGTCAGTGATTTAGGTATTTAAATAAGTATTATGATAACTCAATCTAAATAATTTCTTGTGTTTGATGTTCGCAACTTCGCAAAACAAATCAGTCACTTACTAAGAGAATTTTGAGTATACCAAAATTCAAGTATTCAAAACACCAGCTACAAATAGGAAAAACACTAAAGTAGTATTTTGAAAACAGAAAGAAATTAATCTCTTTTAATGCAAAATTATCATGATTCTATTGCTTTTATGTTGGATGTGGTTAAGTCACTTTAAGAAAACAAATGGCCACAACAAAGGCAGCTTACCCTGGGGCAGAGGAATGGTCTTCAAGGGGTGGTGAAATGAACACGATAGGTATTTGCATTAAAGATGGTTTCATGTTTTTCTTAAAGCAATATAACTGCAGGTTGTTCATAAAAGTTTGTCTCATTTTCCACCTTGCAATCCTGATTGCATCATTCAGCACCCTCAGCTGCATTGAATCGAGTGACTTCTTATTTTTTTGCTTTTCCCTATTTGCAGACTGAGGTGGATCAGAAATCTGAGCCAGCTCAGCTTGGGATTGCCCAGTTGGTACATCCAGTGCGAGGTTGATGGAATGGGAAGGAGGGGATAGAGCTGTCTTACCCCTTCAGGTTCAAAATGTAATGAGAAACTGCTCTGGAATTACCAACTGAGACACCTGAGGCTGAGTTTTCTGGTTTGCTTCCTTTGCTATGGAGGTTGCAATCCTTAGTAAAGAATAACAGTGAGGAATAAAAGAAAAGACCCAGTGGAACTTGGTCTCCACCACTTTGAGCTGTTTCCAGTTCAGCTCAGCTGTGGATTTAAGGTACAGTGGCAGTTCAGAGACTGATCTACTTTATTTGAAAACAAAGTGTTACTGATTGAAACATATCAGTTTAAACATCACAATGTGTCAACTGAGACGACTAAGTAGAACAGGGCTGTAGCTTCTTTAATAGCCAATCTGACTGTGATTTAAAAAAAACACACCTTAAACCAGGACTCTGAGTGACGAGAATATGAGAGGCAAGTCAGAAAATGCTTCCTTAGTGAAGAGAATGAAGCAGAGTGCTGGTGCACTGGTTATGCTCAAGCATGGGGAGAGTAAAATTGGGAAAGGATGTGAGGAAAGAGTGTGAGAGGATGTTTTCACACAATGTCTCATTCTCTGAGACACAGAATATCTCGTCTTCGAACAAAAGAAAGATAAGAAACTCCAGGCAATGAAAAGACAGAGTTGTCTTGTGCCTTTTTTGGTTTTGTGGACCTTTTTAAAAGGATCCAGGGTTTTAGAGGGTAATTACGGGGGTTGGGATTCAGCCTGCCTGTGACTGGCCTTGAGCACAGACCTTTTCCCTGGGGCTCTTTGCCCAGTTTGAGCTCCCCGTTCACACGGAGGCAGAAAGTGGAAGTAACTTTTCATCTGGTATTCGCTTGTGACTGCTCTGGATTTCACAGATTGTACCAATGTTGCATTAAAGTACTTTGAAATATCATAATGTTTTTGATGGTATTTAAACATTCATGTTAAGTCTGTAATTGCTAAGAATAAACCATTGCCAACAGATGAGTCATTGTCAGTAAGAGTCATTGTCAGTAAGAGTCTTCAGGCAAAGGGGGAAGATGGGAGTCTGAAGGTCATATATTCCATGTTTTTCACAATTTTAGAGCATTAACATAAATCATCTGTATTTTATGTAAGCAATTTAAGCACAAAATTAATTTTTACTATTTTAAGATGTTGATGATCAAGATAATTGCCAGAGTGCTGTTTAACAAGCATAAAATCAACTCCCAGTGTTTTTTCAAAATCAATTACTGGTTTTGCCTGTTCTGCAGTTAAGACTTGCAAATTACTATGAGAACCCTTGACTTTCTCTGTTACCCCATTGCCATAAACTCTTGCAGCACCAATGCTGTTGAAAATTACTTGGCCTTAAGGCTTACATTAAGGAAAAAAAGAAGTGTCCCTTCCGGTTGAAAAGAAAACAGTCCTTGTGTAACCTGGCAGATGGGGCAGTGTTACCTTCAGAGGTGAGACATGAAAACTGACTTTGCCCCATTCATCAGAAAGTACAATTAATTCCAAAATTAACTGGCAGGGACTTGGGGAATGGATTTTTTTTTATAAATTGATGACTGTAGCTACAACATGCTGCTAAGGTTTACCTTACAGTCCAGCTTTTTCGCAGTTTACTGTGTCCTGTTCCTCCCCCTTTGCTGTTCACCATTTCCTACAAATGACACAAGGAATACTGTGTTCAATGGTGGTAGCTGTGGTGGCACTGTGATAATCTGAAGGTGGAATAAAGCAAGATCTCTAGGAATATAATATATATTTTTATTCACTGGGTAAATGTAGTTGAAAAAAATATTCATACTTCTGAGTACATGCCACGTTATTTCTCACATGTCATTCGCTGTCCTGGTCATTTTCCTTCCGGGTTATTTTTTCAGTTTTGGCCTCCTTTTTTCATAGATGTATGTAATCATCTTGTCCTGCATGTCTGTCTCAGTTCTTCTCTTAAGTACTCTTGAATCTTAAACAATTTCTAGCAATATTTGGGAATGAAAGATTTCAACAAGAATTTTGGAGGGCATTCCTGTACGACATACTGCTCCAGAGCCTTTTGAGATCTGGGAGCTGAGCACCAGGTGACAGCTGTCTCCCTTCTGGTACTCATCCTGCTCCGTGGCACTGAAGTCTTGTCATGTTTTTGGTGGGGATTTATAGCCATGATCCTGAAACCCCTTTGAATGCAGAATTCATACTTTAGGAAAAAAGAAATCTTTGTTTTTTGTATTTATTAGATTGATAACATTGAGGGAACAGTGGGGGCCAGGGGGCAGATTTTCTGAGGGTTTGGTTGTATGAGGAGAAGCTTTGTTTGCTTTTGTTTGGAGATTTGTGATGGGGGAGTTGTGTGGGTTTTGTTGGATTTTGTTTGGTTTGTGGAGTGGTTTTTTTTTAATGGGTGGTCAGTAGGAATGCTGCACACGAGCAGGTTGGTTTATAGCAAACAAAGCAATGTTTTGCTTTGGGAATTTTATTTGGTTTTATTACAGGTGCACCCTGTACCCAGTAACAAAACGTTTAGAAGAATGAGAACTCATTTTCTCATGTTTTCAATTATCTGCCTTTTAGTAGAAATACTGATTCTGTCTTTCACTTACAGAAATTCTTCCTCCTTTTTATACACAAAACAGTTATTCCAGTAGTTTGCTTCAGGCTTATGCTTTCATCTTGCCCGTAAATCATCAATTTAAATATAATTTTAATTTTTTAATTATTCTTTTAAAGATTCTCATTTGTTAGTAATGTTAAGACATGCTGCTTGTATTAGAATAAGAAAAAGGCTGCAAAAGAATTAAAATTTATTGGGAAAATGTGCATGAATTGTGTGAATATGCATGAAGTATAAAGAAATTAAATACTGATGTACCGATGAACAGCTTGAAGTACTTATTTATAGTCAGTCAGACACTTTTCTACCACTTACTCAAATATTTCTCCTGTATATATATATTTATGAAAGCTATTTTTAGCTAGTGCAGCTATTATATGCTAGCACATAACTGTTATAGACATATCATTCATTTATTATCTTCTTTCTCTGAGTAATAAGTAAACAAGTATTTAGGAAAGTGAAAATTTGTGATTCTGAGAGTTCATGTGCTGTTTCACCACCTAGTTGTCTTTCTCATATGGGCTTAGATTAGTAATTTTTAAGTTTAAACATTGTACGTTGAAACCTCATGTATTTTAATTATTAAAGATCACTAGTCAAAATACATGCAGTTATGAGAAGCTTTAGTTTCTTATGTCTAGTTTTATGTCTATAATTCTATGAGAAACAGCTACTTTTTTAGGTAAAAAAAAAAGTGAAGGGCTTTGGCTCTTGCAAGTTGGATATCCAAGATCTCAAGCGCTTCACACAAAACGTGTTTTGTGGAGAGCAAAATGAAATGAATCAAAAGATAATTTCAATAAAAATGTAAGTGGATGGAAAGCAGCATTTTGGATCGAAATTTCTCTCAGTCATTATAATTTGCACATGTCAGTGGTGGAAAGACATACAAGAGGTAAAAGTTTTTTATTTGCAGTTTTTTATGAAGTTTTTTATGCAGCATGGCAGTGTAATGAAACTGCAGGAGAATTAGTAGTGGGAATGGTTTTGACAGTGGATAATGATACCACAATGTCTGACCTACAGAGTGTTCTCTTTTGTTCTCTCTTACCTAGTTTCACTCAGGTTTTTTACTAATTCCTGTAAAAGAGAATTACAGGTGTGTTTTAGAAATGTCATGATTACAGAGAGCAGTAAGTGCTAAAATTGAATTACCGTGCTTTGTGGCATCTTTGGTCATTTGGAAGGTGGGGCAGGGCACACCATGGGAAGAGGAATAGGTGATTCAGAAGTTGAGCATTCAAGCTAAGGATATCGGTGCTGGGTGGGGTGACCCTGGATGTACGGACAGACTGGGGAATGATATGGTGGAGAGGAGTGCTGTGGAAAGGGACCTGGGATTCCTGGTCAGTGGAGAGTTGAATGTGAGTCAGCAGTGCCCTGGCAGCCAGGAGGGACATCCCTGTCCTGGGGGGCATCAGGCACAGCACTGAGAACCGGGCACGGAGGGGATTGTCCTGCTCTGCTCTGGGCTGGGGCAGCCTCACCTCGAGTCCTGGGGACAGTTTTGGGCACCACAATGGAAAAAAGATGTGATGCTATTGGAGAGTGGCCAAAGGCAACAAAGATGGTGAAGGGCCTTGAGGAGAAGCTGTGTGAGGAGCGGCTGAGGGCACTGGGTCTGTTCAGCCTGGAGAAGAGGAGGCTGAGGGGAGACCTCACTGCAGTTACAGATTCCTCTTGAGGGGAAGAGGAGGGGCAGGCACTGATCTCTGCTCTGTGGTGGCAGTGACAGGATGCGAGGGAGCAGCCTGAAGCTGTGTCAGGGCAGGTTTAGGTTGGGTATCAGGAAAAGTTTCTTCTCCCAGAGGATGACTCGGCATGGAACAGCTCGCCAGGGCAGTGGGCACAGCACCGTCCTGGCAGAGCTCAAGGAGTGTTTGGACAACACTCAGGCACGGGGTGTGACTCTGGGGATGGTTCTGTGCAGGGCCAGGAGTTGGACTCAATGATCCTTGTGGGTCCTTTCCAACTCATGATACTCAGTGATTCTGGTGCACTTCATTCGTGGACCTTCTCCTTGGGAGGCGTCTTGGTCCGGACTGATCCGGCTTTATCAGGTGTAGCTGTGACTGCAAGGTCTGCATTCGGGGCACGCAGAAATACTCACAAAATACTGGCAGTGTAACCTCAGCTTCCCGGCAAGGGCTGAGCTGTGCTTTCCGTGCAGCCTGGGCGGCTGTGGGGGCTGGAGGCCGAGTCCTGGAACGACCCCAGCTCGGGCAGATCAGCTCCGTGCCCGTGCTGATGCTGCAGCAGCGGCAGACCCCCAGTCATCCCATTTCCCTGTGGCATTTTGTTGCTGCTGGCAGTCTTTCAGGCTGTTAGCACAGGAATAGCTAAATTCTGATGTTGCAGAAAGAAAGCATAAAATGTGGAGGCAAACGTGAGTGGTGAGATAGCTTTGTGAAAATCGCTATGTAAGATATTGGTCAGTAAATTCAGATGCAGCCTTTTTTTGGCTTGCAGAAATACGACTTGTATGATCTTTCTGTTTGAAAAATAGTTTTTCTCTTAGAGCTTGTCAGAACAAGAGATTTTTCGGAGCGCACTGCTGCTATTTAGTGTATATGTATATATGGCCTTTGTTCCTTCTGTCCTCAGGCAGTTTTTTTTCCTGCTCTGTCTGTAAGTTGGGGTTTTTTTTGAATGTTGGACAAAAGTACCCGAGTGTTTACACGACACAGACCTTTATCTTGCGAGCTGAATTTGTTCAGAGCTCAGAAAGCAGTGGAGAGCAGCAGGATGAGCTGCTGTAGCAGCACATGGAGCGTGTCCTCTCCTGACCCTCTCCCCTGGTCCCAGAGATGCCTGGCAAATGGAGGCTTGGCACTCTGCCCCGGCTGGTTACACAAGGCTCTCCGTGTCCTACTTATCTGAACAAAAGCTGCTCTGAGCAGCACGGGCATCACACCTAGGTCACATAGGCAGAAAAAGCCATCTCCTGGCAGAATTGTACTGAGTCATGATGGAGCTTTCCTTCATGGTAAGTCGGTGAGGATTGTCAGGTTTCAGATGATGGCTTGCCTTGCTTGCTGAATAAATGCAGAGCCGAGAGCTATTAAACTTGATGATGTCACCCTGGAGAGGAGGAGGGGATAGAATCACTACGTTGAGGTCTCAGGTTTGGATGTAAACAGAGACAGTACTGAAAACCTTGCACTGAAAAGGGTTCGTTTTGCTTTTGTCGTTTATTGATTAAAGAAACAACAAAACCTTAGGTACTTGCCTATTAAATTGTAAAGAATCGGTGTTACTTCTATGAGAGAAAGCACGTAAAGTTACCTTAATCAGTGTCAGATTACTGTTGCTTTACTACCAGACCCAGTGCTTTCATCAGTTCTCTTTAAATGGAATCCACTGTACTTCTCATCCTTGGAAAGGTTATCTTCGGAATTGTTTCCACAATCAGAGGCAAGTCAAGGACTCCAGAGGAGATGGAATAGGCTGTAGATAACTCTGCAATTACAGATGGCTAAAAATCAAGGTGATTTAGAGCTTGGCTGATCTTAAAGGTCTTTTCTAACCTAAACGATTCTGTGATTGTGCCTTGAGCCGCAGCCCTTGAGGAGAGCCTGTTAGTTTTTAACATTCAGAACACTGCCTTCTAGGTAAATCCTCTTACTGGGGATTTGAATTTCTATAGACTGCTGTCTGCCTTGAGGTATTGTGTGTCGTCTCTGAGCTGCAGCGGCCTCTCCTGCATAACAACTATTCCACACAGCAGTAGCCAGCTCAGTGCTGCAATATTTGAGAGGGGTGCAGATGTTTGCCAGCCGCTGCTGTTGGTTGCAGAAATGGAAGTTGGAAATTATTACTATTTTTTTAATTTTTTGGTGCTGGTAATTGTGATTAGTGGATCTGCAATTGGCTGATGAGGTTGATGTGTTAGAATGCGTGCATGGGGGTTTTTTTGTCTGATTTTGAGTACTTAATGGGGAGCTATGTATTATTTATCCGGCAAGAGGTGTAGGTTTGCTCGTGTATGTGCATTTCAGAGGTTCTTGGTTTGGAAGGTTCTGGGGTTTCTGTGTATTGCTTTTAGTTGTGATAACTGTCTAGTGTGAACGGTGTATTTTTCTGTAGTTACTGGCTTTGATTTATCATTTTCATTACCGTTTGTGGGCTAGTGAACAGTGCAAGTAGAAATTTACCACACATAGAAAATTTTCATAGTGTGGATTTTTGAATTTCAGGAGTTGGCTACTGTAGCTGTGAATAGTTAATTTTTTAGGAGGCATTGCTGAGAATATTTGTGCTGTTTTTTTACTGTATAGCACTTGATACTACTGGCATACTTACATATTAAAATGGTTAGATTTTCTTACATGGTTGCCTGCTTTCTCTCAGTGAGTCTCACTGCAATAACCCT
This sequence comes from Melanocharis versteri, assembly GCA_013397845.1. NCBI lineage: Eukaryota > Metazoa > Chordata > Aves > Passeriformes > Melanocharitidae > Melanocharis > Melanocharis versteri. The sequence continues at coordinate 89,644 of VZTG01008446.1, forward strand.
TCAGAAAAGCTGCTACAGAACAGTTGTCAATCTTTTCTCTTTAGATCTGCTTATTTTTTATAATAGCATTGCTAGGTGAGAGCAAATCTGTTCCATTCTGCTTTATCTTTTCATAGTAATTGTAAGTGACGGTGCAAGATGACACATCTGTACAGGAAGGATTTTGTACCTTTTAGATTGGTAACACTCGGTGTACAGGCCGGAGCCTTGTTTTTTTGGGGTTTTTTTTGGCAGGCAAAATGCAATTTAAGATAGAGCATTTTATTTTTATTTAGCTTTTTTTTTTTTTAAGTTGTCTGCTTAGTAGGATCACTATGGTAACAGACTAAAGGATGTCTCTGAGGCACTCAACCTGCATTGCAATGTAAGTGAGGGGAGACTGTAAGTTGTCTGCCTACTGAGCAGTAGAGAAAGAAACAGGCACAGCAGAGAAATAAGCTAATAATTAATATTTGTAAGCTATTATTTAATGCTTGCGCTAAGGTTAAAAAGTTATTTTACAGTGTGAATCCGTTGGTTTTTGTGTTCTCTTCTGGGGGATAGTACTAAAATGTTCATTATAAATCATGAATTTATGTTGTTATTCAACTTGAGTTTGGTTCATTTTTAAAATGCTGTTATATGTTAGAAATGATGTTGATGAAATGAGTGAGGAGTAAGCTGCATCAGTGTATGTCAGAGCTCATGGGAGTCAGCATTCTTTTTATGTCTTGTTATGGATAATACTTTAATTTTCGAATATTTTGTCCCTATTAAAATTAGGGTTTTTTGGAAATGTTATAGTCTGATCAAATCTTATAAATCTTAGAGGTGTGTTTTGTATAGATATGCTGTACATGAGTTACTATGACCGTGAGGAAAGTTAAGTAGCATCTAATAGCTCTGAGTACAGCAATACTGAAAGTGTGTTGCACATATCCACTGTTACAGTTTTTTTCCTTCCCAGATACAGCAGTAGGCTCCCAAGTGCCACCTAGTTTGGCGTCCTGAATAGTTGGAGCTAAATTATCGTTTTTATGCCAAGAAAATAGAGTATAAGGCATCAGTCATGTTTTGTGTATTAGAAATCAGCTGACACTGTATTTTGTAAATAACTGTATTTATTAACAGTAGTATTTCATAGGGTAACTCTTAGGCTCCTGTATTCCTAAGCCTTATTCTCTGTTGAAGTAATACGTCAGTCGAAATTTTACACCGTGTGGGGATTTTCTCAGAAGTTTATGGAAAAGTTCAGAAACTGGGGTTTCTGCGCCTGTTCCATTCATTTTAATACATTTGTGTCTCAACTAAATAGTGATCAGTGAATTAACATGACACTTGCAGACAGACTTTATTGCTCTGCTTTTGTGACCTTCTTTATAGAAGAGTGAAAAGCTTACCTCAGAACTTAGAATGCAGAGATGTTTTAAGAGATATTTTTCATATTCCTTGGGGGAAAGTGATTAAATTAAACAAACTTTAATGTTTAACTGAAGTTTTCTCAACATCTGGAGGAGAGGATGTAAGAACTTTAGGAGCTCCTTTTGAACTCATGTTTTAATGTAGAGGTATTCGTATTAAATGCTTTTTGACAGGAGTTGAATTTTTTAAAGACTTAAAATCACTCTATTTGTAGGGAGAGTGTTCTGTTTTTCTAGATAGATCGAGAGCTTAAGTATTTTTCTCCATTGGGCTGTGAGCTGGTGTGTTTGCAGTCCCAGTTGTGTATATAAAACTTGATCTTCCAATTTTGACCATTCATTTGATGCCTTCATCCTTGCAGATGCTACCCCAGTTGTTTTGTGAAGATCTGTTGCCATCTTACATTACAAGAAGCATTGCAGTGTTTGCAATAAAAAAAAATTTACTTTCCTCTAGTAAGCAGTTGAACAGAAATAGAAAATTGTTTTCTTTAAGACACGTGGTAAAATGCAGTATTGATTTTCAAGTACAAAATTGATTTACTCTTCGTAGTTTGCCCAACTGCTAGTATTACTTTGTTTGAAAAGCAAATAATTCTTTTTTCTTTCCAGCATTTTCAGTTAGCTTTGATTGACTGCAATCCCTGCACTTTGTCTAACGCTGAAAGTAAGTAACCAATAAGTATTTATTTTGTGGATTTTTTTAAGTCTTATGCTTGCAACTGTATCCATTTTTAATGAAAGAGTTCTTCAAATTCAAAAGAATTGGTACGGAGAGAGGGAGACTACAAAACCTGTCTCCCTTTCTCAGTGGAGACGGATGTTCCAGTGGAATTGTGGATTTTTTTAGTAAATGGAATAAGTAAAAATTGAGACTTAGCTTATGCATTACTCTGAAGGCTTGAATTTTGGAGGAAACTTACTATTTGACCTCTTTTTATTGATTTATAAACCTAGTGCTGGTGCCATGGCACACATTTAATAGTAATAATTTAAAACTTTGCGTCATCTTGATAATCTGTAAGTTTTCAGTTTTCAGATTTTTTTCATGCCATTTAAATTTTTAGATCCAAAATTGAGCATCAATGTTAGGCTGTAGAAATAAGAAAAAATAAAAAACTGACTAGGTGTTTTTGTTTTATTTAATGTCAGCTATATATTAGTCTGTATTTGAGCATGTTCATCTTTAGAGCAGTGTGATCTGTCATAGGCAGCATGTACTGTAGGCTGTAACAGAATGTCCTGCAGGTATTTATCCATAGTTAGTGGAATTGTATGCAAGAATAAGCCTGTGTTTCTCTGTGTTTTGGGAGTCTGTAAGAATTAAAAGGCACAGAGTTGGGAAGGAAATTATTCCTTCAGTTTTTAAGGTACCTTCATGCTATAGAGCTTAAGTTACCTCATAAGTCTCACTTCAGAGGCGTTGGATAAAATATTTAAAAGCATTTCTTTAAGAATTGGATGGAATTGTGAATATTGAATCAGCAAGGTAGTGAAAGGGAGTTTGTTCACATGGCTGGAACCACTGGCTGTATCAAGGAGCCAGCTGTGCTTCAAGGCTGTCTTCAAATATCAGTCACTTATCAGGAACAGGCACAGATAATTTTGTAAAAATTTGCAGAATACTCCCTGAGTCAATAGGCTTTTATTGCTTTTCTACCAGACCATGTGATTCTTTATTGTATTTCGTGTTTGTTTATATTCTTTCTCACTAACTTTATCGGTTTTCACTAAATCTCTCAATTTCTGTAAAGTTTTCCTAACCCTTCCCCCCAGTCCCCTCAGCCCCCAGATTTGTGGTGGGGGGGTGCCATGTAAAGGCTTCACTGCCTGACAAACCCAAATGAAGAGAGTGGAGAGGAATGAGAGGGGCTTGGTCAGGTCCCCCTGTGCTGTTTTGGGAAGAGAAATGAACCCCCTGCCCCAGGGTGTTGGGTACCCTCACTAAATGCTCCATTTAATCCTCCCCCTTGCATTTCTGAGGGCTGGGTGAGTAGCAGCATTACACTGAGTGTGTTCCTAGCAGAAATGTTTGAGTACTAAGCATCTCTTCTTCCTATTTAGGCAGTCTCTAATCTGACACCTTTAATTTTCCTTTTCCCTCCAAGGCATCACTTCATTTTGGAGCTTCACGCTGAAGGGGTTTTGTTAGGAGGGGAAAAAATAAGAGAAAGATTTTTTTAGATAATGAACTCTTGAAACAAAAGCAGGGCTTTTCTTTCATCAGTACAGAGTGAAGTTTGATGATGCAGTGAACATAATGAGTGTGTTATGTGCCCCTTAGCAAGGAACACAAAAAGTTTATTAAAATTTTAGATGATGCATTTCATTCTGACCTGGTTTCCAAAGTGCACTCGGCTTCCTTCTTTATAGTGGAGGACAAAGCAGTGCACAAAGGAAGATTTTTTTCCCTCCCTTATGATCCAGAGTGAAACCCTGAACTCCGTATTACCTGTCTGTATGGTAATTTGGTGTCACACTATTCTGTAGCTTCAAGGGAGAGAAATCTGTGTAATTGAAATAAATTGAGCTTGGCTCAAACACAGGTATTTTCTTACTTGTAATCCTCATGAACATGGAGCAAAAGTCTGTCTCAAAGGAACTTTTCTTTCCTCATCAAAGCAGAATGAGGATTACATTCATCTCAATTAGCTTTAGCTATCTACCAGTCCATGGATAGTCTAAGTTAGCAATTCTCAAGTCTTTTCTGTGATGATTTGAGCAGCGTGAGGGTAATTTTCCCCTCTGCTTTTACTTTTGAACAACTTCCATTTTTCTTTCTCCAGCCAGCAATCCTCTTGCCTGCACAGGCTGCTGGTAGTATTATGGTATTCGGGGCAATTTGTATGAGGAATTGCAAATGCTTAGCAGTAACAATCAGAATATCACCTGTAATTAACACTTTTAGTTCGATTTAACAAGGGAAAAACAATTCCTAAAAAGGAAGAAAAAACACCTGAATTTAAGAACCCATATAAAACTGGCAGTGTGTTACATAATGTTCTGTAACGCAGCTAGTCTGTTTCTTGGCAGCTGCATGAAAATGTTTATTTCTATCTTGGTTATGTACAGAAAATACTACCCGTGTTCTCTTAGCTTCAAGAGATTTTATTACTAAGTTTACAGAAAGGTAATGGACTCTGTGTTTCAGAATAAAACAAAATCCATTGACTGCTTTTCTCAATATATATGTGTAGTTTTTGTGCTTTGTTAGGATTGAGATTAAATTTCTGTCAGGTCTGGTATATTAAGTGTAAAATACCAATATAAAAAAATACTCTTTTGCTATCTTCAGAATGTAATTTGTCTTGGGTTTGCATTGATAAATTTGAAACATTGTTTATCCCTCACTTCAACACATTGTAATTGCTGTTGTTCATTAAAACTAATAATTTTGATTTTCCCACTCTTACAGTTCAGTTTCACATTGCCCACTTATATGAAATCCAGGTAAGCTTTAAGTTCATCTTCATAAAATGTGGTTGAGTTTCGAACTATGTGATGTAATCAGTCTGTGGAATTGAGATTATAAATACTTTAGTGAAGTTAGACTAAAGTCTTGAATCACTCAAGAAACTTTATTTGCTTTGGCTAAATTAAAAATACTTTGTATGTGGAGTGTCATGGTATAAAATGGAATAGCTATCTTAATAAACATGTATTTACTAATCTCCCAATTTGTGTGCAGAAAAAAATCCCAAAATACAACTTCCAGGAAAATTCTTTTATGAGATTCTTTTTATATTTAAAAGGTTATGTGTAGATTTAAAAATATGAAGTTTCTCAATTCGTATATATAATCATATTGTTTCTCATATACACCTACAGAATCAATTCCAACCAGTTGCCCATGTGCCATTTATGTATAAGTGGTATATTTTACATGAAATTTTCAAATTTAAGTGCAGTTTTAAAAGTTTTAAAATTTTCAAATTAAACAAAGGCATGTGGCATTAGGGGTCTGCAGTCAACAGCAAATAAAGATGTGTTACTAATTCTGTGTCAAATCCTACCACAGAGCTTTTCAGGTGAATTTTTGGGAAATTACAGAGCTTCCAGAATATAAGTAAATTGAAACCAAGTGGCTACTGAGGTAGCTATTGTATATTTGGGATTTGACTGGCTGGTTACATAATGTAGATGTTGTGCCCTTTTACCACGTTTATAGGTATCATATGACTGAGGAAGGGATGTGACACGAAAACAAAACCTCTTGTAAATGGAATGGATGACAGATATAAAGTATATTTTCAATCAGTTAGAAAGTAAGTGCTGTCTTTTGATGGCACAGTGAAAAATGGCCATAGGCATTTCTATATAAATAAAATATATAAATCTGATAGACAGAATATAACGGAGTATTTTTCTTTTGGTGCAAAGCCATATGACAGGACAGGAATCTCCCATCCCAACGCACCATTAAGCAACTTCATGGATTGTTGTGGTTCTTACTTGGCCACCATCCAGATCCCATTCAACACATCAGTTCTGTTTTACTCCAGCAGATCAAAAGGAAGTTAAGCACCCCAGGTCACCGTGCCAGGTGTCCTGAGTGTGACCAGTGTTAGCTGTGCTTCAGCTGTGCATTCTGGCTGACAGTTACAGGCAGCAGGAACTTTGTTTTAATGCAAGTCAGAGCAAAAAAGTTTCAGTGCATTCTGCTCTTAGGTTCAGTTTGTCTCACAGTTCTGGTTGGGAGGGATATCTTGTTTTCTGGAGTTTGACAAACTGAGATCCACAAGAGTCCTGGCTTCATTCTGGATATTACCTGTGACACAGTTAGAGAGGTTTTGGAGACAGGCTGGTTGCTCAGTTTCTTTTACAGGACACAGTGAAACAGTTTTTGAACCCCTCTATATACTTGGAAATTATCTACTCTCTTAATATTAATGAAAAAGTTAATTCATTCCTTAATTAAGTACCACAGTATGGCACTTTAAATGATGGATTGCCAGGCTCTGGACAAGAGACAAGCCTGGTGCTGATGAGAATTAGCAGTGGCTTTTATGGTGTTTAATTCTGGTTTCTATTATTTCACTTGTGGCATTGAGATGGCTTGTATGGTGTCTAAAGAAAGATGCTGGAATGGATTCTCCTCCCCTTTTGCATTTCTGAGACCGTTCATGATGAGCCAAACATTAAGGACTTTGGAATTAGCATGGAGATATAACCAAAAAGTTATTCCCTGTGACGGTGGTGAGGCCCTGGCACAGGTTGCCCAGAGAAGCTGTGGATGCTCCATCCCTGGAAGTGTCCAAGGCCAGGTCAGACAGAGCTCTGAGCTACCTCACCTAGTGAAAGGTGTCCCTGCCCATGGCAGGGGCTTGGAATTAGAAGGGTCTTTAAGTTCCTTTCCAGCCCAAACCATTCTGATTCTATGAAATTAGACCAAATGTAAACATTGTGACAGGTTTTGGTAGCATTTTAAGGCGTATAGGTAAACAGATTTCTGAAGGGTGAATGCTACAACAAATAACAAAAGTGAAAAATACTCTAGGTCTGGAAAACATGCTCTGTTTTGATAGGCCTTTCTAAAACCTCCTGAGCCTGTAAACGTATTTTTCAAAGTGTGAATATTAGGCACTAATATTTACCTAATTTGACATCTGGATTGCTGCCTCTGCTGTCATGCTCTACAGTGAACTTCTGTTCATTTGCTTAACATCCATAGTCATAAACTACAAATTCAGTTCCCAATGCTAAATTTAAAATTTTTTCCTGATTGTTTTTCTTTTGCTGGACATGGATATTTTATTTATTTATATTATTTGTTTTCTTACCAGTTGTCTGCATTTCATGAACACCAATTAAAAATCTTTTCTACCAACTTCCCCTTGTTCCATTTGAAAGTATGTAATTGCTGCTTTAATTTTTCTTCCTGACTAGAATAAGGTTTTAAAATCACCAGAGTTGTCTTTTGTGATTTTGAGATTTCAAGAACTTGATAGCATTTTTAAATTCTAGTAGGTATTTAATTGTTTAGAGTTTTCTTCCCAGTTGTCCCTTTAAAACACCAATAGTCACTACTGTGTACTGCTTGCTTAAAATGTAATTAAGCCATGGTCATTTGCATTTAGGTGACCCCATTTATTTTAATGCACTCTTCATCTGTTTGCCAGGATGAAGTTTAGTGTTGAATTATCTGAAAGCACATTTGTGGAAGAGGAGGCACAGAACAGTTGAACGTTTAAAATACATTCACTTTTAAGCAATTATTGTTAGGGAATGCAAAGTTGAATGCTGACATTATTACCAAATAATTCATCAAATAATTATTGAGAAGTCTTAACCTTTAATATATACAAAACAGCTCATACAGTTCACAGAAGTCAATAAAGACCCCAGTCCTAACCTGGAAATGTGTTTCCTGTACCAACACCTGTTTGTATAGGGAATTGAAAATTGAGTTTTTCCAGACTGTAGGCACACCTAAACTATACAGCAGATAATAAGATGTCATACCTTCATTATCTAGGCATAATCCTTTTAATTCTACATGTGGTGGGACTCTAACCAGGACAACAAATATGTTGAAAGAGGCAGTTCAAATATACCAAAGGAGGGAAAGAGGCAAAATTATACCAGTCACCAATTACCGATCTTTGTTTTTGTTACAAATGTCCTGGGAGGAATTTGTGTGGGGTTTTCTGAGATGTAGATTCACATTCAAGTATTCCCCTTAAAAGCAGAATATTTATTGTAGTGTAAGAAGCATAATGCATGTATGAGGACTTGACAAAATTTAACAATTTGCAAATTTCCCTCAATTATTTTAAGTAGTCAATTTCTATTAAATACTATATTTATGGAAGTTATTCTCTTACCATATATATACATCACTCATTAAAGCTTTCATATGCACTGTATGCAAAGAAAAAATCTAGAACTTTTTGTCAATGTGTTTGTGTGCTGTCAGTGCTGTGAAATCGTTGCTATTGGTGATCTGTTGTAAGCTCTATGATTAATCCATTTACTTTTTTCCTTTTGCAGAGAAAGTATCACTCTGCAAAGGAAGCTTATGAACAGCTTTTGCAGATCGAAAACCTTCCTGCACAAGTAAAAGCAACTGTCTTACAGCAGTTAGGTATGTAAAATTAACTTCTGTTTTCCTCTGTGTTTCATTTTTTCCATCTTTCCCTTCAGCAGTGTTTTTTAAGGCTCCATTTCCAAAGTGAGTCTTAGACACGCTGCACGTGGTATGTGAGATTTTCACCCAAAAAGAGCGTGTAGCAGTAGATAATCAAGTAAATAAGAGAGGAGGAAAGGGTTTTAATTAAATTTACAAAATTAAAAAGCTCTTAGACTTGCTGCAGTATGTGTGCTAGGTTTTGGGCAGTGAGAGGGTGGTCTTTCGAAGAAAGAGGGCAGCAGTTGGAATTCTGTGTTCTCTGTTCTGCCTCTGATAACATCCCTTGAATAGCCAGGCTAAATGCAGTAAGCCTAAATACTCTGTGTCAGGCTAGAAGAACATGGCAACTGAAAAATTTACCTCTTCTGTCTCTTTAATTATACTATGTAATGAAAAACTATTTCTGTAACTAAAAGGTTTATCATCAGGTTCCATAAAAAAAAAACACATAAAAAGTGAAAAGTAATTATTTTTTTTAGATTGTCATTTTCCATATTTATAGAAAGCTGATAAATAATTTTTAGACAAGAATTTCTAAAAAGTGGGTAGAATAAAATGCTTTTGTCCTCTATACCATATAAAAGTATTTCCAGAATATTTTGTTAAAATTGTTCAACCCAGTGCAAAACTTCTTCATTCACTTCTCCATGTTCTTCATCTAGTTTATTATTCTAAATATTAATTTAGCCTGCTTATGCCCATTTTTTTTTTCTCTCTTCACATAGTGGTCATTTAACTCAAATTTGTAACTGGCATTAAGTTATGGCCACAGTGCTTTCTTTTTCTGTGATGCAGGTTGTGTATGGATTTGGAGTGGGATGATTAGTGCTCTGTGACAAAATGTCAAAATCAGTGGGCTAATTTTGAGTCATCTGTGTGAAATCACAAGTGAAACTGCTGGAGGAGTTTGCTGCAGGACTCTGGGTGCTGCTCTTTTTGCTGTCACAGGACAGTGTTGCTTACATCTCAGTAAGCCCTTTGAATTTTTTTTTTTTTTAGCTTGGTATTGTGTCACCTAGTACAAATTGTCAGCAGTTTCATCCAGAAAGGCTGTGCATCTGATCGGTGGAAGACAGGCTTCTCAAAAGAGCTGACCAGCTCTTTTTCACCTCTGTTTGATGTATGTTGCCACAATAGAAGCAAAGGCACATGGTTGTATTCATAAAATCCTGCCACAGGTCTCTGTGCTAGCAGTAAGAGCAGTGACTTTGAGAATTGTCTGCTGTCTGAAAAGTGGATTAACTCTCTTTATTCAATCAGCATAGGTCACCCAGTTCTGTTGTGTGGGTAGCTTCTCTGTGGAGAAAGGGATAGAGTGGTCTGAACTGGGACATTGAAGGAATAATGCCATTTCCTTTGCTCTTCTCTGTTAACAGTGGTATTTATCAGAGTCTGGTGTTTATCGCAGATTTAGTCTTTAGCAGCTGGTAATAAAAACACCTCCTCAGGAAGCACAGTCTGGGTGGTGCACTGCTGCTTAGAAAAAATAATAGAAAATACCTGCCATCTGCCAGAATGCTACTTGCAAAACCCAGTCAAAACATATTTGTATTTGTATATTGAACTCCTTTTTTTTAACTTTGACAGAAAAAATCAGTTTGAAAATAGCTTTTGTTTATTTTCCTTAGCTAGTTAATGTTTATTGAGCCAGATTGGAATTTAGGCAAGTTCAGATGTCTTGTGAGAGAATTACTAAAATCTTTGCTCCTGTTGCTGATTTCCAAAGCTATGACTGTGGAGGAGAACCCTGTGATTCCCAGATAAACACATACCCAGTTGAGCTGATGAATGCTGACTAGTTCAGGTAGACGTCACAGTAAGATCTGTACAGGTGGATAAGAGCAGTTTGTTCCTTCCTTCTTTTAGCTGCTCCATTTGCTTTCCAGACCACAATTCTTTTCACCACTTTGCTCAAAATGACATTAAATTAATGAGACTGAAGATCAGATCTGTCCCAATATTCTTTCTCCAGTCTTACTCAGCTGTTGCATAAGGAAGAGTGTAAGAACAGCATAAACATCTGCTTAGAGTTCCCAGAGTGCTCTCCCAATGATTTTTGGCTAGGGGCATTCCTAGGTGGTGTCCGTGTAATTGGATGAGTCATCCGAGGTGCTGAAATGGGGAAGAAGTTCATCTCTTCAGAGACAGTCATATTTACTAGAGAAAAAGTGATTGCCAGAAGTTCAGTGTGAGAATGATTGATAAGCATGAGAAAAAGACTCATGAGCTAGGCTAGCACATCAGAGGGATTTGTTCCAAATTTGTTCCAACTGAGATTGCAAAGATCTGCAAAAAACAGTGGAACATTTGTGAAGTATGGACAAGGTCTGTGGTTTGCTTTATCATAACAAAATGTCCCAGCAGTAGAAAAGTAGTCAATTATGCTAGTTGAGAATTGGAGATGGGTCTTGCAAATGGGAAGCAGCACAGCTTAAGGGTTTTCCATCACCTTGTTTATGTACCTTGTTCATTTTATGCTCAAGAACAGATCCGCTTTCCTCTGCCTGTGCTATTCTAGTAGAAGACTTTTGTTGCTCTCCCTTCCTTGCTTTCTGCCTTTTTCAATTCCCTGTGCAGGAAGATAAAATTGGGAAGCAACCCTTGTTTCAGGAGAGAAACCAGATAGGGATTGCTGGTTCTCATTTCTGTCTTCTAGAAATAAGACTCGTTCTTTTTTATCAGTGAACCTCAGTAAAGATCTCAAAAAGATACAACTTGTTATCTTTCAGTCCAGCAAGGTTCTGATGAAACAGAAAATAGGCACACAGTGTTTCTAATGATAGAGGAAATTGTTTAATGTCTTTTTTTTTACCCTTGTTCATAATCCCTGAACTATTATCTTTATCTCAGGCTTTGTCTGGAACAGCACCTGGTACATATATTCTTAATGTACAGTTACTCAGGTGAATTCCAATAACCAGCCTTACAGAAGCCTTTCTTTCTTAAAGCCTGAGTATTTTCTGTGTGCTGAAGAACTTCAGGGGCTTGAGATTTGAATCGAGATCATAGCTTGTTTATTAATTTAATGACACAAAGTTGTGTTATGTGGCTGCAAAAATCACTGGGGTTTTTATCTTTTTTTTTCCTCTGATTGGTAGATTTTTTGACTTGATCGATTTTCAGTCAAGATAAAGTACTTTTTTCAGCACTGTAACCACTTGACTCCTAACCTGACATTTCTTGCAGTCCATGAAATACTCAAACTTCTGCTTGTGACCACAATTCTTGAGTGATATTTCTTAAACCACCTCAGGGAAATGTTCAGTAGATGCGATTTTGTTTTCGACTGCCTTTGTTAAAGTTTGGAAGTTTGCATTCCATTTGCAGAAGTGTGGTGTCTGTTAACAGCTGTGAGCCCATGGAATAAAAAAATGAGCTGTATAGAACAGGTAGAATAAAAACCACAAAGGAAAGTGTAATTACAGAGAGCAAGGTAAGGCTGCAAATACTCATCAGTTCAGTTCTCAGTCTTACCTGTCTATGTAGTTAGGCTTCATCAAAAAGCACAAATTTAGGGTGCTGCGAGTTTAGCTCACAGAGGTTTTAAGTGGGCAGGCAGTGCAGGTGTGGGCACAGCTCTGTCAGTAACCAGAACTTTACACAAACCTTGGGTGTCTTATGGAATTGGTGTCCTGGTGTTCCACAAGGGGCTGTTTATGGATGTGACAGGGACAGTCTTTTGTCACATCTTACATTTTACAAACATTTTCTGGAAAGCAGTGGCTTCTGAAGACAAATACATGGTTATTGAGCAGACAGCAGGACATTGCTGAGCGCTGTGGTATGCAGTGATTTCAGCAAGCCAGCTGCTGGCCACAAAAGATTTCCTTGTTTGTGCTCATTGTACGAACAGCAGTGAGATGGTTTTGTGGCTGCTTGAAGGAATTCCATGTGAGCACGGAGGCAGATGAGGAGCAGCTGGAGAAGGTGATGAAGGTGCTTTGCTTGAAGTGGTAACCAAGCCTTGCATCAGTGCTGGAGCAGAGATGCGTTTTAATAGCATGTAAAATATCACTGGGGAGGATGGGTTGTGGGAGGCCTTTAAAGTGGGGGTGAATAATTTGTCTGATGTAATGAAAGAAAAAAAGGCATTTGAAAGAATATGACGTGTGGTTAGATTAATTTGTTATGTAGATGAGAGGTGATTGCATTTGTCAAGGTGAATGGAAAGTACGTTGTATTAATTAGGAGGAAATGACAGTGTAAGAAAGATTCGAGTGGAGACGCAAAAGTTCTTAGTCTAAGTATAGATATGAGACAAATACAAGGGTTTAGAAGAAAAGGAGTAAGCAACATAACGTGTAGATGTTATACATGTTATATATATACATTTATATGTGTATAAAAAGCATAATTGCTCTGGGAGACAGGGAGAATGGCATTTTTCACAATGTCAGGGAAGGTATCTGTGTTCAGAGGAAGAAGGAGTTAACATTCACTTTTATAGTAGAAGATTGAGCAGTTCATAATTGTGCTGCTAATCTCTTAGAAAATTATTTAAACCCAAAAAAGTGCTTTAAAACTACATGAAAGTAATTTTAACTTTGGGTCTTTTTTTGTCCTGTAATTTTAGTATAGAACTTTAAAAGTTTTTCAAACTTCGTAATGTTATATATAAGTGGGTTTATTGCTTGATATTCTTATTTTTAAAGAGACATCAATGCTACAAAGTCCTGCTGTGCCAGAGTATTAAATGATCTTGGGGAATTTCACTTCTCCCATTTGTGGATTCTTTTTGTAGGCTGGATGCATCACACCGTGGATCAGCTTGGAGACAAGGCAACCAAGGAAAGCTATGCTATACAGTATCTCCAGAAATCTCTAGAAGCAGATCCAAATTCTGGTCAATCCTGGTATTTCCTTGGAAGGTGAGAAAAGACTTTTCTACTATAGACACTGTAACTATATTTGTAAATTTTTTTGAGGATACTCATTGTTGTGAGTATCTTACACTGTTTTTCTTCTTAATCCTTTCAGAGGAAAAATGAAGGGAAAGTATGTATGTATCTACTGAAGTCTTAAGTTTTCTGGGAAGTGTGTAAAAATAGAAGTTGCTAACATTTTTGGGATAAATATAGATTAAAAGTTGAAATGAAGTATGTTACCCAAGTGGCTCTGCTTTTTTTGTAGTTATTATTCAGTCTACACATTTACAGTAATCTGAATATATCCTGCCTGGCTTTACCTGTTTCTCCTCCTCCATCTTCTGTTCTCTCCCTCTGTTTTGTAAATCCTCTGTGAATGTTGTTACTTTTCTTCATACCTTTTTCATAATTCTTTCTCTCTTTATTTTCCCAGAATCTCCCTCTAATCTCAGTTTTTGCACTAAAATACAATTTATTCAAAAATATTTTCCTAGGCAGACATCCATTTGTAAAGGGCGTACATGGCAGTGCATAGCTGAGACTGGTCCATTCTAATGTCTATTTAAGTGTTCAATTAATTTTGTAGCCTTTGACAGTACTTTTTACTTGAAAAATAACATTCCCAGATGTAAATCATACAGATTTGATGAGCTTTTCTAGTCTCCTCTTTAAGAAAATGGAAGACTTTACTTAAGCCAGCAGCAACTATTAAAATACTCAGGTTTTGGAGAAAACTTTGAGGGCGATTCAAGTCCATATGTGAACACATCAGTTCTGTTGAGGAATACATTTAAAAAGAACGAAGCAAAAATAAAATTAGTATCCTAACCTCAGCATCTTCCAGCTGACATTCTTGGGGATTCCGGTCACATACAGCTGGAACCTGTTTTTGATTTTGTCATGCTAATAATATTTCTCCAGCTGTTCCTGTTAAACAGGGATCTTCAGCCAGCACTGAGCGTAAGGCACAGAGGGGCAGGGCAAGCGTGCAGGGAAAAGGGAAAATCAGCCAGGGGTCTTCTTGAGCATCTTATCTTCCACTGGGCTGAAATCCTGTTTTTTTCTTTAGCAGTCCCATTCCAGGTGCCTTGAGCAGGTTAAGTTCTCAGGCGGGACAGAGCTGGGACTCCTCCACTCGTGCAGCTACTTTACTCTGCTCTCAGGTGGTCAGGGTGGAGCCTAGGACCGTGCAGACAAGGGGGAGAATTCAGGAAATGGGGTGGAAAATTCAGTGGGAGCATCTGTTTTGCTATACAGGGAGGACTAGAGCAAAAATGTTTCTGTGCCCTGTTTCTCCAGTCCATGCGCTGGCAGGAGAAGAGGAGAACAGGGTTCTGGGCTTGTGCATTCCCTCTTTTTTACCTCCTCGTGTATTCCTTTGTGCTGTTCCTTCCTCTGCTTATTGTCCAAACCAGACAGCAAGTTGGTTAAAGCTATCTTTCAAAATGCATCACCACCTCACTTCCCTCCTACTGGAAAAACTCCCATCTCCCAAAGTTTTGTGGGGGCCTAATGTTAGTGCTACCCTAATGAGAGGCTTTATGTGTGTGATACACAGGCAGAGTGAAACATGTCTGTTGGACCCTGGGTTAGATTATCATTAAAACAGTCTCCTGAAACATGATATTCAGACTTAATGGATGATTTTAGGCCATGTAATGCTGTATTTTATTGTATTTCTTTCCTAGTGTGCTTCAAAAATACTCGAAAGAGTGTAGCATGTTTGACAAACCTTTGCCTGTACTGTTCTGCTTGTTTTTTATTATTTACTAGAATAAATTTTCTGTTGCTGTTTATGTGTTTTGAAAGTTCTCAGTTCTTTTTCCGACAGGGAAACTTGTTACAAACAATACAAGACACAGTTATTGTTGATTAATCTAGTGAATATATATAGACGAATATTTGATCTTGGCTTTATTAGGAGCTTTTAATTTTAGAACTGTAGGTATTATTCCCTGTGGTGCAATTGTAGTTCTCTTTAATGCCAGAATACCTTGGAATTTGTGCATGAAAAATATTAAAGTAAGACATTTTTAAAAAACACAGAATCACGTGGTTTTTTTACAAAATTTGGTGCTCTACATATGCAGTACTAGTAACTGGTTTGTTCGTTACTTGAATGTGATTGAAATGCAAGAAATGCACATAAAAAGCCTCCCAGGCAGTCAGGAACCAGCCTGACTGAGTTGGTCAGTATCGCTCAATAATTCTGTCTTGTAGAACATTAAGTTTTATAACCATTGGTTTGATGAAATAGGTAACTTAATTGTTTCAATGTAATGCTATCTGTAGATAAATACTGCTTTTATGGACTGATAAGGTATCACAAGTGGAAGAAATGCAAGTCTTTCAAATGTGGGATGACTGTTTTCCTTACAAATGTAGTAATCCAAGGTTTAAGTAGTTTTGGGGTGCTTAAATAAATAATTAGTAATACATGTTGAGATGTTTGAGTCTGCTTATACCTGGAATTCAGAAACAGCAAATGTTGGTGTGTATTTGCATGACTTAACATTTATCAGATCAGTCTTGGTAAGCCAAGCTAAATGATTACCTTTTATAAATACTACCTAAGTTCTTCTTTTCTTCTCCCAGGTGCTATTCAAGTATTGGGAAAGTTCAGGATGCCTTTATATCTTATAGGCAATCTATTGATAAATCAGAAGCAAGTGCAGATACATGGTGTTCAATAGGGTAAGAATGATACAGGGTAATACAGTGATGTAATTCCATGCTAATATATATAAATAAAGAATATGAGCTTTTAAACTCTTTTGTCAACTCAGAGCAACTGTAAAGTGTTTTTTATCTATACCCCCATGTTGTCAGATTTGTCTGATTTGAAGTTTAAATAATGAATTTATATTTGCTTTCTCAATTTTTTAAAATACTGAATGTGTTATGTACGTGAATTTTGCACGTTAAAATTATATAAATTTCTTATTACTGTGGTTTATATAATGCCAATGTTTATTAAGGGGTTGGGGGGGATGTTTATATTTGAGTTGCTTGTGTCTTGACTTCGTTATTAATTCTCAACTTCACTAATCTTTCTATTCAGTGTGCTGTACCAACAGCAAAATCAGCCTATGGATGCTTTACAGGCCTATATCTGTGCTGTACAATTGGACCATGGCCATGCTGCAGCCTGGATGGACCTAGGCACACTCTATGAGTCCTGCAACCAGCCTCAGGATGCCATTAAATGCTACTTAAATGCAACTAGGAGCAAAAATTGTAGTAATACCTCTGCACTTGCAGCACGGATAAAGTATTTACAGGTAAAACTAACGTTTTAAGCAGGGGAGATACTCTTCAAACACACAGCAGAGGGGAGGGGAGAAGTCACACACGAGTTTAACTTGCAGTTGTTTGTGGTGTGTATAACCTGTTTTCATGTGTACTGTAAGCATATCATAGCTGTAATATTTTATTTCTTCATTTTTAAGTGGAACTTAATTCCTTATAAACCCTATTTTGCACATTTAATCAAAACATACTGTTTTACATCATTTTGCTTTTTTCTTTGTATTTGTCTACATTTTTAAGTTCTCATAACATAGTGAGAATACGCAACACACTATCTTTCACTCTTGTTTGCAATTTCAGAAAAAAGGAATTATGAGACCTCTGAATCCAGAGCTCATCTTTGTTCTGATTCTCACAAAGGTTTATATTCTGGTTACCCTCTTTATACCTAGCACCTTTCTAAACCCCAAAATTTTAAATCTATCCTCTCTTTAAGACATAATTAGCTACAGCATTTAGGAAGATTTCATGGACTTGCTCTTACTAAAGTAGGCTTGTGTTAAATTTGCTTTTTACATAATTTTTCCTAGGCTCAGTTGTGTAACCTTCCACAAGGTAGTCTACAGAATAAAACTAAATTACTTCCTAGTATTGAGGAGGCATGGAGCCTACCAATCCCCGCAGAGCTTACCTCCAGGCAGGGTGCCATGAACACAGCACAGCAGGTGAGAAGTTGGGTTATGTTCTGCAGGTGCCCAGCTTTAAGGGTTCTTTACAATCGGTAGTGGTCAAGCTGATTTTATTGAGCACAGGATCGGCTTTTATTAAAAGAAGCCTTTGATTTATTTGCAGAGGGATATTAGATCAAGGAGCTCCCTATAATGTGGGAGAAATATGGGGGTACCAATTTAGAACCTTTGTGGATTTTCATGATTTTAAAAGATTTCATCTTAAATAGAAATGCTGCAGTGGTTTAATAATCCCGTGAAAGGTACACATTCCTCCATTGATGACCATATGGAAACTGATTTTTCAGTTACTGAGATCAGCTTCAGAATATCTACTCGGCCCTTTTAATATATGTGGGCTGTTAAAATTTTAAAATTGAAAGGAAAGCATTAAGAATATATAGAACCATATTTTTGTCTTCCTTCTGTGATTCTTAGGCTTGTAAACCTCATCATCCAAATACTGAACCTGTACTAGGCCTCACTCAAACACCAATTTCACAGCAATCCTTGCCACTACACATGATTCCTTCTAGCCAAGTAGATGACCTGACCAGTCCTGCCAAGAGGAAAAGAACATCTAGTCCAACAAAGGTATATATTCCAATGAACTAGAGCCCCCTACCAAAATTGTATGGAAATATGCATTGAGATGATGCAGCATGCACAGAATTTGTGCTGTAAATTTTAATCCTTTGGCATCAAGGTGGGGAATGTTTTTAGAAATTTTAAAAAACCTTTTTCAGTGGTGTGTTTAATCAGATTCCAGCTCAGACAGGAGGTGCACAAGGGCAATGCAGATTGGTGGCACTATACTGCAGTTGTAGTTGTGTCAGGGAAGAAGTGCAGTTGTAGTCTGATGATTGAGAGGGAGACAATCATGTCATCCTGTCTATTGCCTTTGCTTATATTTAGAATTCAAGTGTTTCATCATCATGTAATAGTGTTACAGTAGATAAAGTATGCAGTTTTAAAAGTAGCATACATTTAAGTTAATTGCATAATTTGATTTGCTTGTTTCTCCTTATGGTATTAGGTATCATTAATTTTTTCCTCAGACTAGTCTGATACTGTTGGGAATGGTAGAATGAGACTCGGTGTATTTTAGTACATTCTTACTATTATATTATATATTCTTATATTATTATTCTTGAAACAATGACTAGTTCTTTCATAAATAAGATAAAATCTAGATAGTAAAAGAAATTATGTTGGCCTTCTGATAGTCACACATCTTAATGTAACGTTTTCTCCCAGAGTACTTCAGATGTTTGGAGCAGTGGCCATACAGTGTCACATCCTCCTGTACAGCAACAAATTCATTCTTGGTGCTTGACACCACAGAAATTACAGGTACGTGTGGGAGATCTTCAGAAGCTCTGTTATATTTTTTGTTTCTTTCCTTCTTCCTTTTAAGAAAATAAATCTGGGACATGTTCTAGTTTTACATTTCTGAAATTCAGTGTAAAATGCTTCCCAAATAATTCCCAGGGTGTAGTTCAAGTTATTCTAATATTTATGGCCTCTCTACGTGAGATAAGTTCTGTAGTAAACTAAATGATCTCTAGCAGAAACTGAACACTATAAATTCTATAATTTATAAAGTAAGAACATACAGTAACTCTTTTTTCTTACGGCATTTTACAGACAGATATGCAAATTGTCACACTAGTGTGCGAAGTGAGTTTTGTGACTTGCTGTAATGTGTGGGATATTGAAAGAGGTGTAGAAGTATTGTAATATCATCTCTTTTCCTCTGAGGTAGCTTCTTGTATCGAATTGCATAAAGAAACAAGCACATTCTACAAAAAGATTAATCAAATGAAATCTGCTGCTGCTTTCCTGTATTTTGTGTCACCCAATACAATTATATGAAATGCTAGATTTTAGTTTGGAAATCTTATTTTGGGTGGTTTTTGTCAAGAAGTTTTGTTGTCTCTTCAGTTCATTAGGGCATGCAGCGAGCTTCAGCAGGAATTCCATATATTGAAAATCAGGCCCTGCTGGGAACTTTTACCCATGCATTGCAGATACTGCCTTGGATGCAAAGAGAAATAGAAGGGAGCAGAGGCAGAAGGCATTCTCATTAACTGAGCAATGTTCCCCTCAATTCCAATATAGTTCTTCAGCTGTTTCTATGTCTGAACAATATTGGCTTTATTATACTGTATAATTTTCCCTCCCTCTTTCTCCTGCCTCCCCACCCCTTTGGTTCTTTCTCAGTCATTCTTTTCTCTCTCTCTCTCTCTCTCTTCCCCCCCTCTCCGAGCATTCTCATTATTTCTCTCTGCTTATTTTATACTTTACTACTTTTTCCCCTTTTCAGCCTCACCTTTTTCCAGACCCAACTTCCTCCTCTGAGCAGAACCTCAGTAGGCCTCTCTTGAGTACAGTAGACTGGATGTGCTGGCAATAGCTTGACAAGGTTCCAGCATATATAAATAGGGGAGCCAAAAATGTGTGATGCAAGAGGAGAGCGAATAAAAAAGCCTTTATTGCATCTTCAAAATTGGCCTTTCAAAATTGGCAACTCAAAGGCTGGATGGATGTAGCATGTTATATATACGTGCATATATATGTGTGTGTATATATATTATTCATTGCACTCCCCTCCAGAGGGAATTCAGGATGGAAGGTACTGTTAATCCAGGGATTTTGGCATGAACCATCTTCATCTGCTTTTTAAGTCATACCACTTAGCAGCAGCAGACTTACTGGTAGAGTGATGTGAGGTGCTGAGTATTTTAAAATGAGTACAGAGATCAGATTTTTGTTAATAGGTACCTAAATTTATCCGTTGAAAATGAGATCAGTATCGTAACTTAACTCTGTAATTAAATCATACAATTTTTAGGGGTCTTTTCTATATTTTCAGGAGAAGTTTTCATGCGTGCCTGTAGATTTAATTCACTTTGTGATGAACAGTATTAATAAAAGAATAGCACAATGCAGAAAGGTTAAAATCTATGTAATTATGATAAGAATTCTATATAATCATACTTTAATGTAGTTTTCTTTTATGGTACCAGCACACTTAATTTTAGTGTGGCAGTAATAATTATACACTCAAATAATTTACAGAGTCTCTTTAGTTTTAGTAACTAGTAATAAGGTTTATTTGCAAGAGAGTGTATGGGAAGATGTTTGAATCTGCAGCAGAAATCTTGATTATTTTCAGCTTTACAAGTCTTGTCTTCATGGATACTTTTTAGTATTTTATGCAAGAAAGTTATTAAAAAGCCCATGCAATTTTAATGATTATGAACCAGACTGCTGTTTTTTTAGCACTTGGAACAGCTGCGTGCAAACCGAAATAATCTAAATCCAGCACAGAAACTTATGCTGGAACAGCTGGAGAGTCAGTTTGTCTTGATGCAGCAACACCAGCAGGTGAGAACAAAAATATTTTTCTTATCTACAACACTTTTTGTCAGTAATGGAGTCTGCTGTGTTTCTAGAATTCTAAAGAATTTCTGTTGTACAGAGTTCTCATGCCCTTTGCTGCATTATGTTAATTCTTTTTTTTTTCTTTGGATAAAGGATAGTTGTGGGTTAAACATAACGATGTGTGGTTGAAACATTTGAATGTTGGCTGTGTTTTATTATAGGGCAACTGGTTAATGTAAAAGTTTTCAAGCCACACTTTCGAAGTAAAGCGAGTGGACATATCTAAAAGCAGTCTTGCTTGAAAATACTTGGCTGCAGTAACCAGTATTGCAGCACTTCTCTCGTCCTGTCATGGTTCACTTTTCTTTGTGTCCAGCATCAGCAGTAAAAAACTCAGACTGAAGGGCCAAGAAAGAAGTGTGCTGATAGCTTTACTTAAAATCTACTCAGCATTTTTATGAGCCTGACAGTTATCTTGGTTCTCAA